>OV884012.1:600000-1108304 GCA_930367205.1 Acanthosoma haemorrhoidale
TCACTAAATTAATCATACAACTACTGCGGAGTTTGGCCAGTCATACCAAGATAAACAATCTTAAAATAATACAAAATAGCTTTCTAATAATAGTATTTAACGAATCAAAGTACACTACAATAGTTGTATTATAGACATTTTTAAAAGCGATTTTCCTTTTTAGACCAGATGCCATGCATCTAATTAGCATAAGCATTTCATTTCCTTGTTTTTTTTTTATAATTAAATATACTCTCATTGAGGGTTAGAAGGTTCAGAAAATAATTTATTGTCGCAAAGTTTGCCTCTAATCATATTACAAGAATCCTAACAACTAAACTGCACAGCATTCAATTGACGCTAAAATATTACGAGGTGAAAGGTAATTGAATGACTGATCATCGAATAAATCTCGGAGACTTTAATTGAACTGATTGATAATAAATTCCTTTTGAAGAAACGAGAAGATAAATTCCAAATGAAAAGAGGAATCATTTTTTTGTTCTTTAAATTCCGGTATCGCAATTAGCCCTGTTTTATTAACTCTAGTATGATTAGCCCCCCCCCCACTGTCATATCGAATGACTATTATAATTATTCATGTGATAATGTATTCATTTCGAATATACTTAGAGATAATTGGCGGTGACTGGAGTCCTGGAGAGCAGGTCTAGTTCTTCTTCTATAAAAGGAAGTGGAGAACTGGACCCAGCCGACCCCTTGTCGGGTCCTCAACTCACAAGTAGAACTTAATAGCTTTTTAATTGGTCCGTATTGGCGAATATGGCACGGGTCGTTGGCACCATCAAGCAAAATTAAAGCTGCCAAAAATCATCTTTTAATTACTGTTACGATTGAACAGAGAAAGATATAATAAACCTGACATGGCACATATTGGATGGAACCGCTGGCTAAAAATAATCTAGGACCCAAAGTACTTTTAATCTTTACCATATTAAATACTATATAATATATAACTTCTTTATTGTGCTAAAATTACAATCTGCCTTATTAGGCAATAAGTAATTGAGATAAATGTTCTCATTCATACCATATTTACAATTCATCATTCACTCGCTCATTCGTACAGTATTTACAAAGAGCACAGCATGCGAAAGAGGAAGTGGAGTTTTGAGAAGTCCCCACGCTCCTCCGCCATGCGCGTCACCGGATACGAGCCAGTGGAGGCTGACGAAGAACGTGAGAGCCACATACGCTCAGGACATGATTGGAGAGAGGTTCTCCAATTCTAGGAGACATGGTCTCCAAGGAAGTTTATAGGAATGAGTAGTGCAGTGTAATGACTGTGCTACAGGATTAGGGTGGTCGGATAGGTTACTATGGAATTTCATGTACTTGGAATGGATGAGTTGAAGAATGTAAGGTATATTAAGATCGTTATGAAGGGTTTTGTTGCTGACTTAATAAGGGGCATTTACTATTGTTTTCAGGATTGGATATGCTTGATATTCGACTTTTTTGCTGTCACCTATAGCTCTATTCCGTATGTCCAGATTGACTTAGGTATAATTTTGTAGATTAGTAATTTATTTTCTATTGAGAGATGGGATGTCCTTTGAAGTAGTCTGTATAGTTGTCCAAAACGTCTGTTTAGTTCTTGTCTTTTTAGCCTCGTGTGTGGGTTCCATGTCAGCCGTTTGTCGAGATGGAAGTCTAAGTACCGTACTGTCTCGGATAATATATTATATACTACAGTTAAATATTAGTTATTTATAAACTATTTTCAACGAACGCAAAATATTACAATAATACCAACTGAAATTTTTCGTATTTCAAGTAGATTAGGAATCGGGGTGTTGCAGATTTGAAAAGTAGATTCTCTCCGAATTTACAATACAAGTTTTTAATGGATTTTGATTGTTCGATGTTAAGAAAGGATAAAGGTGGGACAGTGATCACAAGGCAAGGGTGGAGAAGGCAAGTTGTCAAACACCGGTCTTGGGGGTATGGAGTCAAGGGTATGATTGTTGATGACCTCTATTACCATTATAATAAAAATTTTGAATGAGTCGTAAATACTTTATTTTTCGTAATGTAACGACCAGCTTACTTTTGTGTTGTCTTCTTAGATGACTACTTGGAAAAAATGTATTTTCCAATGTTAATTCGCTTCTGCTTACTTGATAATAAAAAATTATGTCCAAGAATCAAGAGAATATATATATATGCAAGCTAAATCTTGGCAAATGGGAAAACTTGAGATCTCGCTCTAACGATGTGTGTTTTTGAGAGGGTAGCTGATGAGGTTTGGTATTTACTAGGTCAGCGGTCGTCAGGGATACCTTTTGTAGTATATTCCTTCTGGTAATAATTAAATTCTAATGTCTAGAATTTATTGGTGAATTTGTTTTCAGATAATTGTGCCTTGAGGAATAGACCTTTTGAAATATTATTTTTGCTATTTCTCTGAGCCCCCCCCCCCCCCATTAACGAACGTAACAAATTATTAACTATAAAACTGTCCATTGTTTTTAGTATTTTTATGTTACTACTGTAAACGATCACATATGCCATTAGAGCTAATGACGATGGGCTATTGTCTAGTTCGCGAAGGGGCTAGCTTCTCAGTGGTGGTTATTGATGATGTTGACCCTTCAGGAATGCTCGCTCATTCGCTAACCCTTGAAAAATAAATGAATGAAACCAAGGCACAACTAGGCGCTAGACAGGAACAAAACAACTCCACAGTAGCACAGATTAGTGCTAGAGAAATGGATTTCATTATTTATACAATGAATACGCCCGACAACCCAAATAGGAAAATATATTAAACAAAAGTAAAAAAAGATGTTTTTCTATCTAGGCCACTTTTGAAAACATTTTTTCATCAGGTTTGAGATTATTTCGGCCGGCTATTATCTCCGTGAGAAACTACTTTTCAGAATTAATTCTCACAGCTGGTGATCAAGAATCCTTCACCATTATTCTTTGCATATATACCTCGGGATGGAATCCCACATAAGATGGGTTATTTATTATCACAAAATTGATACTTATTCACAATTTCTTATGCCTTCGAAAAACTTTCTTATTCGAATTCACTTGTTGATTAGCATGAGAGAGCCAGATAATTACTAAATATTCACAATTGTTAATATAAAATAAAAAAAATTTAAAATGCCATTAACATTGTAACTGGTTGATCCAAAGAACAGTTGCCTCACCATTATTTCCGCAATTTATTGCACTTAAGGCACACAATTAAAAAGACACTATTTATTTTTGGCACGCTTAAATAAAATCGAGGTTATGGAAAGTGAAGAATTAATAACCATGCCACAGCTCTTGTTTGATATTCTTAAATACTCATCATAGTAAACGGAGTAATAGAGTTTTTTTTTGTCCAATTTGATTACTTATTATCGAAAAATTGATAAGAATTAAAAGATATTTTATTTTTTCGTTACCATCTTCATTGTGGAACGAATCTTCGAGTTAAAATTTTAGTTTTTCAAATTGAATCGAGAATATATTTCATTTTTTTCTTTTGGTCCAAATTCATCAATGGAAATTTTTTGATATTCGCCTGTATGATAATGTTATCTTCCTCGCTATAAAGTGGTTTGCGTGATTTGGCATAATTTGATTACGCGTGTGCGTGAAATTCATCTTCTCACGAGACGTCATATGATCTTTCTAATGACTGCGTGCCAATTGATTGAGATGTGCCAATGAACTTGCCGCGCAGTGATCGATAGTGCGATTGTCATTATAAATTATCGATTTTTAATCGACCTTTCCGTCAATCACAAATGCGATGAAACATTTCATTGAAATCGGCACAGTTGAAAAAGCACACGGTGCAATTCGACTAAATGTAATTTCTCGATGAGATGTGCTAGCTATAGAAAATAAAGGGATATGATGTGGTGAGTAGAACAGATTAAATAGAATCCAACATGAGTCTTAATTATGTACGGGTCCAGGCAGGGGAAGAAGGTTAAACATATCCTATTGTTAATAATTTAGAAGATGGATTAAGTCCTCAGTGGTCGTTAAATGTTCGCAGCTAAGTCAGCTGTAGACAGTCCTGGGTTTGGTTGTCTGTGTAGCTTAGTCCTCGATGTTCTCGTCTCATGGAGTCGTGAGCGTAGTAAGGAATTTTTAGGTCAGTATGAAGAGTTTGCTTTGATACGTAAAACGACGTAATGAGTTCTGATAAGTGTTAAAACATTTGATTGGAAACGACATTATCAAAGGACTTTTGTCAAGTTTTTGTACTTCTAAGACTTAAAATACAACAATCGAGGATCGTTAGTTTTATAATGCTAATATTATAAATATTGCTAAACGTAGAAGGGGCAGAACGTATACCTGCCTCGTGACTTGATGGAAGTCACTGATGGTTCCTGTTATTTTTAAGTAAGCAACAGCATCCCTCCAAGACCTCCCTACTTTCCAGAATCTTATCCTTTTCTTATGCATATATCTCTCAGCTTTAGCCCCAGACCCCACTCGTCCCTAAACCTTCCACCCAGTATGTAACTGTTAATATTTGTGTAGCGACTCAACTACACTACTGTTAAATCACCCTATACTCTGGTGCATATATAATGTATTATAATTAGATGTAAAACAGGCTTTTCTGGTAATAAATCATAAAGAGGTCGGTAGTCGTGAAACAAGTAACAGAGGGTCGAAGGTCCTGCAATAAAACCTGAGAGGGTAAGCCACCTTTCCCTAATAAAACACACCCTTTTAGGCCAGCAGTCATAAACTTAAGGGGTATTGGCCACCTGGGCATAATAAAAAAAAATCTTTCAGCCGGCTCCGCCTTCCACTAGGAAGGGGAGATTATATTTAAATCAAGGAGTTTCGCCCTGTAAAGACACTCTTCTCCAGTCTCTGCATCTAGACAGTCGCAATACTCCTGGGCCTCGGGGCCCTGGAATCTTCTACTAGTCTACTCTCTCTCTGCCACACCTCTGCGCCGGCACCTTGTCTCACAGCCTCTAGCAGACCCTCTGACGACTTGTACTATTACGCTGCCGATCTCCCGCCCGAACTCTGAAAACTGGTCTTATTCTTTATGAACCTCTGAACCTCATCCTGAACACAGTGTCTTGTCGGGACACAATCCTATCAATAAAAATGGAGTCAGATATTAACGCCTACATGGAACATGGTCCATGTTATTAACTACAACAATCCGCACTTGTCACCAGGGCTAGAGTGATCAGGCACTTCCCTAGTGACATCCCCGACAATTTGTATATACCAGTGTTTTGCTTGTACTTGATAATAAAGCTTTTCTTTCTTTTCTTTTAAAAGACTCTTGTCTATAAAGATTATTTAACTGTTTATTAATGGATTAGTAGTGGATATTTAAAATAGAACATATTCCCCTCAGCTGTCTAAATTGTGTTAAGTATTAGTTAAATATTAACTATAAATAAGACAGTTAATTTGTCAGTTATGGTGTACCCGAAAGTAAAGTTAACCTGGTTATATTTTGCCGAGGTAGAGCGCGTTATTTAACAGCTTGGACCAATAGGAAGAGCCGGTCTGTTTTCATTGCGGCTATTCTAGTTTTGTGTTCTAGGCAATTTGTATCCCTGCCATTCGTAAATAGCTGTGCTGTATACTCTCCCCACCGTCTTGTATACAACATACAACGCACAACACCCAATTTGGAATATTCCTTACCTGTTTCTTGCCAATATCATCACACACATATATAAATATATATATATTGTTAATTTACATTATATATAGTGAATACTCTATGTTTGGATTGTTCTTATTTAAGAGAAAAATCCGATTGCTGTAAATATTCTATTTCCACTTTTCCTTTTCGCATTCTTCGGGGGTCGTTGATTCTTCAAGAGAGCATTTGTTTTATTCAAGGTGAATTTCTCAGGAAACTATTTCCACAACTGATCGTTTAAATTTAGTTTTAAAATTCTTTGAAATGTTTACTCAAAATCGCTAAGCGATGTGTAAGAATTTATTGTGCTAAAATTACAGTTTGCCTTATCGGCCCATAAGTAATTGTGATAAATGTTTTCATTCATACAGTATTTACAAACAGCCCAGAGACCTCCCAAGTCCACATGGTTGTCACCTCCCTCGCATGCGAAAGAGGAAGCGGATTCTTGGGAAGTCCCCCACGCTCCTCCGTCATTTACATCACCGGATACAAGCCAGTGGAGACTGACCAAGAGCATGAGAGCCACAGACGCTCAGGACATGATTGGAGAAACTGGCCATTGCCTTCACAATCTTCTATAAATTGAACGTGAGTATATTGTCATCTGTCCACTTACATGACTGCTTCCAAGAGAGACATATTATTTTCATATAAACATAACATTTTGAGGTTTCACAATAAGGGAGTCCTCTTTTCTTGTTTTAGTTTGACGTGGCGGTTTGTTGACCTTGATGACCATGTAGATCCTTCAACATTGCTAGCCACGCCAGTCATCATCCAAGGACACTTTAATTATTTTAATGATAGGTCTAATGTCTAAGCTTTCATTTTAAATACTACCTTAATGACTTCTTCAAGATTTTTCGGACCTTTGTTCCGTTTGTGAAATCTAATTATTTTATCTGACACTATCCTCCTCAAATCGTATGAGCGATTTCGTCTAAATGTCCTATTCCTACAAATTGTGGATTGCACTCTTGGGTAATTTATCATCGTCGACATTGAAGCCTTTGAACAAAAATAACTTTTACTTCCCACCGAACAAATTTCTTGTTGGTTCACACTTTTTCCTACTCAATTTGTATTACCTAGTTGTAGGGAGTGTATTATATAAGACCTGTAGCAATTTGTATTTGGACATAATACATAATAAGCAAACATTAAATATTTGAATGAAATATACTACTCAAAGTTCTAACACACTACGATTTTGATGACAACCTGCCATTTGCTCTTGATAGTCAGGGTCTGCATATAGGTACAATGCTAGCACCTAGTAATTAGGTATGTGTCAGTTAGACAAATTACTTTATTTACTATATCATCCCGTCTCTCAATACAAAATAAATTGCTAATCTACAAAGTTATACCTAAGCCAATCTGGACATACGGGATAGAGCTATGGGGGACAGAAAAAAACGTCGAACATCAAGCATATACACAGCCCTGAGAACAATAGTAAATGCCCCTTATTACGTCAGCAACAAAACCCATCATAACGATCTTAATATACCCTATATTCTTGAAATCGCCCCTTCCAAGTTTATGAAATTCCATAGTAGCCTATCAATAGTAGCATAGTCATTACACTGCGCCACAGATCCCTATAATCAGCCTCGGAGACTAAAGAGGAATTGGGCCTCGTGACCTCGTGACAATCATGTGGATTTGGGAGGTCTCTAGGATATTAAATACTGCATGAATGAGCGAGTGAATGAAGAATTGAAATTATGGTACGAATGAGAATATTGATCACAATTACTAATTGCCCAATAAGGCAAACTGTAATTTTTTCACAATAAAGATTGCGATAAAATGAAATTTACTAGATCATACCATCCACTAGAAATCGACTTATAAACTTATAACAGCAAAAATATATACTTAATCATACATTACCTCAATAGATTGACAAAGTTTAAAAGTTAACCGAGCGATAAAATTTGACAATTCCTTTTCTCACAATATTAATTTATAAAAAAATTATCCATTATTTTCGAATAAACTAATCGTACCGTGACGTTCGCTTTCGGACTAGGCAATAACATGATGAAATGCCATTGAGAGAGACTGTGTACCCAGACAAAGGCGAAAATAACCGAAAATAGTCGAAGACATTCGCCCGGAAAAACTGAACTGTCAAACGGTCGGACTCACTGCCAAAATATCAATGTCTACCCGACAACCTTGTTATGTGTTCGTTAAATTCTTTCGTGTCCTTTCTTTCATCTTCCTTCGGCTGAGGGAGAGTTGAGGTTAAGAAGACCTTCAAAGGAGAGATTTCTAGAGCAGAATTGCTAGAATGGAACAATGAACTGAAAGATAATATTATTCCCAGACATGAGGGTGCCTTAATAGGCGATACACGCACCTGTGATGTGACAATAAATAAACCATTTTTGGAGAGACTCAAAAGGATTTTACACATATTAAAATGTCGTAGCAGGGTAGCTCTGTTGGTAAGTGCCTTGACTACATATGTAGGAGGGTTCGAAAACCGATCCTTCGAATGAAGTTTTTTATTGGTTGCTAATTAATAATAATCATGATAAACCTTTATTTGTCAACAGAAGAATTTCTTCGGAGATGAGCTTAGTTGAGAAATGAAAGATATTTGATAAACATTAACGACAAAGTTTCGACTTTCTACACATGACAGAGTCTGCTTCAGGTCGGTGCGTCAGATGTTGACAGCCTAAAACAAACATTTTTGGCAAAATACCTGTCTGAAGAATACCTGGATCAGTAGCCTACAGTCTGCGTGTGTACACTGTCAATGTATAGTTTACAAACAAATTACCAAAAGATATCCTTACGCTTAATTTCTTAAAAGGCTATTTTTATACTCATATGAGCCAGAAGAAAGATTTTTGAAGGACTCGCATAATTTAGAAAAATTTCCTGTATTCAATTTTGATCATAATGATCTTGACGGATTAATTAGGCTTTAGTAAAAACCTGTTTAAATTATTTTTAATTTGTAAAATTTCCTTAATCGAAAAGTACGTCCGTTAAACATTGCTACAGATCTTAATTTTTCCCTAATTAATTAAAATTTTCTCCTCTTTCCAAAAATATAAATTCACAGATTTCACCATATCGAGGATTTGATTTGATAGACTCGACCCAAACTCAGAATACCATTCCCACACTCCAATAGGTACTCCTGGAGATGCCCAGACGGAAGATATTCCGCGTCTGGAAATCAATGATGTTTTGCCCATAAGTAGTAAAATCAGTTAGAGATTTTCGCCATTTTTAGTTTATAAATTAAAAAAAACAAATCTTTTTCAGAATGGTTTTTGAATTTGATTAATCCAAACCAATCTTAAAATGGTTTTTTTTTTTTAGGAACAGAAAAGAAATTTTGAATTTTTTTGAACAAAATATATGTTACATTTACATGTTTTTAGAATGAATTAGCCAAATTTCATTCTTGGTCGATTCGGTGTGGGATGACCCCTTCAGATCAGGAGAGAGAGGTGGATGATTTAAAGGCAGAAGACTTATACGACGCAGCATCGATGATGGGTCGTCATAAATCTTATTATAATCATTTTTTATAGCCACGGCTCATTTTATGATTGTATTATTTTCCAATGAGCTTCACACTTTATCACCTGAGGGCTTAACTGTCTAAATAAAAAGACAAGAAATCGTAAACTGATCGTGTAATTGCCCCATCCTCCCCCTAAGCAACAGGTTTTACTCTCAAACAAGTACGTCTGTATAGCAATTCAAAAAATACCTTACAAGCACAAGGTAGTAGAAAGTGGAGTTAGAAATGTTCAAAATTGAGTAATGTGAATTTCAAATTACACCTTACACCTAGGTAAACAAATTCACTAATATATGTATATTACACTAAATCAAATTTTGACTTACAGAATATAGCTACAAGGGACAGCACAACAACTAGCGTATCCAACCCTTTCAATCAAAAATCCTGAGAACAATAGTTAATGTCCCTGAATACGTCAGCAACTCTCCATAACGATCTATAAATTCCATCTACCAGAATTCCGTAGCACAGTCATAACACTGCACCACTCATCCCTATAATCCTCCAAGGAGGGGCCAAAGCGGCAGTGGCCAGTTTCTCCAATCATGTCCTGAGCGTCTGTGGCTCTCACGATCTAGGCTATTCTCCACTGGCTCGTATCCGGTGACGCGGATGATGGCATGGCGTTGGGATACTTTCAAGACTCCGCTTCCTCTTTCGCATGCGAGGGAGGTGTCAACTATGTGGACTTGGGAGGTCTCTGGGCTGTTTGTGAATACTGTATGAATGAGCGAGTGAATGAAGAACTGTCAATATGGTACGAATGAGAACATTGATCACATTGTGAACTTCTGTACAGTTTGAAGGTACTTGTGCAGGAGTGACGTATTATTTTCACGATGGCCTAGAACAGTAGCCATTGTACCTGTTTGCGAGTACAGCCTCTAGCGACCACACAAATACACACATATATATATATATATATATATATATATATATATACGGACAGAGAGGATGTCGTTGAACCCCGGACATACGAGACACCGAAATAGTCGGCGTCAGGTGTTTGCGACCGTTGGCATTCTGTGTGCATCTGCCTCACCCTCACCCTTGTTTGGGATAGATCTATTATCTAGTGTACATATATGTACATATTCATGTATTTGCACTATATACTCTTAATATTCTTCATGCTTCATCATTACGGACCTTCGAAAACCTCCTCTTCCAGTAACTCCTCCCACATCCAGGCAGACGCTTGATAGTCTGGGAACGAATAATTCAATGTATTATTTTTGCATTTATCCACATCTTTGGAGTAATGGACCATTACTTTATTTTGCTGTTTTTGTTTCTTATATCTTGATCCACTTATGGGTTAATTGGATAAATGTAGTTTTTACTGAGGTTTACATTATCAAGCTTTTATTATCTAATAGTTATTTTTATTTTCTAGATATGAATTTGTCTTCCGAAAATTATTGTTATACATTGGAGCAGTCTTCAGTGTCTCCGCCTCAATACTGACTACCCTTAACTTAATAAATTAAATAATTTTACTCATAGAAAGAATGTACTTTGTAATTGTCAAGTAACAAATAGCTTGTGACATTTTTATGTTTCTCCACGGCCTTTATAATAAAATGAACAGATTGTAGAGGCAGTAAATCTTCCGGCTTCTGATTGGCTGTCTGCTTCTACGTCTTTTGTTTTTATGCACTCGTTGAACTGTAGATAGGTTAAGTGTCCAAGAGTCGGTTTTCCGTTTTTTCAAAGTAATTGATGCAATAATGATTATGTAAACAGTTTAGAAGCCGTTTATAAACAGCCAACTTATATTTTTTAATTTTCTTCTAAAACATTCATTATCAAAGTTTTATCAGATTCATAAAGGTAAGCTTAATCATTTTTTTTTTTTTTAATTGCTCCACTGATCTGAACCAATTAGAAAACATTATTTTCCTTTTGACTATATTTGTATAGAGTATTTAATCAGTAATTATGAAGGACATGTCTAAAAATTTCTTGATTGCCAAAAATCAATAGGCGATAAACTATGAATGAATTGGTTCAGATTTATATTTGGCATTTGATGGGCTCAACAGCACATCCATTTCTGCCAATTGTATTATGTTTTAACTAACGAGCGAAAATACTATTTGTTACTATTATTAATTTCATTCACTAGTAATGTCATATCTATATTCTATATGTATATCTGTGATGAACAAATAAATATGACAGAAAACAAATAAAAATGGTTAGTTAAAGAGAATGTACTCAGTGACCTAGATAGGATTTAAAGACCAATCTCCGAGGAGGAACGGGCTGCTAGGTTACGAAACCGGGAGCGGCGGAGACGACCAAGAAGACTAAATGAACGAGTGAGTGGCGAATTAACGAATGGACGCAAACTATTTCCGTGAGGGACTATAAACAGGTTGGAAGGGGGCCCAATGGTCGCATAAGCACAAGCTGTTTCGGATATGCTCTTTGTCTGTGAATGCCTTTGACTATATGTTATAGTTATTTGTACAAATCTATTGCACTATAATAGTTATTATTACATGTATTTATTAGTAAATAAGGAAATACTTCTTATCCCACAATCCCGCCATTCCAACCAGTATCGTCACAGATCAAAGATTAAATGTTAATTGAATAATATTACCTCACATCATAAAATGAAATTGAAAATTTTGGAAATTTACATAAATGTAGCACTTAAGCACTTCTTAAGTCCAAGCTTAAATAATTTGATTTGATATTTCTTGACCAACAGTAATTTGTTTTGGTCTTTTCAAAAAATTGTCAATTACTAAAATGTAGTCATCATAAAGACAGATAAAGTAAATACGATTCTACTGTACCTGTTTGAACATAAAACCACTCCTGTCAACCTCGACAATAAATATTTATAAACTGGAAAAAACACCTTTTTTATTTTTATTAAATCACACACCAAGAACCTACTTTCCCCCAATTTCAGTCATAATGCCCCGATATAGAAACATACCTATCAAGCAGGAAAATCAAAATTTTAAAATGTAAACTTTAATCGTATTCGTAGTAGAATGTCTTGATATAATACGAACATTGTATAATGATTAAAAAAAAAAAAATTATATGTATCATTAAAGAGTGTGAATAGCTAATAATGGTAGTGAGTGGTATTTAATGAGAAATATAGAATAGTTATGCCAATAGTCTATAGAGTTAAGACCACACACACACTACACTAAAGCGTGATACTGACCACTGATAATTGACATTTAATCACACTTTAACAGCTGCCCAAATGACAACCCTCACCGCAATTTGAATAATTGCTCAATTAAACCAATCAATGACTCCTTTTCCTCCCGTTACAGGCGATATCCTGATAACGTTTAAAATTGTTCTAGTGTCAATAAAATTTCGGTGGTGATTGTTTCTTAAATTTCACTCTGTAATTTTTTATTAGAGCGGTAGCTAAAAGGGGTCCGGGTTCGATTCACGCCCGAGCATTGTCATTTTTATCTTTCGTAATAGAAAAACGACATCTGAAGCTAGAAAATAATACCATTTATTTTTTATTTTATTTTCTTTTGTAGACTATAGATTCTATTTCAACGGGGGATTATAATTAGCTGTGTATAATAATCTGACATACGAGAAAGTGCAGAGTCAATATGTATCTTGAGAGATGATCAAGATGAAACGAGGCGTCTCTTAAATGCCATAGAGGTCGCTGTTCCCAGAAACCACTAACTGACTGACCAATTAAAAGAAATTCCTTCGCAGGGTTGAAGAGAAACGATTACTCGTGATCCACTAACGGAGCCAAGACAGAGAATTCTCGGACAGACATCACATTAGAAGACAGCAGTTCGGAGGCCTTATGTTAATAAAGAGCCCGAAGATAGACCGCTGCCGCCAAAGGCCATTTTTATGTCGGCGAATAACAGAAATCGGATCAACTACTGTATGTATAGTTTTTTTAAAGAATAATTTGCAAAAACCAAAATAAATTATAAAAAGTTTACTTTGAAACTGGTGAATGGAACAGGTGACGATTTTGTGCGCTTCCGTAAACCACAAGCATATTTGACCTGAGGGCCTCCTCATATTTCCTTTTTCCTTATTTCTCCATATCCTCGTATTTATCCATAATTATAATTATCGTCAGATTGACAGAAAGTCCAGGCGATTGAGGAAGCATTATAGATAGAGAGCCGGTGTCACCAAAACACACTACTTGGCTTAGTGCAAAACGAGTAGAGACAAAAAAATTGTGAAAAACTCAAAAACAACGTTAAATTTAAGAAACCTCCTGAGATATAATAAATACGAAATTGAGAACAAATTTCAAAATAGCTAGCCAATGTGGGTTTTTTCATTTTTTTCAACGTAGATATCGAAACATTACAGTACAATATTTTGTGGCTAATGAAAGACTACATGAGCCAAATCTCCTTTAATCATTGCCCCATATGTTCTATAACCTCATTTTTGTATTTGTGCACCTTTGATTAGTGTTTAACATATTGTTACTACATAATTATAGGCAGTATTGTAATATGTACTAAAGTCTAAAGGACATTATAATGTTCTGTTTTATGAAAGTCATCGCTGAAGAAAGCCTTGATTTCTTACAACTTCATTCATTAAAATTGTGTAGCGAAAATTATTTTATCAATGGACACTGATGTTGGTTCTGCTAAGAAATACTTCGCGGTTAATGTCGTATCAGATGATAACATGACTGATAATTTAAAAGCGTTATGAATTGATATGGCCTAGTATTCAACTACTGTCTTTTTATATTAGATACTGCAGGTATGATAGTTCCAAAAATATTTTAATTTTGTAAATTAGAATATAAATGATGCGATAATGAATTCTAAAAACCCATTTATTGTGATAATCGATTATTGATAATTGTTTTTATTAACTTTTGTCTTGTTATATCGATTTGTCTACAATGAAATAGTAAGTGGTACTATACTGTTGTTACCAGTTTAAAGTTTATAACTAAAAAAATAAGTTTACCAGTCAGTTTAAACCTGTGTAAATAGTTTACCCAAAGCAATGTGTATTCCAGATATATAATAAATGAAATATATATAATTTTATGGCTCTTGAAATATTTATTACTAGTAAAATATAATAAGTCTACCTTATGTAATCCTTATAAGAGTTGATTTTTGAAAGGAAGTAGTCAAATACCATATCTTACCTGGAAAAACAAAACAATAATGAAGGTTACAAAAAAAATATAGAACAAATAATCATTAATTTAAAAGGTTTACTTTCAACAAACTTAATTTCATCCAATGTGACATTTGGCAAGTCCGAAAGGGGAGGCTGTAATTTGAATTAGTACGAAACAATGTTATTGGTGGTTTGTTCCAATCGACATGAAGTTTTAATAAAGGTAGTTTCTGTTAACTTATAAACATTCTCAAGTCACAGCAGCACAAAAGTTATAAGCATTTAAAAGACGTTACTTTTAACCATGGTTAAAAGAAAATATATCAGATTTATAAAAATTGTCTTCTTTAGCACTTTTTTTTATTTATTTAATCATTACGTTTCGGACTCCGTTAGTCCATTATTATTGCATTAAAGTTTATGTATTAGATAATATATTCTCGCTACAGCCAGGGTACATGATCACCATTGACTTCATGGTTATAAAATTAAGTGCATATCCGTTATGGAAATTTATACTAATAGTTTTCGAGATCTGTTCTTATCTTCATTATTGAATAATTGTGGCTAGAGACAGAGTCGCTGAGTAGACTTCACCCGCCATTTAGTCTGTTCTAAACAGCTGATCAAGATCACTGACCAGCTAAATGCCCGGGGTAAGCTTCCCCAGACAAGAGTCAGCTGTTGCCGAACTGGTCTGAGCACAGGCAAAAAAGCCACCTCCTCCTCTATATAAGGCAATGGAAGTTGCTGACATATCTTACAGGCAGTGGCTCCCTGGCCCGGGGTAAGCCCTCCGTGCTATCCAGGTGACATCGGGCAGCTTCCTGCCAGGGGGGCTAAAACGAACCAAAACTGCATCCACGACAGGGAAAAATCTAACAAGCACCATCTTTGCTTCGGAATTTATAAACACAAATAGTAAATTGTCTTCGATCTATAGGTTTGTGTTATTATCAATAAACTGCACTAAGTGGGGGGGGGGGGATCGGCCACCCTGCAGTATTTGTACTGATTATGAAACATATTAAGAAAGTTGAAAGTATCAAGTAAATAAAAACCAGTGGTATTGGATGGGTTTCCGCCTCTTGTATTCGATGGGGCATTGACCTAATAACGTTTTCAATAAATTCCTGATTGCTATTTTCGTATCTTGGTTAGGACAATCCTTAACTCCTGAAGGTAATCTGGTAACGTTGGACGTCTCTTTATGTCCACTTAGGGCCACTCTAAACAACGGATTCAAGGGTCCTCCAGGCATCCGGAAACTATCTTGCTCTATGGACCCATGCGAAAATCCATCTCCACTGTACGGTGCAAAGTGACAACAGCCCTTCGAAAGAGGGTCCTCCATGTAGCCAACAGTTCCGGAATTGGAACTGAGCCATAAGTCAGCTGGATTACTGTATGCCTTGGAACACATTACCTGGACTGTGGAGTAATGGAACCGTCTTGCCTGCGATCATCGGGAGAAGAAGTAATGAACTGCATTAGGCTGTCACCTTTTCACAAAGAAGGAGCTATGGTTTGGGGTGGGATTAATTTTTATAGAAGAGTCTTTAACAGCTGCTCTTGTCCACTTTCCACCATAAGTAGGAGATGTATTTTCGCTTATCCAGGATAATGCATGACCACATACTGCAAGATTGTTCCCAGATTCCTGGAGAACCCTTGAACCCGTTGTGGCCAGCATGCAGTCGAGATCTAAACCCTCTAGGACATAAAGAGACGTCCGACTGTTCCAGATCCGCTGCTGGAATTAAGCGTTTCCCTAACGTAACAATACCAAAATATCCCTAAGGAATTTATTCAAAACATTGTTGGGTCAATGCCCCATCGAATGGAAGCCTTCATAAACGCATTTATTTTTCAATGACACTGATCTTTATTTAATTTACTTATAAATTTATTATTCCTAATATGTTTCATAAGGCCTGTTATTTATTGTAAAAGTATGTGGAGACGTCAATAACAAATTGATTGCAAATCAGTACAAACACTATCCTGCAGGAGATCTTAGAGACCTTCCCTAAAATACTGAGAGGTTTTTGAAGGTCGTCCACTTATGCCGATGGACATTGTGTAGTTGCTACCTTTCAATCATTAAAAACATTGATCTAATGGAGGGACATATTTGTATCTGTCAAACATTCCTGTAAATGATTACATAGTATCAAAGCGTCTTTACTCCACCAAGGACCCATGTAAAACATTAATACTCGTTTCTTTACGAATCGGACAATTCTCCTAGAACCATACAAGTATTTCGCTGTATTAGGTTAAGTTGTCCTATTCATTAATATTCCGTAATAAATAAGCAATGACTGATGATTTTAAATATATACATGCTATTTAGAAAGCATTTATTGCGTAATTAAAAGAAATACAGAAGATATTTATTGGAGGAACTAAGGGATAGAAGACGAGGTAGGTTGTGAAATGAGGTGCAGAGCAGCAGTCACAAATCAAAGACGGTAGAGAGGACATGTGCCCCAGAATACCAACAGCTTCTTGCCCCGTTAACTACTTCATAAATATCCTACATTTCGAAAACAGTTGAAGAACTAGTATTTCTGCTGTACAATGGTCGCTTTATCTTTACCAATATATCATACAAGAAGGATTACAAATAGTTGTCTAGCACAGGCATATTTTATATGAAACAGTCGGTTGCCTTTGAGCTAGATTTACAGATTGTCAGTATACACCGATTGCTACATAACCCATACACTTTTATCTATAGAAAACAGGCGCTCTATCATACTCCTGTTTATAATGTATCATTAAAACAACCGGAATTTATTCGGAAAAAAAAATAGCTAGCCAATAATATATATGAGGTACATGGTTTCGCTTGGTTTTTCCAAAACCAGGTATGTTCTGAGTTGATGAATAGCCGTTAATAGAACATTTTTGACATCTGGAAACCTAGAATACGATAAGAACGAATTAACACCAGTTTATCAGCTGTTCAACTCTCCACTTACACCATTATATTTTTATTTCTATTAACTTATGCCTTCTTAACCTCTGTGTCGGGGCCCCACGCCGGGGGAGGTCTCGTCGACCCAACCGGTGACCGTCAGAAATATATATGAATAAACCTGTGCTGGCGGTCTAGTCGGCGGGCAGCTTAATTCGTATTTCTTTATTGATCTGACTCCATAAGATCTTACAAGATGTGCCCTCACAGTGCACTATGTCCAGGAGAATAGGTACATGCTAGGCACTATAGGTAGCTTTACGTTGTCTTAGAATGACCACGAGTTCACAGTCGGGGTCTAAGGGTAGGCGAAAACCGTGCAGGTCCCGAAGGCGTGTCCACAAGTGTGAACCGGGAAGAGCTCAGCAGTGGCGCGGGTGTAGTAGAATCTGATTGGGCAAATTCACTGGCGGCAGGAATGACCTGTCCATATAGGGAAGAAATTCTGAGCTTTTTCAGAGGCCGTGACCCCCCCCCCCCCCCGAACAAGACCCGGAAAGAGGGAGACTGGTCCGCTGGGGGTGATGCTGCTATGTACATTTTTAGGGCCCTATAGGTCGTCGTCTGCATGGAAGGGATCCCTTTCTAGGGTATGCTAGTTTTAGAGGGGGGGGGGACAAGGCCTCTGAAAAAGCTCAGAACTTCTACCTTATATGGCAGGTGATTCCTTCCACCAGTGAATTTGCCCAATCAGATTCTACTACACCCGCGCCTCTAGTAAGCTCTTGCGGTGTCGGAATCGCTAAATAGTTCCCTCTCTTTATACTGACGCCTAATGATGAAATATGGAAGGTAGGCGGGTGTTTTCTGGTCCGAGAACTTCTATTTATTCGTGGTGAAGAAGTAGGGACAACACTCTGCTACCTTCTTTTCTTGTCATCAGGATCTGACGCAGACATAGTCAAAACATCACAGCCATATGAAAGCGACCAGATTATACCGTTTGTCACGACCGGAAAGAAATCAGGCTAGAACTCTGCGAGATTGAATATCCGAACGGCTATTGAGAAGAAAAAGAGCGCTGTAGGCATAGATAAATAGATTATCCTCAAACACGAGGAAGCGTCCAGCCACCGCCAACTGTGGACTCACATTTGGTATTTAAATGTAGGGGGGCACCCATCTGTTAAATATCAATTATACAGCCGGCTGTGGTGGCGAGGTGCCTCACAATCTTTATTTAGGTTTAGCTATAGTTATTGCCGAAGACCAAGTGTCAGTAAACATTGTACAATCGACCAGAAATTTAAAACATCGTATTCGATCATTCTCTGGTTAAGTACGAGAAGATGGAACATGAAAAAAATCTGAACCTTTGTCTTATGATTTAGGCTTTCTTAAGATCGGCTGCTGTATAATATTTATTGTTTTCATTCATCACAATGATTATTAACATCTAAAATACAATAGAAGAAATTTATTAGTAAAAGGTTAAATTCGAGAGACAGCAGTAAAAATTACCCGTGGCAGTTAGCTATTGAAGCTGTTCTTTGTTTTTTCTATCTAATTATTAATTAATTAATTCGACTTATTATTAAATATTTAATAATTTTTTTCATATTTATGTCTTATGATGAGCTGGTATAGTATATATTGTTAAAACCGTATGCAGGCAGAGTAAGGACAGGGTTAAAAATAGTTATAAAAATAAAAAAACGGTGGTAAAAGGAAAATGAATGACCCTAGCTGAGGCACTTGATGCACCACTATAAACAGCACAAGGTCCCCCCCTCCCCCCTAGCCAGGGCTAGACGACAAGCTCCGACTTGGAAGACTGATGGCTTCCCATACGACACCGGTAGTCGGCTGGAGCACATCTGTTCTTGCCGCGAATATATATCTAGTACATCTCAAAGAAAAAAAAGCAAACATACTAAGTGATTTGTACTCAAGAGGATTTTCTTCTGGCGACAGTTTTTCATAGTGGCTTAGACGTAACAGTTCTGGCTGGGACACTAAGCTACAACTCTACCTCGTCTTGGTGACTCACTCAAATAGAATATATTAAATATAAAGAACCTAATAAAGAAATATTTATTAATAATAATTCTCGTGACCTACTATAAATACATATCAGTGGGAGTCGTGGCAAAGGCCAGTATCTCCAATCATGTCCTGAGCGTCTGTGGCTCTCGTGCTCTTGGTCAGCCTCCACTGGCTCGTATCCGGTGACGCGGCTGACGGAGGAGCGTGGGGGACTTCTCAAGACTCCGCTTCCTCTTTCGCACGCGAGGGACGTGACAACCATTTGCGGATGAATTATGAATTAGTAAATTGATGATGAATTGTAAATATGGAATGAATGGGAACATTGATCGCAATTACTTATTGCCTAATAAGGCAGATTGTAATTTTATCACAATAATGTTTTTTGATTTGATTCCTTAATAATCATTGGGAGAAAGAAAAAAAAAACACTGCCAGGATCGAGATTTGTACCCGTGATCTCTCCAAAACCCAGCCGGGCGCTGTGCCACTGAGCTACCCTGCCCCTAGGTATTCTCTTTTGTTGATAGCTATTTGTAACAGTTGGATCTATAACTCACCGAAAATTATTAGATTATAGAACTTGACGAAATACATAAAATATCTTATTGATTATTATGTATTTGTATCATTGTTATGTATTTTAATACAATAAAATAGATTTTTGTTAGTTTTATTCCTCCCATAAAATAACAACCATACAATGAAAAAACATGTATTTCAGTTTATTACAATAACCCGAAAACTTTCATTAGTATCCCCTTCTACCCGCTATCGAACTCTAATTAATGTCAGTGTTTTTATAAATTTAAATTATCCAAAAATTACCCTTTATAAATTAATAATGCATTCGATGTTAAGGCGTATACAAATGTTTAGTACTTCAATTGTTTGACTTTTAAATTTTCCTTAAATTAAATGTTTGTAAATAGAACAACTTTCTGAAATTATTTAAATCTTTTAAACGACTAGCACTGTTTAATTGAAGTTTATATCTGTCATTAATATTGATGGCTGTAAGCGAATTCAATTCCAGAACGAGATCGTCTTCCTGGATATTCCTAAAGACAAAGTTAGGCCGCGTACACACCAAAAAATTCATTTACACTTTATATTATACAATAGAATATCCAAGTGCGGACGAAGCAAACATACCCCACAAGGACTTCTTGGAGACTG
Organism: Acanthosoma haemorrhoidale; assembly: GCA_930367205.1. NCBI lineage: Eukaryota > Metazoa > Arthropoda > Insecta > Hemiptera > Acanthosomatidae > Acanthosoma > Acanthosoma haemorrhoidale. The sequence goes on from OV884012.1 coordinate 620,494, forward strand.
GAGCCTACCCGACCGTCTTGTAGCGAGGACTGATCGCAGACGAAGATAGCCGCGGAAGATATCCAGTCGCTAGAGGACAACACCTTTCGTGTTCGCATGATGTATCTGTGTAAGCTACAGTCTCTTCAGCTATCTAGAGTTATCAACAACGGCTGTCCGCCGATACAAAATATATATCTCGTCAACAGTCATTTTCCTTGTTCAGTTGGAATATTACTTGTAAACGCTAGGTAAGTCCTTCATATCCCCTTGTTATTCAAAATTAGGGAATGCAATGTAGATTCTGTATAAATGAATCTATTTACAATAGGTCAATATTATCCTGCAGCTTGGCTACATTTTATACAATTTTACAGTTTTTGCACACATTTGCGAATGTTACAAAGGTATAATGCAAATTATACATTCATTTTCTACACATGCTTATATGCAAAACCTAATTTTCCCCGACAGTCTGTTGCCATCGATGCGGGAAGGGTAGGTGGGGTCGTAGTGTTAAACACTGGGTTTGTCAGGTGCTGCAACGAGTCCAGTCCGAATGTAATGTTTACATTATTCTGGAATAAGAAATAAACAAATAAGAAGAAAACACTGAGCTCGAACCCGGGAATATCCGGTCCGGAAGCTTTGCCAACGGAGCTACCCTGCACGAGTAGATGAAATCTAGACTATGCCCGCGCTGTGACTTACTACCGATAAATACTAGTAAGGACTTTGTCACAGTAAATATAAAAAAATAATATTTTTTGGCACTACTTTAGAGAAGAAAAGCTTTTCACACAGATGACTGATACCTAAGTACTTACTAGTACGTAATAATTCGCTATTTATGTAATCTTCTGCTGTTGCTATTTAAGATGATTGCAGTTTTCTAAAGAAGCAATTAAATAGTTAATTAAATATTAGTGGCTGTAAAACACAAACAAAAGCAGGAACAAGCAAACGACAAACGGCAATAAAAAGCGAACTAAAGACAATTAAAATTTAACATCCTTTAAACAGTTATAGAATATAATGTTTATTCAGGGACCTTGTCCTAATAGATGAATAATAGCTTCACACGGATAAATAAAAAACTAAAAGATTTAAACCTCAAAGTAAAAATATCAATCAATAATTTAATTTAAATACAAAAATACTAGTGTTTATTCATTTCAAATAGAACAATTAAATCGTATGTAGTTAAAGAAACTATAGAATACAAAGGTGCTAAGGATGAAGCATGGCGAATATTCATCATCGCAAACTCTCAATCACATTTCAGGATTTCGAAAGAGTATAGTACTCCCAGTAGACTAAAAACAGAAACTTTAAACTTGTCAAATGTAGCAAATGGGTAAATGAAATAAATAACAGTAAAAAGGTACAGGAAAACTGGGAAACTATATTGTAAGGAACGATCTATGGAACAATGGAAAGACTACTGGAAGAATAAAGGAGTGAAAGAAGATCTGCCTGGATGACTACTACACATAGATCCAATACGTAAATTAATAGGATTTACAAATACAGCTGTCATTAATCCTTTAGCGACTGTCGTAACAGAAGGCTTGATGGACAGGCTGTAAGCCACTGGACCGCGCTAGACTCCAGGGGTTAAAAGCCTTGAACCCACCGGAAGTGCCTGGAGGCAGCGTAGGAGTCATGTAGCTTGGTTCCAAGGAGGTGTTAAAAAATAATTTTTGACCATGTTGAAAAGTAGAAAATAAATCAAAAAGAAGCCGCATGCCCGAGTAAGGCAGAGAGTGGCTCAAGGAGGTCTACTTATAAAGGGTAGTTATAGGGGCAGTTCCTCCTCATGTTTCATGGGGGTACGACCCCGTTTTATCTGGGTCGAATCCGGAGAACAGATCTCTGAGGACATTATAGTTTCTAATAGTTAGTATATAAATGTAATCTGTTTCATCATTTGAATTCATATTAGTTATTAAATGCATTTCATTGAATAATTGCAAACAAATAAATAAAATATTAAGTATTCTAAAGTTGATTTATAATATTGAAATTCCTTCCATTGATCACCACGTCAATTAATTAAAATAAATTCCTGTGGGTGAGAGCCTCAATTGAGACAGTATCAAATTAATTAATATTATCGAGCAATCATATTTTAGTAACACTTTACGCTAATGCAATACGCTTACAATTTGATAGAGTATCAGATCTAAGTAGTTTGAAGAATTAAACGACATTTTAATTATTCATTTTGAGCGTACAGGCGTGGGTTTGAGGGTGCGTAAGCTAGTTTGTAAAAGGATATATGTATCCGTAGAAAGATACATTCTTTATATATTCCCTTAATTTTATGTATTTAGATACAGTTGAGTATGTTAGGTACATTAATTAGTTGCTATGCATGTAAATATCCAGAATAAAAAAAACTTTCATTGCAGTTATGGTTGAAAAACCCACACTATACAAAGCACCTTACATAAAGTATTTTAGCGAAACCTACATCCTGTGTATATGACTATAACAAGGAAATAATAAATTCGTTGTAAATAATAAATTGCAAAAAGTATACTTGTGAATTTGATCCCCCTCTAATGAACATGATAGGTAAACCACCTACAAGTCTTAATTTACATATTACCTATTCGCGAAAATACTGTGGCATGTTAGTTTAGTATTTGAGTGTGTTAAGGCTAGATTATCAAAACAAACAAAAAGCGAAAAACAAAATATTTGCCTAAAGAGACATAAAGGCTGTTAAATCCCTTTTACGGCTATAGATTAATCTTCTTATTTTATTTTCTCTCTGATAGGTTAATGACATTGTAACCTTGTTTTGATATCGCAAACACGGTACGCGTGGTAAATCCACTCCTTGTCGTCCTCACGCAATAAATTTTCATTATCATAAATTTGAGTCACTGTTGAGCAGAAAAAAAAAAACCAAATATATATCTGTGTAAGTAACTCGACACGGTTTAACAAATAACATTTTAATCTCATGGCTGCTCAGCGGATTCTGTCCCGTTAGCTTCTATGTCCTTTATTTTCTTTATATGAACATTTCCAAAAAAAAAACTGTTTAGTTTTGAAATCCTCTCACAAAACTTGGAACATCAAACATTACAATCCAAAATTTCAGAGCTGTGGTCAACGCAGCTTTTTACATTACAAACTCGTCCCTTCACAGAGATCTTCTTGAGTCAACTGCTCCTCTTCCGTCAACTCCTTATCCAGTAACATCCTCATCCTACCAATCATCCTAGTATCCAAAAACGACGGTGGCCTCGCGATCTACTGTAAATAGATATGTACGTCCCACAGTCCTGGCACTGCCAATCATCCCATGAGCGTCTGTGGATCTCGTGGCAGTGGGAGTGCTCCTGGTCCAGAATGCATATGTATAAATGGAAACTGTATGCACATAAGTATGATGAATGAATTCTTATAACCCAATTATTAATGCTGTAAACAACATTGGAGTACAACATAATTGTTTTTTTTTTAATTAAAGGTCTTATAAACAAAATTCTAGTCGGTAAAATTAAAAAATCATTAAATACAAAGACCAACTTTGACGTACGAAGCTCTCACCTATGACATTGAACACACTTTACGACTAAAGAATCGATAGAGTAACAAGTAACTTAAACCAGGCGTTTCCGGGATCAAATCCGTTCCGTGACACTCTTTTCCTCTACCACAAGAAACGAATCATGATATCATCAGAGTGTTTTATTTAAACAGCCTTTTTAACTTTTAATGGATAACGGTAATTATCCCATCTTCTATAGGGCAAGTAAGCAATTGAGCAGCCTGCACCGACCATGAGCTAATACGCTGAAAAAAAGACATGGAGTAACAGGGATTTGCAGAGATGGATAGCAGCAACTGAAAGGAGGCAGTAAGGAATTATAAGGAAGATTTGGCAAATGATGTATGTAAATAGCTGCAGGGATTAGAATACTAAACGCTTTGATGGCGGATCAGATGAAGACGCCTTGATAACCATCGGCATTTATTAGTATAATCCAGCGGATTAGCCAAATCTTATTATCCCCTGGGCGACTTTAACGCTGGTAACTGCCGGTGGCGTCCCGCAGGGTCCAGGGCTAGGTCCCATCGTGATCAACGATGACAGCTTAATGATTTGTGATAGTAATCATTAATCAATCTTTTCTATCTGCAATCGAACCGATTAAAAACCAATATAAAGTGTCTGAAGATCCCCCTGAGGAGTAATCCACGTAAAGGAATTTTTCATATCAGATTTTTCAAAAATAATTGGCCGGATAAATGCTAAATTATAATTGAAGGTTCCAAGGAGATGCCGGCGGCCTCAAAATTAAAATCCTTCAAGATCGCCACCTAAGTAGGCAGTGGAGGCCTTCGGGTAAAACATTTAGTTCAGTTCCTTCAAGTACAAGAGTCGGTGGGAATGGTCAGAGTGGCCAACCGAAGCAGAGGCTGTACTTTCAAACAGGTCGTAAAATATATTCTCGACCGATCCATAATTTATAATACCTATTTAAATATATACCAAATTAGAAAGTGTGCAAAAACTAATTAAAAGCAACACATGCTCCACAGAAGTCGATAACTTTTTTCACATTCGAGCAGATTATTATTGAAGATTAAAGTTTATCCAGATTAGTAAACTGTAAGCTACCTCTGCTCTCAGAATGTAAATGTTAAACGTGAGATTCTCATTAATGCCTTAAATATTTTAAATACAAATTCTTTCTTAAGATCTTAATTTATTAGAAAAAAAATTGTCTTAAAACCACACAAGCATACCAAGTAGTATTTTTCACGATAATTTATTTATTTTGCATATTTGGGCTGCATCCAGTCCATTTCCATTTTAACAGAAGTAAAATTCTAAAAACAGTCTAATTCGCTTTATGGGTCTCATCTTACCCTTGGGTGTGCCAACTTGAGCCCGGAACAGACAAATGAGTTTATATCTTGCTTTTTTTATACATTGCTGTAATATTATTTTGCAAGTTATTTAGGGATTATTTATACTTACGAGTAAAGTCTTTAACCAATTAAAGTTAACTACCGGTAATTGACATTTAAAGGCTAGATAACTGTGACAGGTTTGAAAGTCTATCAATAATTCAAAGATTACTTTAAAAAAATAAAAAAACTAGATTTTATAGACAGAAAGGGAATGGAATGCAGGCAAACTGATTTTGATTTATGTATCGCTCTTATTATTTTAAACATTTAACTTAATTAAGTATTCTCAGGCTTTTAAAAGGCTTTATCTAGACAATAAAAGTAGCTGCAGACAGACAGGGTCATTTTATGACTTGGAGTGTTGTCGGAGAATTCAATCTGTGAGTAGCGATGTTTTGAGAATTGATTGGAGGCAGGAATATAACTGTATCTCGGCTTTTACGAATAGATTTCCTTTAGGAGATAGGCAGAAAATATTATTCAATGAATAACTGAACAATTGTATATACTCTAAATAAATAAAAAGATATCAAATACGTATGAAATAACAGGGCTATTTTTAAATTCTACATATGCGACCTATTTTTTATTATTATTCTTGTCAGAATTTTTCCATTTTGATAAATAACTATTGGTCTTTCAAATTTGTATTGCGTTTTACAATTCTCACAATTCATATATACTTGATCAAGACAGTCGAGTTATTTAATCTGATAAAATATTTATATACATATGTTCAAACGAAGCAATTAATTAATTACAGATACCCAATTAGGTTTTAAGGAGGACGGCTATATTTGACATTTCTTCCTTTTGATCTCTTTCTAACATTTCATGTGACTTGTTTGAAAGTAAAGCCTACCTTGCAAAGTAGGTGATCAGACTGCGAAGTTGAATGAGGCCAAGGAAGACATAACAAGGCCGTACCCTGGAGTGCTCGCTTATATTTCTATATAATATAATGATATAATCGTTGCAATAAATTATAATGACTAAAGGAAGAAGAAATCAAATGACCTCTAGATATATATTTAGGATGGTTTAACGTGCTTAATTATCTATCGCCTGTAAAGAATGACATCTTCAAAAGCCCTTTGTTTGTCAGCCGGCCAAGATGTTTCGGCACTATATCTTTGGCTGCAGGTGTAATAAAATGTGAAAGAGCTCAAACAGATTGCTCTTTACCAAGGGCTAGGGGGGGGGGGTAGCACTAACTAGTAGTTATGTCTTTATTTTATATTCACGGCTATGGTGTGTTTGAAAAGAATGGGACCATCTTACCCGGGGAAGCACTGAATCCACCAATTTTATTTTATTGTTATTTTAGTTTATATTATATGGTTAGTGCTGTTTCTTCATCATTAGGGGTATTGAGTGGAACTTCCATGGATGTTATTATGAGTACCCACAGTTTTCAGAAGAAACAGACAGAATGGATACCGCCGTCTAAAAAAAACACTGTTTTTTTCTTAATCTTTCCGCTATCAGAGTCACTAGTGTGAAATGTTGGCGGTATCATCTCTTATCAAATGGGTATTATATCACCGCTTACATTGTTGAACAGCAGATAATGAAACATTTGGCGCAAATTACGTGCTTAAACCATCATGGCTATTGTTGGCATAAGAAGACCCACCAAAAAGTTAGATACGACTACGGTGTGAACACGTTCACTAAATAGTGAACTCAGCCGTAGTGTAAGATAGCGTGACCGTCTTACCCGGGAAACCACAGACCCTAAGATTTACAACTTCTGCAGTCATGATTAGCTTTCGAATAGGTCTCGTACTGAGGAACGGTTAGGCTGGCTAAGACGTGCTTAGGTTTGAGAAGTAATTCTAATTTCTTATCCCATTGTCAATGGTTATACTTCTTAATGCCGAGGCAATGCAAGTTCCTTGTTCCGATCGGCATTTGCAATCACGAGGCTCCTGCCGATGTAGACTACTAATCAAGTACACCGTTGGTAGCTTTCCACATATTCCCAGAAATTGTCTTTATAACAGCGAATCCTTTTAGGGTCAAATACAGGTGAGGTGGTCATGACCTAGGACACTGAAGACTCATTTTTAGTTTAAATCGACCTTCAGGCCCTAACAAACATGGTACTCAAGAAATAGATCAAGCTCAGGTCACATCGTGGACGTTTTGACCGGATGTTGAAGAACCGCAACTGTTACTAATAAAATCGTTTCCGGTCTACATAAAATTCACTTTTCATCATAAAACTTTTCGACGGAGAGCAATTAATTTTAGTATTAAAAACTACCTGGTCGAAATAATAGCAGATGTCGTATTTAATTTCATAACCGGCTCCCCCCCCCAACTCTACTACATTAACATTCTTGCCATCAAAAACAAAAAATATAACGTTCTGGAAAAAATATACAAGAGAATAATAAGAAAAAATACCCGGAATTCAAAACATGTTATTGTTGAATATTGTTTGTATATATATATAAATAATAACAGGAAATAAGTATAAAAAATAATTAAACTTAAAAAAGTATGGCTGTATCTATTAACTAAGACTTCCATCTTTGTTGACTTTAATGTTTTCTAAATTACCAAAAAGAAACAATTTTTTTCAAATTTATTTATTTAATTTTGGAAAAATTCAAGTATCTTCAAGACATGGCAAATGTAAAAAAAAACAATATGATTAAAAACATTCCTAACACCTGTCATTCTAAAAAATACCATTCTACAGAATAACAAGAAATTTGATTGAGTGACAAATTATTTTTTGAAAGAAGTTATAATTTTGTGAAACCTTTAAAATTGGACCGAAAAGTTTTACTTCTACTTTAAGATAAATAGCTTTAAAAAAAACTTGTGATCTAGGATTTGAGAGAGCTTTACAGTTAGATAAAGTTACACAAACGGAAAAATATAAATTAATTGATAAAGGATGATCCTTGTAGCGATGACAAAGAGAAATTATCATTTGGTTTTGGGTCTCAGTGAAAGAGAAAAGACGAACGTAGTCAGAGATCAAACAAAAAAAAGCGAGACAGCTGTCAAAACTCACATAACTCACACATCTCCGTTTGTGAGTGATTTAGTGAGTTCGTTACTCACACCATCGCCTGCTCTCTCTCTATGTCCAGCCATATTAACATCTTAGCACTCAAAACTTTTCAACGAGTATACAAAATGATGACCACCTGCCGTTCAGCTAATATTTAACATACAAGGTCATTCAATCGTAAACAGAGCCAGAACACTATCAACAACCTCATTCATTAAACATGACTAAACAAGAATAAGTTAATAATTTTTATGTCCGATAGTTTATCAATATTATTCCATTTCGGGTATTTATTAAAAAAAAAAAAAAACCAACGATATTGTTTACTGTAGCTTAACGTTCAACTGTTATTTCCCACCACTAAACTAAACAAACTATTAAAATAATGAGCGGGCATAAAATGTAATGACTACTATGATCACAGTCGGACACATGTGCACTGCAACTATCTGTCAGTAATGGTACAATAGGAGCTAGAATATCTTCACTGGTACAATTACCGAGGCGGCTCAAATGGCTGCAGTAAAACTTAGTAATTGGTGGTCATCAAGAGTGCAGTGTGGTCTCAGCAGCTGGCGGTGGTGTCTTAATCATTTCTCAGTTCCAGGACTTTGATCTGTGCCGATACGTGTTCATCTAACGAATAAGGTGCCATAACGGGAGGCAACACAGTCACATCCAAACCATGAACAATTAACTCCTAAAGACAAAAGAGGGAATGGTTAAATATACCACAACATTACACCTCCCCTCCCCTTGTACGAGGTCTCAGTGATCTGGTGGATGCTCGGCGTACCAGCAATGTGAGGTAGGCCTTTGCCTCAACAATACCACTCCAGTATATTATTATACAACTATTAGTAGTAAAGTGATAATGCAGGCTAAAGGCAAGTGAAGCCTATAAAATGGGTACTTGAGCCGTTGAACCAAGTTAATGAGTGCATCTAAGTCCATCTACAGGAAGTGAACTGAATGGGTCGGTAGGGATTGAGCGAGTGTAAAAAGTGAAGTGAGAGCTTCGCTGGACCACTTTCTAGCCTCGCCTTCCACAGGCGATATTTACCCGATATCCCCATTATATGCAATCCCTCTGCAATTGCAATTAGCTAGGATAGAGTGTGGGTTCGAGTCCCGCCCTGTGTTGGAACAGAGTTGCAACATCCAGATAGCCACAACCCGATAACGAACCAACTCCCCTTAAAAAACCTAAAGGAAGAAATTTGTTGCTGTAAAGTAATAAAGTGTATAAAAATAATTAATCTTAATTATTGCCTTTTATTGGCAAGTTGAAATTAATGCCTCAATAACAGGAGAACATAAATCCATTTTTATCCGCATTAGCCAAAGAATCAATGACATTTTTTTTGGTGTCGAAACTAAAATGGTTGGTATAACTGATAGATCTTGATGAAGGGGTCAATAAATGTGTGAATTCAATTTTGCTCCATTTTGTGATACCTCACACTTGACATAATTTGTTTTTCATTTTGTTAGATTAAATAGAAATAGTATGAATTAAAAGAACTTTTATCCATTAACAAATTATATCTTTTTAACGTTTTTATTTGAGAATCTATCAAGTACTCAAGATGCCTGATTTCTGACGACAGTTTGACAATGAAATAAATAATTTGGCTCGAAAGACCAAAGGGTTTTTTCAAAAAATATTTTGTAATTGTATAGCTTTAAAAGTTATCTATTTTTGGTTACTGTTATCTTGTATTCATAACCCCCCCCCATATACTAAAAATACGCTACTGATACTGCTAAGCACTATGTGGGTGCACACTGCTGTTAACTGCTGCAGTATCTTTGTGCTTACAATGCAATATGCACACCTGCCCCACATGCAGCAAGCGAGTTTAAACCTGGCCCGGTCAACTTTCACATACTGCAGGCTAGTCCTCTTTCTGTATCTCCAAGTGTAAATAATATCATATTATGTTTTTCTTAAACCGGCCTAAACCTAAACAAGTGATCTTAAGCAACCTACCTTTAACATAACCTTAACACCGACTCCAATATCTTCTCAACTGTGACTTGAGATATCTTAATATTTACAGTAACGGGACTGAGTTTCATGTTTAGTATTTTTTCCATATTTCCTATTATTCTTCTAGTTTTTGTAAATAGTAATATAAAATTTTAGCTTTATGTACAAACAGCCCTAAAAATGATATCAAACAGATAACAATTAATTGATAATCGGGAAAATAAAGATTTATTTGGGAGTTTTTGAGTTTTCTTCGATTGTGTACTCGCGTAGAACTTATAAAAAAATGTATTCACTCTTTATGTATACATTTATTTTTCTTGCGTTCATCGGAATAGTAGATGAATTATGTAAAATATTATGTTAATGTTCATATCTATGGAAGCATAATATTTTGATAGCCACGGCTTTAATTAATCGGATTTTCTATTTCATTAGTCAAGTAGATGATACTCATTTATCCTGGCGAGGCTGAGTTGACCCCGACCGGATGTGCTGCTCGTTCTTCTAAATTCTTAAACTCGCTTCAACTTCTACACCGACCTCCAGATGACCCAAGTGTGTACTAACACTTAACCAGCCTGTAATTTAGTCAATAACCCAAAATAGTAATTGGTTATTTTAATCAGAAGCGATAAACCATTTAGGTTGTTATTAAATATTTTAGATATGTTTCATGGCATGTTAAAGTTTAACATAATGTCCAAATCGTTCTCACGACTGATGTCAATTTGTCGGTTAAAATGTGCACAGTTGTTCTCAGAAGCGGTAACTAGAAAAACTAGACTGAATGCATACCATTTACTGTCCCTAAAACATATAATTAAATATATATATATATATATATATATATAATGGTTTAGTTAGTGGCGCACAAAAGCTAGGAGGCCGCCATTATTGTTTGGGCTATTCAACGGTAGAAGATTGTCTTCGTGCCGGTGCATCGCCACTACTTTTGTCAATTACCTTCGAGGTGATTTGGCTCGTTCACTAACGGGCGTTCGTCTTTAAAGGAGAAACTAGCACAAGGGTATAATTATAAATGATGAAAAATATCTTGTTGTAGATTTAGATTAAAAATCAACTTTCGCAGAGGAAGTAAACAATTAGTGCGATAAAACATATTTTCGGTTACGAACAGATAGTATGGTTTTAGTTTACTTTATTTGTTCTGTTGAGATGATGAGTAACAAATAGCCAAACACGCGACAAAGAGCATCCAGTAATGCCTCCCCATATGAAGGATTATGTTGATAATAGTTAATTTAAATTTGTAAATCCCTACTCCAGTTACCCCGGAGTGAGCTAAGTCTTGTGCCCAAGTACGTGAGGATTCGCGTGTCGAGTTTCGATTTAGCTATTTACGTGAGGAAAGGTGAAATAGTTATTGAACTCCATATGCTGAAATGGGTCTTGGTAAGTAAGCGTTGCGTTTATTAAATTTGAATTCAAGTGTTCCCTCATTACCTTTGCACTCTGCCGCAAGTCCTGTCCACTAGTTTTGTTTTTTTAATTACATTCCTTTTCCTTTACGCGAGATAGCACGGTATTAAGCCCTTCATCCCGGGAAAAGGCTGACATGGAACCCACACACGAGGGTAAAAAGACAAGAACTAAACCGACGCTTTGGACAACTGTACAGACTACTTCGAAGGACATGCCACATCTCAAAAGAAAATAAATTACTAATCTGCAAAGTCATACTTAAGCCAATCTGGACATACGGAATAGAGCTATGGGGGACAGCAGAAAAGTCGAACATCAAGCGTATCCTATCCTTTCAATCAAAAGTCCTGAGAACAATAGTAAATGCCCCTTATTACGTCAGCAACTAAACCCTTCATAACGATGTTGATATACCCTACATTCTTGAACTCATCCTTTCCAAGTTCATGAAATTCCATACTTCAAAATAAAAATCTAAGTACAATCATTACACTATGCCACACGTCCCTATAATACTCCTCAGCCTCTACTGGCTCGTTTCTCTCGTCTCGTTTTCAGTACTGTGTACTGTGTATGTGTAATGTTTAGCACACATCTCTATAATTCTCCTCGGAGACTAAAGCGGAAGTGGCCTCGTGACCTGTTATAAATACGTGACAGTGGGAGTCCTGAGCGTCTGTGGCTCTCGGGCAGCTTCCACTGGCTCGTACCCAGTGGCTTCCAATACTCCGTTTCCTCTTTCGGCCGGAAGGGAGGTGACAACAATGTGGATTTGGGAGGTCTCTGGGCTGTTTGTAAATACTATAATGAATGAGCGAGTGAATGATGAATTGTAAATATAGTACGAATGAGAACATTTATCACAATTACTTATTGCCTTATAATTTTATCACAATTTTCTGTTGTACGAAAATACGATTTTTCCTCAAATGGAGTTTTATTATCACCGACGGCCTAGCTCTGACGAATTGTCCGCCTGAGCTATCTATGGTTGTGGCAGTTGGCAGTGGAGGCTTGGACCAGCTATCTTTAGCTCCGCCACTCAGCCGTCAAAGCGTTTATTGCAGCCTGCACCGGCCGGGAGTGGTCGCTAGCCAATCTGCACTTTAATTGCCCCCCACCCCCCAGTCTTTGACCCCCCCTAATGAGAATGCGGGGCACCTTCAAAGGAGCACAATTGCTACTAATAGACGCAAGAATAGATTACACCGTGCATATGTCACTGCATGATAACGGATGATCCTTATCAATTGTGTGGTGACGGCTCGTTTCAAAACATTACACAAGTAAATAGCAATATTCTTGAGATAAGTCAAGCATGACCTGCGTAAAAACTAAATTATTTTCACTTTCAAACAATCAGTTATTATTACTTTGCATATTATTTAAAATTCGTGACTAGAAAACTATTAAAGACGTCACGAGCTAACATCTCGCGTTCACTCGTATAGAAATAGTTAAACAACATTTAAACGACTGATAACGGATTTCCCTTGACACTAACTCGAACGTTCAAGAAAACTGTGAAGTCTCCTCGTCCCCCTCCCACATAAAAACACTAAATACCATTTGTCTTTCTTACCTGAGTTAATTTACATCAGTTATGCAAAAGTCTTTACCGTACTCAATTGCTTACTAACAAAGGAGGAAATAATATCAACTCCTTTAGTAATCTGTTTTTTTCCCCCCTCATGGTTCCCAGTTTACTATTTATTCAAATTTCTGATTTATTGTGCTTCAGAGCAACGGTCAGTTAACAACAAGATCTCTTTTCTAGGAGCGACGGATTACCCCAGCAGGTATCTGATACAAACACTTGTCAAGAGAAAGTACCTCAATTATGGGAGGGTAAGAAGGCTTACATTTATTTTTTGACGCCTTAATGACTTACCCAACCGCTTATTTACATATTATTAACGGCATTAAAGCAAACATCCACAAGAGTTGAACATTTCTAGTTACTGGATGGAGAGAGGCGAATTTCGAAAGTGTGCCCCTCACACTAAATGCTAGGGCTAAAAAAAAAACTTCAGAAAACTTGCCAACGCCAGCTCTTGATTCTTCTAAACTTATCTGTACTCAGGAGATCATCCCTGACGGTATCACCTGCTTGCAACCAAATAATATAAGCAAGGTAAAAAAGTAAATATGACTTCATTCATTTCTGCATTAGAAAAAGGTCACGGTAGATTTCCTAGGCACTCGTCATGGCTGCCTGATTTGGAGGAATTTTTAATCAAATTACTGAGCCATAAAAAAAAGAAACATCTGAGAACGAAAAATCGACACTACCAATAGTGCTGCCAAGCTCCAAAGATGGTAGAAATAAGTCACCTTAGTCCCCGACTAAATACAATCTATAAAACTATTTTGAGTGTGTGGCCACCATTCGCAAGCAAACATTGTCTGCACAGCTTCATAACATGTCAAACCGAATACATCGACCCTTAGCACAACAAAGATGTTTTAAAAATACGATTTTCAGTAACTAAAATGGTTCGGATTTTGAGTAGATGAGTTTATTAGGAAATGGACTTAATGTGTGAAGTTTCGACATATGATTTATGTCTGCATCAGGCCTTGTGTGTGATGTTGACTGCTTAGATCATTTTATAGAAACGAGAGAGAAAAGTCGCCAGTTCTGTAGGATGATTTGAACAGTCAAGATCTTAGACCATTTCACGCAAGACCTGTAAAATAAATTTAACTAACAACAATCCAAGAAACTCATAAACTCACAACATCTTCATTTATATTTAAAACAATATGAAAAGTGGTCCCTTAGATCGACTAGTTACAGGATGGATACACCATGTCCGAAAGACAGGCACCAAAACACAAAACAGTGGCTGTACTCCATCTGGGATACCCTTCCTCGGGTGTCCTCTACCGTTAGCCTGCCAGCATTTACATCTCTCACGGACTGTCTTGGAGGGATGTCCCGGATGGCCGTAGGTATCCGCCTGAGAGATGAAAGACCCTGCTTTCTAAAAATAATCGAGTAAACCGACTGTGAAATATTCCTTGTGCGATTCATAGTCACGTATCTGCCGTACTCAAACGTTGCAAGCTCTCCTCGGGCAGATTATACACGCTAATTTCAATAAGCACTGTATGTAGAGTTCACGAGGAACGTTCTTTAAAAATAAGACAAAAAGTAACCTAATAGCTTTGCCATTGTTTTTTTTGATCGCCGATGGAGGATAGAGAGGAGAAATCTACTAACTAGTAAGTCATTGAGAGTAAGTCATTTAAAGTAAGACCCTGACAGTAAGTGATTGAGAGTAAGTCATTTAGAGTAAGACCCTGAGAGTAAGACACTGAGAGTAAGTCATTGAGAGTAAGTCATTGAGAGTAAGTCATTGAGAGTAAGACATTTAGAGTAAGACACTGAGAGTAAGTCATTGAGAGTAAGACACTGAGAGTAAGTCATTGAGAGTAAGTCATTTAGAGTAAGACAGTGAGAGTAAGTCATTGAGAGTAAGACACTGAGAGTAAGTCATTGAGAGTAAGACATTGAGAGTAAGTCATTGACAGTAAGTCATTGAGAGTAAGACCCTGAGAGTAAGACACTGAGAGTAAGTCATTGAGAAACGGCGTAAATAAAGATGGTGGCCCTGGTTTAGAACCCATCTCAATGGACTAGATGCTACCGCTGCAGCATAGAAAATACTTTTAGCCGAGAGATTATACAGAGAGGCCATCATTAAATGGTATTTGAGCTGTGTGAACACCTAACGTCCCAAGCACGCGAGCCGGCCCTGCGATAATTACAGGTAACGCTGTGTTTATTCTGATCCTCCCATGCCTGACTGGGAAAGTACTTCCTGAGAATGAATAGGAAGAAGAAGGACCAAGGATTAGGATGGTTGCGTGCAGGACTATTCAATTTTCTCTTTCTATAACCTATTACAACTAAAGCCTTTAATTAGCTGTCATTATATTGTAACAGTAGTCCGTTTTTTTATTTGGATCAGAAAATTTCGGACTGTATAATAGTTTAAGTAAATTTAACACCCCCCCCCCCAAGAGACTTCTCGGGAGTGTACAGGTTGAGGAGATGTCCTTACGTGGGCGATAGCGGGAGAAAGGTCGCCACCTTACCCAGAAAGGAGCTCATATCTAGAAAGCTTAACGTGAAATGAAAATTTTGCATGGAAGGATTAGGCTGTGGAACACTAATACGTGAGAGCCTGGAGGTACAATAAGACGTGATAAATGTCAGTGATAAAAATATTGATATTAGTACTGATCATTTCCAGCTTCTCTGGGTAAAAGCCTTCTCAATTTACTCTCTAGATAATATTTCGGCATTTTAGCCAGTTCTTCATAGGTTGTTGTAGGAATGAATAGATACTTAAAAAAAACTCTTAATCACACCAACAGCATAATATTGAAACATTATATATATGTATATTTTTTTTTATTGAAGCAAACGGGAAAAGAGTACGAAAGGCTGCTCGTATTTATTATAATTGGAAATTAATAAAAAATGGTGGAGAGTTTTATTACACATTAGTGTCATTCCCCAAGTATGTATTTTTGACTTTATGTTTTATTTATATTTTCCTTATAAGTTATTATTTATAATAAGACATTTATATTTTGAACTTTAATCGGCTAATATATGTTTACACAGGTGGTCTGAAAGGTTTCCAACCTCAACATGAAGATGATAATAAAATAATAAAAGGTCGGAAACTTTTCAGACCACCCTCGTATTGTGTAATATTCGTAGCTTGAGGATGACAGAATTGGACTGTTGAACAGTTAGTAAAGAAAATTATTGAAGAGACACAGAGAACAATTGGTCTCATTTAAAGCTAAATATATGACATAATGATGATTCAATATCATGAAATTGCGATTAGTTGCGCTGTTGAAGAAAAAAACAAAACCAAAGAAGCAACTTTAGAGACATCATCACACAGTCAAATAAAATATAAACTTATATAAAATAAAACCGTCTCTATCTCAACTGAAAAAAAATCTATTTAATAAATAAAAAATATCTTATTAATTTTTATTATTCACAGCTAAAATGTATTTAATCTTGTCGGGGGCGCCCACCGTGTGAGTGTTTCGTCGATCCTGGCCGGCGGCCGTCAGAAAGAGACAGATGAATAAACCTGTTGTCTTTGACCTTTGCTGGCAGTATAGTCGGTGGAGAGCTTAATTCGTAATTGTTTCTTGATCTGACTTGTCAGAGCACTATGTTCAGGAGAAGAGGTAGAGGTAGTTATAGACAGTTTTTTGTGGTCTTGAAATGAGCACGAGATCACACTCTGCATCTCAGTGTAGTCAAAAACCGTACGGATACCAAAGTCGAGTGTGAACAGGAGAGAGGCAGGGACTCGATCGCAGCGGGAGACGCTAGTTGGTACATTTGTATATGTAGGGCCCCAGAGGTCGTCGCCTGCATGGAAGGGATCCCTTCAAAGGATGTGCTAGTTTTAGCGACACTCGGCCAGAGAATCCCACTAGGAAGGTGTGGGGACTAAATATAGCAAGGATAAGACATAAAAGTGTAGAGGTAGTTAATTAAGAAGGCCATGGTTCGATCAGAGCAGCAGACGCTAGTGCAGCGAGAGAGATGACTCCGACTGTGTGAAAAAAAAAATTTTTCCTTCAAAACCTCTTTATTGATAATATATAATAAATAAATAAATTTGGAATTACAGCTGTCTCCTCGTGCTGCATTCGCAGATGCATATTAAGGAGTGCATAAAATGTAATGTGTAAAAGCTCAGAATGTCTGCCTTATATAGACAGGTCACTCCAACCTACAGCCAATGAAGGAACTGTTTATTTCCGCCTATCCTGTCATCGTTTATTTTGACCAATCAGGGTCCACTACGCCCGCGCCCCTAGTGAGCTCTTGCCGTGTCGGGGTCCTCAACTAGTCCCCTCTCTCTATACTGACACCGAAGATTTATTGATAAAATATGAAGTTAGCATTTTGTAATGACTACTTGTTGCCTTATCAGTCATTGTCTTGGGTCTGATAGTTAATATTTCTTCCTAGGTCTACTCCGCCGACACAGCAAAGCTTATTTTCGTATAATGTGGGCGAAAAATATTTTCCGAACCAAGTTTTTGATTTATCATAGGTTTATTAATCTAGTATTGATTTATCATTTTAAAATAGACATTAGTTATCTACAGAAAGGTAACCAATTCGTAACTCAATAACGAATTTAATTTTAAAATACACTCGTTCTCTTCGTTCCTTTTTTGTTTGAATCGTTACCTATTTAATTACTTATTAAACTTTTTACATATTTAATTACTTATTAAACTTTTACATATTTAATTACTTATTAAACTTTTACATATTTAATTACTTATTAAACTTTTACATATTTAATTACTTATTAAACTTTTTACATATTTAAATTATGCTATTTATGTATGTAACGTTTTTGAATTTTAGCCGGTGAAATGCTAACTGTTGATATAATATCATTAATAAATTATCAAAGGTTTTATGAATAATTATTTTCGCAGTATTAAAATAATAGTTTTGCATTATCCCAGGGGGTCGTGGATTAGTGGGTTATAAACGGCCGCCCTATAGCTACCGGCCCCACAAGCATGCACACTTTACCTCTTAAGTGGCCAGTATCTCGGTTATAAGCACTAGGAGTTATGCGCATAAACCTTATATTCAATTTGAGCGTATTATGATCCGGCTCCGATTAATAACCCATTGGGATTCCGTGCAATCAGCGCTTAGTCAATAACTCTGCCAATCTTTATCACGCATATGTGCACTTTAAAATTCTCTTGTCCGGCGCCAAGTGGTTTTAGACAGACAATTTACAACTGTGACGTACTTAAGAACGTTCTAGTTTTAGCAGATTTTCAACTAAACGCTGCGCAACAGATTTGTCCCTTATTGCGACAGTTTATTGTATTTTAAAACATCCGTTTTAAACTTACAGCCGGAAAATGGTCAAAAGAAAGCCTGGGATGGCTTAAAGCCCATGAGGTAACCATGCAATAGAATTTTTTTTAAAAAATTCGCGACTAATTCCCATATGAATAACATTAATGTTCAGATGCTAAATCAAATAAACTATGCCATCATAACAAAAAAAAGAAAACAAAAACAAAATAGTAAACCTCGATAGGAATTATAATAATAATTATGTAATAAAAATAAAAATTGTTTAACTGCGTTTAGTAAATAAAGTCCATAGAGTCCAGCTATAAGAAAACAAAAACAAAACAATTTGCTGAAGTTACAGAGAGACATTAAACAAGATAAAAAACAACAAAATTAACATAAAACAAGAAATATAGATACAAAATGGCAGCCAACATGTACCTCTATATAGTAAACAATCGAATAAAAATAATTAATGCAAACATACTTACAAGTTTTGGAAATATGAAGTAATGAACGAATCACAGACTGATGAGGGTCTCTTTGGATGGTAAGAAGGTGTTGAAATTGAAGAGTTTTAAAGGTTCATAGGCGTGAAGCATGGCGCATATTAGGAGATAGGGAATTCCAGAGAGACAGGATCTTGTGTTCGGGGAGTGGACCAAGGATTTGAACCGTAGGATATTGTATATATAATATATAAGGGGGGGGGTAGTCACGAAATGATAGTTTGAAAAAGGAATGCACCAAGAAAATATAGTGGACGGAAGGAGGGGAAGATGGAGTGATGGCTCAATCAATCAATTGAGAATATTAGCAAAAGGCATCTCATTGCTGTTTCAATTCCTTTACGAAACATTTAAAATGCTTATAAAATATAAAAGCAATAATTTATAATAATGCTTGTCAGACTTATATTGACTCATTCATCGCCATCTTGGAGTTAAGGCCAGTACTGTTAAAGTCATTGAACTGTACAGAATTCAGAACACATTTCTCAAAGCACTCAAAAGTTTTTTGAAAATAGTAATACATAAAGACAATTGATTCAATGAACACTAGACACTAGTCTTATAGTTGTAATATAAATAAATGGATATTTTAGTTTTAATTTGGAGGCGCTGACCTGCACCCGTTGCTTGGTGTGCCGTCGGTGGGTGAGTTCATCCGCCGGAGACACATTAAGTTTTTTGACTCGTTGCAGCACCTGACAAACCCAGTGTTTAACACTATGACCCCACCACCCCTCCCGCATCGATGGCAACAGACTGTCGGGGAAAAATCAGATTAAGAATTAGTATGTAAGTTAGTTTTAAGGTTGATCAAAAAGGTGAGCCCCATCACCTTATTAGTCAGTTTAGTCAAGTCACGTAGAATGTATATCATTATACTTGTTTATTCATTATATAATTTCTATAAAATAACAAAACCTGTATATAATGTAGTGATGCTACAGGAAATACAAAATAATTTTTAAATAGATTCACCTGAGGATCTATAATTATATATAATTATCTGGAAATTTAAAGGGGCTATGAAGGAAAAAAAAAAAAAAAAAAAAAAAAAAATTGGAGGCCTATTATACGAAAGTAACCAATTTTGAGTAAAATGAAATAAAGAAATTCTCTATTATACTGTCGTGAATTGATCAAGAGAAAATTGATTCGGAGCAAAATTTAGCAATAGATGAGTTTTATTTTGTTGATCATTTCGTCAATTGTGAAGAATAAATGACCCTTATTGAGGACTTTTTTCAATTATAATTATGACGCAGCTGGATTTTTATTTCGAGTTCATACTCGCTATTTTGATGACCCTGTGTAATTAAAGTTTAAAAAGAAACAAATTATTAATTAGGGCAATGAGATCGTAAATTTGATACCCTAGTCAATTTATTTTATTACCTAGTAATTGATTAATTAAAAACCCTTAATCGATGGAGTTGACATTAAAAAGAGTCTTATTAGTGAGGCGTACTAGCAGCAAATAATCTATTTTAATAATTATCGTCATCTGAAGAGAGGAGTTTTGATTGTTCCATTAAAAAACTGAAGGACTTGTCATAGTTGTAGACGTTGTTATCATAACCTTAGAAGCCTGTGATGCCATCTAAGCTACCCAAAGGTGTTGTTAGTGGAACGTTAGCCCGCTTCGGCGGCGCGGGGTATCCACTCCCGTGTGACTATTATGTTCGCTACAACATTACCATAGAGTTACACGATGCCTCTGTTGCATATACACGTGTCCGCGTGTTGTCTGGGTATCCGCAGCTAGGGCTGGATCGTGCGCGGGCTATATCCTTCAAGAACTACCGCGGGCTTTGATTACAGGTTGTCCCGCCTCGGAGGTGTGGCGCCCCTACCCACCGATTCATTATTAATTCTGAGCCGTCCGATTCACTTTCGGTTTCCAGGCGCTTCTTTTCTCTTAGTAGTTCGTGACTATAGCACACACGAACTAGTATTTAAAAGGAATCTATTAACTGTGATAATGAACTGCTAAATGTCACTAAATCGAGAATCTCTTAACGACAAGAAGGGAGAGGTTATACTATTAAACATGTACTTCCTTTAATCTGTCTGTATGTCCTAAGAGGTCATACAAACGAGCTAAAAAAAAAATTAAGTTAAGATTTTGTTTTTAGATGTAAGTTAGTTTTAATTCTATAATTCTTAATGTGGTGAGCCCCATCACTTTTAAGCATGTATGGTCAATGAATGTACATTATACTTTTGTAACAATCGCATTGTTATAAATTGTATTAAATGTAGCCAAGCTACATGTCATATGACCTATTGTAAATAGATTCATTTATGTATAATCTACACTGATTTCCGAAATTTATAATAACAATGGGATATGAAGAAATAGGTCCCCTTTCAATTTAATGCTAGTAGTATACTTATACCTGACCCTTCACTGAAGGAAAACATAACTAACTGTACATAATTAGTAAAAGCACACCTTTCATAAAATGTGCTAATGCCATATTATTTTCAATCATCATTTTACATTTATAATAAGCTTGTAGTGTGCTAGGGACTTGAGGAATGTTGCACCTGGGGTATTGTTATTTGTCGTTTGTTTCTAGACAAATACATACACAGAGGTTGAATATAAATAATTATAGCTGAAAGGTCCACTGCTCTGGTGAGGTGACTGATGGCAGAGATGAGTCTGAGTGAGACAGACCCGGCCTGTTAAGAATAACCTGACAATTTGGCACGGTGCGTTCTCACAGCCTTCGAGATGCGAATAATATACTTTCCTTGTTTAATTAAAATATCTCAGACCGAATAATTGTCTACGGGGCGGGAAGTTAGTGACGTGCGTCTGCGTGCTGTTTGCGGTCTGGCTTTACTCAGCCGAGTTCGAGGAATAAATGCATAGAAAGAAGAGGAAAGAGATTTAGAAAACTCAAATAATCAAAAACCTCATTTATACAAACTAAAGCACACTGGACCGAACCGGTATTTCAATTATTTTGATAAATTTGCATCCACAGTTTTTTGTTCACAATGTAGTGAGCTATAGAATTTGAGCAAACTTAAAATAAGCCTGTTGTTCCAACTTCTTCACCATGAATAAAAAGAAGTTAGCCTCTTTACGGTTCAGAAAACACCCGTCTACCTATTCATATTTTATCAATAAATCTTCGGCGTCAGTATAGAGAGGGGACTAGTTGACGACACGGCAAGTGCTCACTAGGGGCGCGGGTGTAGTAGCCTGGTGCACTGGCACATGTTGCTCTGATCGAACCATGGCGTTCTTATTTAACTACCTCTGCACTTCTGTATCCTTAACCTTGCTTTCTTTAATCCTGCGTTGTCAGAACCACACATTCCTAGTGGGATTCTCTGCCTTCGTCTCGATAAAACTAGCAAAAAAGTATCGTATTTGGTCTTAAAAATGACATGCTTGGATCTGAATTAGACAGCCAGTTATTAAACAAATCTCACGACAGTCCCATAGGAAGGCAGCTTCTCATAATTAAAAGTTCAATCACAGCGACTACCCACGCTTATATTGCATTCATCCTGCCCACAAATAAGACTTTTTTCTCGTTTTTTATGCAAACGTGCTGAGTCTAATTCCCTATTAATTCCCACTATCACTAACGGCCTACAGATGGAATGCCTTTCGCTATCTGTCGAATGGTCCAACATAGTCGGATCTATTGAACATAGTTTTCTACTTTGCATATTTAACCGCAGAATGTATGATACATAAATATCTCTCCTACAGCCGCTAACGAACCCGAGCCGGTCTAATTAGAAAGAGCATTAGCCGTTAGTCCTTGGTGTACAAGAGGTTGAAGATTTGTCACATCATTGGTAGCCTTGGCCACCCACGCAGTACTGGTCCCTTTGGTCCGCACCGCTCAGCAATTTTTTGGAGTTATAAGTATTAATCAAATTAATAGCAATAAATAAATAATTAACAAGTTTCTGTGATCATCAGCATGTAGTTTGTGGTATACCTTTTATAAAGATGGTCTTTTTTTGAGCTTTCACGGTGTAATTTTTATTATTGTCATTGTTAGATAAAGTTAAAACAATGCTTTCAACGTGGGATACATGCACTAACATGCATAAACACCATACAAGGCGTTCGGTATCAAAACCAGCTATATTCAAATGTTTTCAGTGTTATGTGTTATGTGACAAACCACCAACCTCGTATCGAACCCGCAGTTTTTTGTCTCTCCTGTAAAATGAATACACTTTTTTTCTTCTTTTTTTAAACCATCTGAGTATGACAATTTACTATTGAAATTGCTTAGTACAATGAGAGAAAAAGTAATATTGGTCCCTATAAAATAAAATGTTGTACTAATACAAAATAATTTTGTTGAATTTTTAAAATAACATTCCTACACTGACCAATTGTATGAAGGAAAGGCGTTGCTATGGACAATCATTTGAGTTTGATAATTCATAATTCATTAAATTATGGTGAAAAATACTTGGCTATAAATGCGTGACAGTGGGAGTCCTGGCAACGCCCAGTTTCTCCAATCATGTCCTGAGCGTATGAATCTACGTTATACATTAATTGTCTAGACATGTTTAAAAGTTATGGGGCTCACCTTCTAAATCATAGAGTTAAAACTAACTAATATCTAACAACAAAATCTTAACCTAATTTTCCCCGACAGTCTGTTGCCATCGATGCGGAAAGGATGGTGGGGTCATAGTCTTAAACACTGGGTTTGTCAGGTGCTGCAATGACTCAAAAAACGGTGGATGAACTCACCCACCGACGGCACACAAAGCAACGGGTGCAGGTCGGCGTTCTTCAACCTCTCCAGAGAGGTATGTTGGACCACATTACATGTTTCTTGTTATACAGGGTAATATAGAATTGATCAAAATAAAATCATATGTATCTTAAACAATAAGATATTCTTGAGACCGTCATTGGAGTCGGCTAAACAATGTATAGATTAGACCGGTTTCGTCCATGTTCCAAATTTTCTCCGGAAAGAAAGTTATTTTCTATACTTATCGATGAATACTTGTGTACCAGGAAGGTCGGATGAAAGCTTTTCCACTACTGAAATCTAAAATTGTCGAATTCTTTTGGGATTTTTCGACCAGCAAGTTTGAAATGGTGTCTGAAATGACAGCAGAGGATTTGAATTGAATTAATATTTGTTCACCATGCACTTGCTGGTTGGGTTGCGAGAATATTGAGTACACACAGGGTGCCACGAGAGGGTTGTATTATCCAGAGAGTCGGATTAGCGAGATTTTACTGCTCTCAGAGTCGCCCACAGATATGAAGCGCTGGAACTCCGAGAAAGACAGTCTGCAATGCTTAAGAGCCAGCACCTGTGGAATTCCGTTCGGAGACCGGGCCTACTTCTGGCCGAGATAAGTGTAAAGGAAAGTTTTCTTCTAACCTAACGGTTTTTGCTTTTGTAGCCACACTTTTAAAGGATTTGTTTTTTTACATCAATTATTCATTTATTTTCGCCTAATTAAAAAATCATGTAACTAATTAGCTGCGGAGTTATGTCAGAAATTTTTTTAAAAAATCTAAAAATATGACTGGATTCCCAGGTACCAAATTCGGTGCTACAAATGTTTGAATTTCGGACATATAGAATTACAAAAAACCTTTAGCCGATTCTTAAAGTACAAAGTAATAATATTTACAGTATATAAATGTAAATCCCAAAATTTTTACGGTTCTGCCTAAATGTAATTGCTTGTAATGTACTACCATCCGTAATGTGAGACTAAACCAAAAACGATAGTTTCCAGCGTCGTGAGGATTATTTATTGTAGGACAACTGTTTGCCGATTCTGTTGTGTCTGTCCGTCTGTCAGTTTGTTTGACTAACACTCCCCTGATGGGTTATACCGGCTGACGGGTCACTGTTTGGACTGGACCTCTGTCTGTGTTTGGATTGGCGTTCCCTCAGGGCAGTACTAAGGTTCAGGGTCGTTCTTTGCGTGAAAGATTTTCGTTCGGATTTAGTTCCACTTCGGGTAAGTTTTATTCAATAAAAAGTCAATTGCAAAAATATCGACCCAAATTTATTTTTGGTATATCTTTGAATTTTTGTTTGACCTGTGGTCTTTACGGTCGTTATCAATCACCACCAAGAGGGGGGGGGGAGCAGAACGTTTAAACGTTATCAAAGCACACAACAACATTGAGCGTTGAATACTACCTTTGAAATTTCAGATACGCCTTATCAAATTTTATCATACGTCACTACGCACACAGAGAGGTGTACGATAAGACGATTTCGCCTTGTCCGTTTCAAAGCAGTGCCTCTATCTCTTTGGAGGTCAATAATTTTGTTTAGTTCAAAATTAAGGAAGCGTTTAATACATACTATATAAAATTTCTACTATCTATTAACTAAAGCTAAATAGTACAATAGTATGTGCCGTTATCCAATAATTTATTCAATGCTGTCAATAATAATGACGAAAGATTTTAATGCGTGATTGAGAATTGGATAGACACGGGAGGTTATACGGTAGAACGTTTAAAACCTCCCTCTAAGCCATTAGCTCGTTTAATGGAACTTTAATGATACACATTATTTTATTTATCACAAGGGATTATCGATTATTGGTATTTAATCACTCAGCCGAGAGGTATAAATGTGGTTATCGATTCTTAGAGTTGAATCGACCTATATCTATATGCAGTATAATTTCTCAAAAACAACTTTATTGTGATAAAATTACAATCTGCCTCGTTGGGCAATAAGTAATTGTCATTTTTGTAGCTTTCATTCATACCATATTTACAATTTTCATTCACTCGCTCATTCATACAGTATTTAAAAAGAGCCCGGAGACCTCCCAAATCCACATGGCTCCTCCGTCAGCCACGTCACCGGGTACGAGCCAGTGGAGGCTGACCAAGAGCGCGAGAGCCGCAGACGATCAGGACACGATTGGAGGAACCGGCCATGACTCCCACTGTTACGTAATAATAGCAGGTCACGAGTCTATGTATGTCTATGTGTATTCTACAGTAGTGGTAAAAATTGCGTAATCTGCGAACTGAAATTTCAAATCTATGATCCGTCTTGATGATTTTAAAATATTATTTAAAGAAGGTTTCCGTTTTAAAGTTAAATAGGTTTTTCACTCATTTAAACTTCATTAGGGATGAAATCTAAATGATATTTAAATATATTAATATGATGTCAAAGTTGATAAGGTCACTTTTGGAAACAGTAAAAATGACGATTTTTACTACTAAAAAATGTTTTTAATAGATAATAAAATCAAATTTAGTCTTAAAAACTGAGGTCCCTATTAAAACTAGCTGGAAGCTACAATAAAAACAATTTAATTAGCCCTATCTAGCAGTCAGCGTGACATCTGCCCGGAACAACTAAAGGGCCTTTTCCGTGAAATAACAGGAATAAAATTCAAAAATTATGATTTGGTTCAAATTTATTAGAAAAACAAAAATTCAATCAAGTGTGATGCATTAAACGGTCTTAATGACCCCCTCTTAGTAATAGTCTATAGACCAAGCCCCAATACATAATAAATAATATTAATTACATCTTCGACGCCTTTAATTTATTTAATTATTTAATCTGATAGGAATATATTTACTCTTTAATGAGTAAGTCACTGTCAATTTGTAACTTTGACTTTGTTTTCAGCTGTTATCTTTGGAGGATCTAGTTAAACTTTGATACAATCCTGTCTGTGTCAATGCGTTGAAAAAGATCGAGTGAATATCTTTGTACCATTTTCAACTGGCGTATTTCTAGTTCGCTTAGGCCCAGTACAGACGTTAAATAATATCAATCGGTACGTACACACCCCAAGATCCTTTACAATTTTTCGAGGTACTGGTTATATTTTTAGCCTGACGATGTCGATGCCAGTTTAAATGACCTTTTTGACAATTATAATTAATGGTTAATTCAGACAGTAGATCGTCTTTTGTAGAAATGGTTGGCAACAAAAGACAATCATTATAAGAAAACAAAAACAAATTTATAGCAGCTGTTGATCAGTATCGGAATGTTGACATGGCTCTCTCCTGTGACGTGTGATTGGGGCCAAATTAAAAGATAAAATTAAGACCGTGTTAAGTGGGTACTTAAACCAAATTCCTACCTGTGGCCATTAAAGGCACCCTATTGTCTGCTCAGGTTAAAAGAGGTCTGAATCAAGTAATTATCCGCCGATATAAGAGACAAATAAATAAATAAAAGACGAAAAAACAAGGAAATATAAAAATAAAAATGCCAATTAAACATGGCTGTACCCTATCAACAGGGCTGCCTCGAATACTGCCCCACCGACATTCACTCCGCCCGCCAGGAATTTGTCTCCCTTTCTTTTTTATTTCTTCTTCCTGAGGAGGGCCATTGTATGCCCGAGGAGGGAAGAACCACCCAAAAAGGATTCTCCACAATAAAATTAAAAAAAATGGATAAAAAACATCCAAGGACGTCAATCCGCCGATTTGTAGCCGTTGGACCATTTGCCAATCTTGATGGCCTAGAGTCCTTCCTTACTCTTGTAACGGGGAGGGAGGTTTTTACCTTCAAACATGGAAACATCTCAGTTTGTCAGTGTATATCTCATGGTTAAATTACGCTAAGTATATAAATCAAATCAAAAATCTTTATTGTGATACAATTATAATGGGAGACCTCCTAAATCCACATGGTTGTCACCTTCCTCCAAGCGAAAGAAGAAGCGGTGTCTTGGGAAGTCCCCCACACTCCTCCGTCAGCCGCTTCACCGGATACGAGCCAGTAGAGGCTGTCTAAGAGTGCGAGAGCCACAAACACTCAAGACTTCATTGGAGAAAACTACCCATTGCCAGGAATCTAACTGTCACGAGACCACTGCCACTTTAGTCTCCAAGGAGTCCAAGCAGTGTAATGACTTGGGTATTAGGCTGGTTGGATAGGTTACTATGGAATTTCATGAACTTGGAAGGGATGAGTTCAACAATGTAGGGTATATTCAGATAGTTATGAAGGATTTTGTTGCTGACGTAATAAGGGGCATTTACTATTGTTCTCAGGACTTTGGATACGCTTGATGTTCGACTTTTTTGCTGTCCCCCATAGCTCTATTCCGTATGTCCAGATTGGTTTAAGTATAACTTTGTAGATTAGTAATTTATTTTCTATTGAGAGATGGGATGTCCTTCGAAGTAGTCTGTACAGTTGTCCAAAGCGTCTGTTTAGTTCTTGTCTTTTTAGCCTCGTGTGTGGTTCCATGTCAGCCGTTTGTCGAGATGAAAGCCTAAGTACCGTACTGTCTAGATTACAGACGCTAAGTATAAGAAAAATATTCTTATTCTTACCATCATTTTTGCACCATTTGTCGGTAAAGTACGTAGTTGGAACTAAGTCATGCCAATATTAGCCAACTGGAAATAATTCAAAATACGTTTCTAAGAATAATTTTTTAATGAAATACCCTAGGCTGTTTACATTGTAGATATTAAATTTTTTTTTAACTTTATCGATAGCATAGCATAAACATAAACATAGCTATAATACACTACTTCAAAATATTGCTAACATAGATAAATTTGCATAAGAATATGTTTATTTAAATAAATATCATAAATAAATTTATTCCAGTTTAAATAGCTATAGCAAGCGAACTCATATATTTGTATTTGTTTTTTTCCAGTTAATAATTACCAATCTTTCTTTGTTATTTCATAATTATTATTTTTATCTATTTAATCATTACAGTAATTTCCATATACCGAGCAATAAAATTAATTGACCCGACTTTTTGTTTAAGTGTATGATTCTGTTTAAGAGAAGTATTGTAACAATAAACTTTAGCCATATATATTACAAACAATCGCTAAGATAAATGAAGTGCAATATGTTATAATAGGAGTCAATGTAGATGACTGATTGCCATTCTGTCACAAGTGATCAGCTGATTCAAGTGGGTGGGATGTGAAGATTTGCAATTTATATTTACATGTCTATCTAGGACAGGCGTCAAGCATCTCAATTTGCATATTTACAATATAGTTTTACATATGTTTATTTCTAGTTGTGTGTTATTTGTGTTCAGGTCCACGAGAGATTGCTTTAATTTCTAAGGAGATGCATATGATTTTCTTTACATATGAACATGTCAGGGAGTTAGAGAAACGTACATTTAAATTAGGCATCAGTTTTTTGTTCAGTACAAGTGTCGTTTGTACCTGTTACCTCCAACTGCTATCCCTAAATCTGCTCTAATAAACATTGTATCCACCGGGGAAAATATAAGCAATAATTTTATAGTTTTTAAAATGTTTCGGCTGATATCCATTTGTTGTCTCTAGGTTGATATTTGACAACGAACCCACACACGAGGCTAAAAAGACAAGAACTAAACAGACGCTTAGGACAACTGTAGACTGTAAACTTCCAAGGAAATCCCATCTCTTAATAGAAAATAAATTAATAATCTACAAAGTTATACCCAAGCCAATCCGGACATACGGAATAGAGCTATGGTGGACAGCAAAAAAGTCGAACATCAAGCAT
Source organism: Acanthosoma haemorrhoidale (assembly GCA_930367205.1). Lineage (NCBI taxonomy): Eukaryota > Metazoa > Arthropoda > Insecta > Hemiptera > Acanthosomatidae > Acanthosoma > Acanthosoma haemorrhoidale. Next base: position 649,787 of record OV884012.1, read on the forward strand.
ATCCAATCCTGAGAACAATAGTAAATGCCCCTTAATAATCTATAATAATAATGTAAAAACCCTTCTTGGGAAGTCTTAATATACCTTACATTCTTAAACTCATCCCTTCCAAGTTCATGAATGTCCAAGTTCATGACATTCCATAGTAACCTATCCAACCACCCTAATCCCCAAGTCATTACCCTGCGCCACACTTCCCTACAATCCTCCTTGGAGATTAAAGTGGCAATTGCCTCGTGATCTGATATAAATACCCGACAGTGGCCACTTTTTCCAATCACGTCCTGAGCGTCTGTGGCTCTCGTGATTTTGATCAGTCTCCACTGGCTCGTATCCGGAGACGTAAATGACGTAGCACCGTGGGGTACTTCCCAAGACTCCGCTTCCAGTTTCGCATGAAAGGGAGATGACAACCATCTGTTAGGTCTCTGGGCTGTTTGCAAATATTGTATGAATGAGCGAGTGAATGAAAATTGTAAATATGGTATGAATGAGAACATTTATCCCAATTACTTATTTCCCAATAAGGCAGATTGTAATTGTATCCCAACAAATAATATTAATATTTAGAGTACCATTCCCGTCACGGATACTCCCTTGGACCCTCCTCTTCGGTACAATCAGAGCCTCTTTACATTCTCGACTTCTTACAGTCCAAATCTTGCAATACTAGATCCGACCTCAGTTCCTCTTCTCACGTATGTGCTATCTTGGACCATTATTTTCTTATCCGTGCACGAACGTATGGAACTCCATTCCCATCGATATTCGTCGCTCACTAACTCTTTCAATCTTAAAATCTAGACTTTAATTTGAATCTTCATCTTTGAATTCATAATTCATCGTTAGTATGTATTCAACATCTTTTAATACATCCTAAAAACTTTTCACGTTCTTTTGCCTGGTTACCTCTGTTCATTTCTGTTTTTTGTCTCAATATTATGCTGTTTGGTTCATTTTTAAATAAATGTTTAAAAAAAATGGTTATTTTCTTAGTACAGAGGTGTGCCAGTTGTCAACATTGGTTGACAGAGGAAATTTGTATCTACGAGCTATCCAGTCTTCAAAGACAATGATTAATATGCAAAATGTATACCACTTTTCGGAAATCTTCCACTGTTGAGAGTCGGTAGCCTCCAGGAGGGAATAATCGGTGAAGACAAACAAGGTCATCAGGCACAGATCTGTGGCCGACCTACGGGTCGGATATTTGGGGCCAGTTTTTTCGGCGGGGCTCGACCCGGCCATGTTTGGTCGTCGCCCCATGTGACAAGGTGCACAGACAATAGCCAGAGATGGACCGATAGCCCAGGGAATGTCACCTATATCGGACGGGAGCGATGTTTACGGGATCGTTTACGGACGCTGTCGGCCCGGAGTGCGAAAACAGCTCCCGAAGGCTTCATCAAAGGGGAAACAGCCGAATCTCCTTTTAGCTTTAGGTTTTTAGCCAGTCTTAACCAAACGTTGATTTATTGGTGGGTTTTTTTTTCGAGCCCCGGTGACAGATCGAAACGATTCATGATTTCTTTCGGGACTTATAGCTGCTCCCATCCAGAAATTGTGGCTCTTTGAATTGTCATATAGCCAGTTGATATTATAAAATAAAAAAATACACTTTCATCGTTTAGAATACCCTGGTATCATAAAACGCGAACAGGCGAAAGAGGTTTGTTTCCTACCAATTTGAAAGTAGAGTCTCGTCTTGCCCTAACTCAGGGATTGTCGACGATTCTCGTTCTCGTATTGCGATATCAAAGGAATTGCCTAACGTGCGCTTTGCCTGATTAATATCGCCAATCATGCTGCAAGAGTTAATCCTCATTCAAGGATGGAATCATACCACTAATATTTCATTTATAATAGCGTCTTTTATTTATGCAAAGGAGACAAGTTCGTAAAACGAAAATTCCTTGAATTGAATAAGTGGGTCACGAATGACATGAAATGAATCAATACATTTTTAAAAGACGAAGGCCTGCTGTTGTTGTTTTTTTCATCTTATTGAAATATCAACTTAAAAATATCATGATATATGTTCTAATAAATAAAATTAATTTCATATATACTCGTTTGATTTTAGTTTTTTTTTTAATCAATAAACAGCTTCCATTCGTGCTATTTGTCTGTGCTGTTTGGCCAAGTCTTTTTTTTGCGTTTTCAGCCTTCTATTCCGTTCTGTTACAACCTTTGTACATAGATGCATTATATAATTATATACTCATGCGGGTAAATAAATGTCTCACTGTTTGTTATTTATATACCATATGAAGCTTGGAAACTCTTTTAGCTTGTCTCTGAGTTTCATTTAGACAAGATGGAGAGAATCGTTGCTCTTCACAAGGGTGGTTAAGTCTAGGTCAGACATATTTTAAGCACAACTACACCGACGGTCGTCATCGTAGGATAATGGTTTCGGAAATGTTTAACATTGAATAAAAATGTAATTGTCAAAATGACATAGTGTACTCACAAAACTCCCGGGAAATCCATGAGAAGGGAGAAACGAGGACACCATCCGAGCTCAATGACGGTTTGGCGGGGATACACTTAGAGAGCGCCAAAAAACTTTATTTTTGCGAACATGGAGACGAAACTCCAGCCAGGAACTACCAGGAAGATATTCGTGCTGAAGACCCTGAACAGCACTCTATTTCCTGGAAAAACACTGGATTATCCAGCAAGATTCAGCCCCCGCGAACAAGGCTTGATCAACTCAGCGGTAGTTGGAGGAAGTCTTCGAAAAGTGCAAATTTTTCGGCACATCTGGATTTAATGGCAAGTCCACAGAGAACAGACTAGTTAGGAGACCCTCAAAAATGCAGTTGACAATTTTCCACAAGAAGTACTGCATACTGCACTAGACGACTGAACACGCAGACTACAGGCCAGAGGAGGCCATTTTGAATAATCATATTTTCGTTTCATCATTTATATGTAAGACATGTTGTATAAAAAAAATTTAACTGCCAAAATTCAATCTTTGTTTGATTTTTCCTCGGAACAGAACTTATGGCAGGACTAGATATAATATATCCCAATAGTAATTATCCCAAAAATACTATTCGGAATGTTTATAAATTAATTTTTAATGTTTCTCAAGTCCAAGCGCATCAGCTGTTTATCTATAAGTAGACTTGTTTTGGGTGACATAGTTCTAAAGTATGATGACATAGAACCCCTGTACCTTCAAAGCTCTGTACAACACTACAATATTTAAGCATCCAAGCACGAAGTAGACAAAGCATATTCTAGATCTTTTGAAATAGATAAACACAAACTTTATAAATTAATGTAAAAATAGCTATAGTACATTACTTCAAAATATTGCCAACATAGAAAAATCATGAAAACATAAGAACCTAGGGTTTAATATATTATGAAGACTTTATTCATAATGAACAGCGATGTTAGTATTTTGCCTTTTAGACTAGATGCATAGCATATTAGCATATGATTATTTTTATTTGAGTAAATGTCAGAAATAAACTGATTTAATTTCTATAGGGTTGGCAAGAAAGTGATTTCGGTTTGCACCAGAAGATAGCGTTATGTTTCTTTCGTTATTCTTTTGAGATTTTAGAGTATTCGAAGGTTATCGTTAGGTTGCTATAGAAATAAATTCCGTGTAATTTTGTTTACAACTGTCAGTTTTAACATGGAGTGCAAAAATAAGCATTTTCGACACATTTTACTTTTTTATTTTCATAAAGGCTAGAAAGTGGCTGAGGCTCACAAAGAGATATGTGAAGTTTATGGTGTTGATTGTTTAACAGAACGCACGTGTTAGAATTGGTTTACAAAATTTCGTTCTGTAGATTTTTCACTGAAGGATGACCAACGTTCTGGTCGACCTTCTCAAGTTCAAAATGAAAGCAATAATTGAATCGTCATATAACTGTGCGAGAGATTGCAAAACAGTTAAACGTATCACACACACACAACAATTGAAAATCATATAAGACGTCTTGGACTTGTTAAGAAGCTCGATATTTGGGTTCCACCACGACAATGCGAGGCCTCACACATCTTTAGCAACACGTACGAAACTATTGGAGCTTGGTCGGGAAGTGATGTCACATCCCCCATAAAGTTTACAATACTTCTTAAATGGTAAAAATTTCCGCAATGACGATGACCTCAAATCGCACTTGGTTGAGTTTTTTGCTGATAAGGACCAGAAGTTCTATGAGCGCGGGATCAAGAAGTTAGCAGAAAGATGGCAAAAGGTCATCGAACAGAATGGAAGATATTTGACTGATTAAAGTTCATTTTTTGTATAGAAAAATTCGAGTTTTATTTCAGACTAAATAAAGGAGATTACATTCTTGCCAACCGCAATAAATGCTCAGTGCTCGTGGTTATCGTTAGCTTTCACGTTGCCGTTTCGGTGAGTATCAGCAATCGCCAGTCGTCATTTTCCACAACATACCCTACAGTCCTGAAAGGTTGGACTACTTGAGGAACTAGAAGACAATACACCTATAGACAACATACAACAGAAGACCGAGGAGGAAACATTGTGCAGGTTTGATAAGATTAGCTAGTCCCAGAGGTATCTGATAAGGCGAATAAGGTCACACCGGGTGATTAACCTCAGTCTGTGTGACTGAGAGTGGTGTATCGATATATGCTCTATGATTCCACAGGGGAGGGGGCACCCATTCAACAAATATCTACTCACTATCGATACAGGGGAACATCGATATTCAAATAATAAAATCATCCACAGATTGCTCCTATGTAATTTATATACGTGTTAAACATGTTTATTTACAGATCCAAAAATAAATTAATCCACCTCGGGTGACAATAGATAAAAGACTTTTTCGCGCAATGCGCACTATATAGAATTGAACAATAATTGCAAGATATTCTGACAGATGCTTCAGTTGCTCCTGATACGGTTATCTCTGCCAAACACTCTTGCCTCCATACACTACTCTAATCAAAACAAAAAAAGCACTCGATACTATGCACCAAATTGAAACTAGCAAAAGGAAAAAATATTTGACAGTGCCAGGAATCCCACTTAGAAACCTAGTTTCAGTGCTCATTCAATACGCTTGGCAATAAGACAATTATAATGACTTTAGATGTTTCCATATCACTCTAAAGAAGGCATTGTTCCTTTTCGCACATATTAAAAAATATTTTTTATTTCGTCGAACATATAAACCCTTTATTTCTGGTCCGTAGTTTTTAATTAGTGGTGAAACCCCATAATCAGCGGACAGTTTGTGGAGGTACCCCGGGTTTAGTAATAAATAGTAGAATTTAGGAAACATTTTCGTTGTTTTAAATACTCATTTTTGTAGGGTATATATTTGTGCGTAAATATGTCGTAGTTATAGATAACTCTCTTGGAGAGAAACTAAGAAACAGGAACACTCGAAACTGTTTCTTAATGGACCCTGTAACAGAAGAAGCTCAGCACTTCTATCAATGGACAGGTGGACACTCAAAAGTGTGACAGGACTCTATACAGGTCACTGTCGGTTAAATAAACACCTCTTTAATTTGGGGATAGTTGGATCACCAATCTGCAGATTCTGCAAGAAAGAGGGAGAAACGGCACGTCATATAATATGTGACTGTGATAACTTAGCTAGAAGGCGATACCTTCACTTTGGTAGTGATCGCATTGTAGACCCCAAACTATGTGAACTGATCGATCCATTCGGTATCCTCAGATTTGCAAGGGCCGTGGGCCTGTCACATATATAGGACAGGGACATGGACGGCGCACAATAGGTCTCACTGAGGCCGCGGTGCACAAATGCCGGAACAAATAATAATAATATAGATAACTAAAGAGAGAAAATAAAGCGAAAATTCTCCGTGTCCGAATTCTGACCAACAGTTGCACAGATTTACGTACCTAGCAATCTTTGAGCAGTTTTGTTTGACAGTCTGTTTCTGTCCTCATACAAAAGTACTTCTGTTCTGTTAGTACACAAGATAGCTGAACGTAGCCTGAAAGAGAGACAATAAGAGCTACAGGTACGTTAGACAAGATTCTAGAACGGTGCCAGCCAGCCATCTTAAAATAATGATTGTACATGACAAATATGGAAAAGGGAAAATAAGTGCCCCAAGTCCTTGGAGGCGAAGTAGACCGTTAGTTAAGCGGACATTGATGAACCACAGCCATGATGGAGCCTATAGAGGAATCAAGTAAATTGCACATCGAGCCTTGGATGGGCTGGAGGAAAAGAAGCTATAAATAACAGCAATTGTCTTATTTTGTGAAACCAACTTTAATTCTTTTCTGTTTTTATTATTGAAATCCTTCCATTTATCCTCGTTATTTTCAAGCGAGTTTATACCAATCCTCTCTCGCTGCATAAACAAGTTTTTAATCTATTTTTTGGTTGCAATCAATTTTTTATGCATTTATCTACAGGCTGATGACTTAATATGATTAACGACATGTAAATACTTTCTCAATGTGCAATAAAAGAAATATGACTTCGCAACGACATTGATAAAATATGTATCAATAACAAGGTGATATCGACGCTTTCTTTTCTGGAGGCCGTTGTCATGTCTACGCCAGAGAGGTTTCTAACTTCTTATAAAGGGACTTTTCTATAGCTCAAGCTAACGAGGAACATGAATTGATATGCAAAGATCGAAAAAGATACATGTACGGTCACCTGAGGAGGGGAAGATTGTTTTTGGAAAAATAATGAAATTCGCCTCTGCTCCAGTTTATTTAACATTTCTAAAAATCCGCTCTCGGAATTGAATTTCCATTATCTGGAAAAAAAAAAAAATCAGAACATTTGATGACAAAATCAAAACTGTTCTTTGTAGCAATTGAAAATAACGGTTACGAAAAACGACAGTTTTTTTTTCTTGACAAAAATTCATACTTTTTTCTCCTCCGTGGGTTAATATTTAAAATGGACTCCTCTGTTTGGCCTATTTTGACTTAAACTGCGACCATTCCTCCTAAGTGTACGTTTACGGATTCTTTCTCTTCAAAATCTGAAGGATTTCAGTTGAGTGCATAATTAAAAGTATTAAAAACGAAGGGGCTCGATCTCACCATATGAGCAGATTCCAAAACATTTTAAGTTGTCGAATAAATTTCAGATTGAATCAATTTCAAAGCTGAAAATATTTGTTGGTTTAGAAACAGAAACCCTTTGAATAATCAATTTCAGTTGTTAGGAAAAAGTTTATTGTATACAATGTATACAATCAAAGTAATATTAAGGAAATTATCAAATCGTAAGTCAAAATTTGGGGTATGTAATGTGTTTGGATTTGGATTGCCAAAAAGAAAATGTTAGCATGAGCAGATTAGTTTAGAATTTCTCTCCTTTCGGACGATAATGAATAGAACTATATAGTCGAGTTCTAGTCAAAGTAGAAGTGGTAGACTAACCTTTATTTTAGCAATGTCTGACATTAACAATCACAAAAAAAAATATATTCTCCAGACATCCATTCAGGGTGCTTCTGAATTTAGTTGTTTAAAATAAACAAAACAAAGGTTTTTAAATTTACATATTAAAAAAACGAAACATCTGAAGAAAGAGCGTAGAAAAAGAGCGTTCCTTTGGATATTGAGTAAGCGTGAATAAAAGAACTCGATGAAGCTCATTAAAGGCGAGGTCCGTTAGAGGCAGTTGAGTAGGCGGAAGGTATTCACTATCTTCTACCGGACGTCATATATCGATAATTGCCTCTAATCGATACCTAGATCCAACGAGCTATTTTTTTTTTCAGGAACGATAGCCATCGATGAAAAACTAAACTTTCTGATACTACTAGCCACTTTTTAGTAGACCCTAGTAATAAAATAACAAACGAAATTTCTCATTAGGGGGGGGTCCAGTCCATTGACAATAATAATAGAATATATTTAGATAAGAGGGAGTTACGCAAGTGGTTGCGACATCTGATTAAGTCCCATAACGCTATTTTAGGTCTGTCCAACACCCAATCTTAGATATGCTCTGACAAATCTTGAAGGAGCATCTACACGTTTTTTCTCTTATTTTATTTCTACTATTATACAACTTCTGCTGACAGAATAAACGTGTCTTGACAGACTGTTTAGTAACAAAATTAAATTTAAATGAGTTTTTCTAAATCAAAAAGGACATGTCACGACGAATCGCCGGCCGCCTTTCTACTAACCTTTACCAACCCTCTACCGAACAGCCTATGGAGAGCCCAAATATTAATGGGTTTCATGTGTTGTGCCAACTTCTTCACCAAGAATAAATCGAGGTTACCCTCTTCACGGACCAGAAAACACCCACCTATCTTTCTGCCTTTTGTCAATAAATCTTCGGCGTCAGTATAGAGAGAGGGGACTAGATCACGATCCCGCGACAGCAAGAGCTTACTGGGGGCACGAGCGTAGTAGCCCCTGATTGGTCGAAATAAACTGTTATAGGATTGGTTGAAATAAAATGCTCTCTCATTCACCGTAGGCAGAAATTCTGCACTTTTTCACACAGTAGGAATCAGACACTTGAAGTGACGCCAAACCATCGCTTTCTTATGCAATAACTTCTACACCTCTTTCCTGCATTGCTATATTTAGTCTGGCGCTGTCATAACCCACACCATCCTAGTGGGGTTCTCTGGCTTCGTCTCGCTAAAACTAGCACCTCCTTGGAACGGATCACATCAATGCGGGCAACAGTCTCTGTGGCCCTACAAAATGTACCTAGTAGCGTCTCCCTCCGGTTCGCACTCGTCTTTGGGATCCGGACGGTTTTCGCCTACCGACTGTGAACTCGGTATCCCAATACCACGTAAAACTACCTATAATACCTAATCTATGATGTTATGGAGTCAGATTAATAAACGAATGCGAATTATGCTGCCCACCGACTAGACCACCAGCAGTGGCTGGTTCGACGAGACCTCCTCCATGGGCACCCCTGACGACTGATGTTTTCCCACTGATACAACATATATTTTGCAATAATGCTGGAGTTTTTTGAAAGTAGAGCCTTTACCTCTCGGACTCGTCAATTGCTGCGTCAACATTTACCGAAAGGAACCTTTTAAACTAAAAACATATTACAAAACTAAAAACATATTACAAAACTAAAAACATATTACAAAACAACATTATGACAAATTATGACAGGACCGATTAAAATAATTATATAAAATAAAGCATGTTGGGCCGACGCCTAACTCATAAATATTAGTCAATACTTAACTACACCGAATTAAATACACTAATGACCTCATTAATTCCTGCATAAATTACAACCAGTATTTTTCACCTATATACATTTTTGACAAATTATAACATCACTTTCGTAACCTAATATAAATTTAAAATTGTCTAAATAACAGAGTAATTATTATTAATGAGATGATAAGCTCCATCGGATATTTAAATTAGTTAAAGTTGACATCGATAAAGAAAGTTTTGTCGTTCATAAGTTCAAACCTGGAAGGGATTCAAATAGGTTTCGCAAGGATTTGAAATCATCAAGCGAGATTCATCGCAATATGTGACTATTCCAGACCCATAACTTAACTGAGCGGGTTAATCGTTAACTACAAATATGGGGCTCTCTATAAATCACAAATTTAAACGAGCTAAATTGCTCATTTCAAACACGACTTAGACGTATTTCTAACAGCTGGTAATCATCTGAAGACGAATGCGTAATGCATACGGGCATTGCAACCACCAACATAGGAACAAGCAATCCACTTTCATTGTTTCCTCATTGAGTAGTTTTATTGAGCGAAATCAACTGAGGAAAGTAGCTACTTGCATAAGATGATAACGAGTAAACCACAAGTTATATGGGCTTTGAATACTAAACAATCAAACAGCTAAATTTACTGCAGAGGAAAGTCTTGTTTAGATGTATCCATTGAATTTTCTTTTTCTTTTCACTGCAAGCCATGAATATAGATGGATGTGATTGTTGGGAATCCTGAGGGTCCATCTTACCCCCCGTTGAGTATCGCCTATCACAGTTCTTACCATACCTGCTCAACCCATCGAAGTAATTACTAAGTCCCAGGTTATCTGTTGTCTGGTAACGTAATGACAAAAGACAATTTTCGATTTATTTTTACATTTCCTCAAGGAACAATCCAAGATGAATTATCGAAGATGATGATCGCTAGTGACTCTTCCTGGATAAGGATGAAGAAAGAAAGGGTGCAACAAGTTTCTGAAAATACTATTAAATGAAATAAATATTAAAAATAATAAAATTTAGAAGTGTCTTTTCGAATACTAGTGGCTCATTTTAAACACGACTCAACCGTTAACATTCCAAGTTAGCGTACGAACCGAAAATTATCCTGTTAGACCTTCAAAAACATTTGTTTAAAAAACCTAAATCCTACAGTTTGGATGTACAACATAAGAAACAAAGCAGAGAAAACGCTTCGCTGTAAAACAAGACTTTTCACTTTATCAAAGCACAAGGAGTGGCTTGCAAATGCACAGGTGCTTTCTCCGGAATGAACTTCCGTCTCGAAGTGCTTTAAAAGGGACTTGGGCCAATAAAGCGCCATTGATAAGGGAACCACGCAATCGCTGGAGCGCCAATAAAGTCCGGTGTTCTGGGGCAGTTCCTCAAAGTCTTCGCCAGGTTGAAGTCCTGAATTCTCTAACGGCCTAATAGTGCAAACTATTTGTTAATTATACTTTTAAACTGTGGAGATATATTCACCGGTGACTTTAAGGCAGAGAAGTTTTGTAATGAATATTATATCGAAGAAGTTCCTTCAAACCACAGTCATTCCTAAAGAGGTTAGATTAGCAAAGGGTCAGGTACCAATTGTTATATGCACAACTCGCTGCATAAAGTTAATATAATGATAGGGTAGATCAATCACCTTTTTAGCACGTGCATGTGCAACTAGCCGTATAATACATAATATATAATTAGGTATGTCAATTGGGTGTATAAGCATCTTTGTCGGCGGTCGACAAAATGGGTTTGTCAGACGAGTTGACGGACCAGTGATAAAGTGATGAAGTACTTCACTACACAAGGTAAGTTGGCTGGCTTGTTTCAATAAAGATCGTCTTCAAGACATAAACCACGTATAGAACTAATTAAGAGCTAATTTATATTGATATTTACAATATAAGTCTTTTATATTGTTACAATTATGCCTTTATTTTTATCCCAATCTCTAAATTCCTTCCATCGATCAACACGAAATTTACCTTTGAGACGAAAAACGAATCATTTCAATTAAATACATTATTTTCCTTATTCGACTTGAGCGTACAGGTGTGGTTCTCGGGATAAGGAAGGTGAAAATATATACATGTATCGATAAGTTTTCTTATAATTTTAGTTGTATGTATTCAAAATATATTTGCTCCAAGAACCCTAACGTTGCACAACTTGCTGGACGCTACTGCTCTTTTGAAGACATCATGCCTGGAATTCCCGACCTCGGTAGATTACCTTTTCATAATGCTATCTTCCACAGAAAGATTCCTTACCATACGAGACAAGGAGTAGTGACATCCCTTAGTAGGGAATGAAATCCCCGCAGGCATTCCTCAAGGGTTACTACTCCCTCCTCTATTATACACTCTTCACACATCAGGCATAGTACAACAAATGTATCAATGTATTTTATTTAATTAATAATTAGTTATAATATATGCCTAAATAAAGCAGAATCCGGTTTGGGTGAAACCTGGTACGATATCGACTTGTGCGAAAATCAACTGTTCCATTGGCATCCCAAACCTGTTCTAATAAACAGTGTGACAAACAGAACAGATCCAACCACTCGAAACAATATCAGCACTGTTTACACTTGTATCTTGTTGTTTAAACAATATCAGCACTGTTTACACTTGTATCTTGTTGTTTAAACAATATCAGCACTGTTTACACTTGTATCTTGTTGTTTAAACGATATAATTTAGGCCTGAGTTGAGCAATATTTTAGACTAGCTAATCCAATGATAGAGAGGCAGTTTATGGGTAGTACCAGTGGAACAAATAGCTGGTTATTTTATTAGCTCAGAGTGTGACAGTTGGTAACACTGGATAATGTCTCGGTGTGGGGATAGCAAAAGTTTCAGCTGTTCATCCCGGGAATATAACAATAACATAACTATTCTATACCAATAGAAAAAAAAAAGATAGACCTAAATATTTGCAGCTAAAAACTGACCAAGCAAGTTGGTTTGTACAAATGCCAAAGATTCCCATCGGATTTCATGCCTAGTCACTGCCTCATGACACAAAACGGTTAAACGAGATTTGTGCTTTTCACGACGGCATCACCGATCACACATTTATGCTAACCCACTGGCAGTCCACAATGGACGGTCCAGGCAGTCCTTTCACGCAGATGAAAAGGTGATGGATGAGAGATCACCCGCCGAAGGAACATATATAGCGGGTATTAATCTACGTCAGGTAGGCGAGGGAACCTAAGGCTGTCAAAGTCAGTTTATCAAAGTTTTTAGGTTTGTATCAATCGTCTAGATAAAAATGAAATTAAGCTAGTGTTGGCTAAGACCGGCACTTTTTTGTAAACCTGCAAGCTGGACAAAACAGCTCACCCATTTCTGAGCACCTTGTGGAAAATTGTAGTCACAAAATCAAATCCAAATATAGCATTTTCTATTCTGTAGCAAACGACAATGAAGTTTAGAAGGAATTAATATGGCATTCGTAAATCGATCTGAAACCAAAATATGAAAAGATTACCTTAGAAATTTATACCGGCAAGGTTAAACAATTTTCATAGTAGCCATATTTAATAAAAATTTACAATTTCTGACAAACTTTCATGGTCTTCAGTCGGAGTCAAGGAGTTGGACAGTTGATCAGTATTTAACACAGAATTATTGTAATTGAATTAGTCCATCTATCACCTCCTTAATATATGATACCAGTTACTCTAACGTAGCCAAAGAAAACACTCAAATGTTTCTTGAAAATTGTCAGTGTATCAATAATAATTGGGAAGAAGATCTAAATATACACTCATTTTGTTTTTAAGGTCGACTTCAAATTAGTCTTTTAGTTGTTGGTTTTGTTTCAGTACATATAAATAAGTGGATAATTTAGTTTTATTTTATATGCACTACGGTGTCTGTAACTATATGTGATGAACAACATTCCATAAGAAATTCCTTCTCCCACATAGTAATATTATATAAACTGGTTGACTTGACGACTTTTTAAAACAGAATCTTTAATCAAGTACCTATTTATGATAGATTAGCTTTGTTTTAAGCCAAACAACAACTCATACCAGAGAAAAACACAAACAAACCGAAATACAACAACATTTCATTATTATACATGTATAGGTTAGAATTTCCTGTTTAAAGAGAAAGGTTAGAAACCATGATAAGAGGGCGCCTGACACAGGAATAAAGGAACTATCGATTATAGAATGAAACGCACGACTCTATAGATTACATAGAAGTAATCCGCCGTTTCCATAAAGACACAATCCTGACTCGTTCGGTGAATGAAACGTTCAAACTGAATGGAGGAGGGTCCGCCGACACAGAGAACAATTACCGGATAATGGGCAACATTGACTGTTGAGTCACGCGAGATATTATCTCGGTCCTACCTCTTCTTTTTGTATCACTGTTGAGGGCACGCTTCGCCGTCTACAGCTGTTATATCTGTGCTTTATGAGCAAATGAACCACTTAGAACCTGTAGCACCTTATGGATGTATACTAATTTATGTTTATGTTCCTCATTAGTTATGCAATGTCTGAAGAAATTCACACTAATAATCTGTCAGACAAAAAATGCATGGTAAGATGCCCCTGACTGCTCAGCCGATTGGTGAAGTTTAATCGAACAGAAGGTACGGAGTGGACTTGAGTGGACTTAAGTGGACTTGAGATCGCTATGTTTACCCAGGGGGTCGCTCCCTTCAGCAATTAACTCACCTGTATATTTATTCTTCCTCTAAGGTTGACTTTGTAATTTATATAGTACTTAATATACTTATACTCTTAATTACCTGTAAATTAAAATGATTTTTATTTTACACTACTTATTTACAAAGTTACACTTAAGCCAATCTGGACATACGGAATAGAGCTATGGGGGACAGCAAAAAAGTCGAACATCAAGCGCATCCAATCCTTTCAATCAAAGTCCTGAGAACAATAGTAAATGCCCCTTATTACGTTAGCAACAAAATGACCTGAATATACCCTATATTCTTGAACTCATCCCTTCCAAGTTCATAAAATTCCATGGCAACCTATCCAACCACCCTAATTCCCTAGCACAGTCATTGCACTCCACCACTCACCCCTATAATCCTCCTCGGAGATTAAAACGGCAGTGGCCTCGTGACCTGCTATAATTAAGTGATAGTGGGAGTCCTGGCAATGGCAAGTTTCTCTAATCATTTCCTGAGCGTCTGTAACTCTCGCGCTCTTGGTCAGCCTCCGCTGGCGCTTATCCAGTGACGTGGCTGACGTAGGAGCGTGGGGGACTTCCCAAGAATCCGCTTCCTCCTTCGCATGCGAGGGAGGTGACAACCTTGTGGACTTGGGGGGCCTCTGGGCTGTTTGTAAATATTGAATGAATGAGCGAGTGAATGATGAACTGTAAATATGGTATGAATGATAACTTTTACCTCAATTACTTATTGCCTAATAAAAGGCAGATTGTAATTTTATCTTAATAAAAATTGTAGTTGTTGATAAAAAATTTTACACTATTGCCATAATTCATTCATTTTCGGCATTTGTTTGTACGAGTTACAATCGGGAACTGCTGAAAATATTTTGAAAATTTATATGACGTTTAGAATGTCCCTTAACATAATGGCTATGTATTTTCATGATTATTCTTTTAGGTATTTGAAAGTAACTTAAACTTGTGAAGTCGTGCTCAAAGGCAATGCGGGAACAAAAAGATAAATAGTTAATAATACGAGCTACGAAACGAAACTGAATTCACCTTGAACAAGACATCAATGATGCAAGTTAATTTGACGTCGTAAACTTGTGGATAAACATAAGTTATTTTTATTGATTCCTTATTGTACATTTCTCTATTTGAACCATGCCTAGCCTCGCTATTTCTATGGTTTCTGGTGGGTTTTTCATTGGAACCCAGAATTTAGAAATTATTGTCATTAACTTATCATTTAGAATAGAAAACTTTAATTTGAGCCGTTGGTAGGGAGCTTTGTCAGCTGCGCCTTTGTCCTTCACACACACACACAACTTGCAAGTAAGGCAGACTTAGTAATTCAAAGGAAAATGTGACCTTAAATGTTTTCATTAAATGAGATCGATAATTTAAAGTGGCTAAAACAGTGAAACTATGCTAATTTCGAGAGAAGCCGTAGGGTGGAAAGACTTTCACTCTAGGAGGCCTTTACAACTAACAGGCAAAGACTACATAAGAGCAAACACTAAAAGACTTGAGTCAATATTGGGCAAGTGTTGTTATGTGCATAACTGTCAAACGGCTCAGTTAGATTTAGTCCGCTCCAAGCAGCTTCCTTCTTTCAATAGGCTACGAGACTCAAACCCCGACGAAAGATCCAGTTTAATTCAGGTAATACCAAGTGTAAGCCCGTAAAAAATAGTTGCCAGGTCATTCTCAGGTAATTAATGGAATGGTTTTATTAACTAAAAAGACTTCTAAGTGACGACAAAATGAGTGTTATATAGCCCAGAGGCAATTATCTTAGTTACAGTCCCCATTCAGAAGCCCACAAATTTATTCCGGTGCAAAATCCCCTTGGAATAACAATAATGTTTTGATGTTAAATTCATAACTGGCGAATAATAAGTACTATTACATCAAAAAAGAAAAAAAAATGTATTGAAATTTAATGACTAAATCTTTGCCAAAGAAGCAACCGTCTCTTTGGATGATGGAGGGGGTATGACGCATGGTGGGTAGTAGGAGATAGGGAATTCCAGAGAGTAGTGGAACGAACGAAAAAGGAACGATCGAATGCTGAAGTTTGTGGGCAGGAGAATAAAGGGCAAAGAGACGGGATTTTCCGTTCAGGAAGAGGACTGAGGGTTTGAACTGTAGAAGATTATATAATGCGTCTTCCAATAGGGACTTCCAAACTTGGACAGTTGATAGCGGCCATATTGTTGAAGCTGCTTCTGTCGAATTAGTTGTCATTTATTTAGTCTGTTTTGCCAAATTACCATGGATAGATATAGCGTTCAATAACACGTGCAAATAATAAAATTGTTTTATCAATATGGGTGTTCTGTTCGGGCAACGTTCGCCCATTTTTAACGGTCATCATAACCGTCCTACTGAGAGGACTATTCGCAGTGTGGTGTATACATTTGAGTCCATTGGTCCAGTAAGTAATCAACCAACACCCGCACGTCGACGAAACGCACCATCGCCGCTGTCCGTGAGAGTGTGCAGGAGAATCCAAGGCAGTCGATTTCGCATCACTCACAAGAACTCGGTCTTTCGCAGACCACAACTTGGCGAATGTTGCGTCGTGACTTGGGCCTGCACCCGTGCAAAAATCAAGTGACCCAGGAGCTGAAGGTAAACGACCATAAACAACGACGTGTGTTCGCTGAATGGGCCCTGGAGCAGTTGGAAACTGACCCTAATTTTCATCAAAAATCATCTTCAACGATGAGGCTCATTTCTGGATGAATGGGTACGTCAACAAACAAAATTGGATGATACCAATCCATATGAGATCCAAGAGCAATGCATCCCAAAAAAGTCACGGCTTGGTTTGGATTTTGGGCTGGCGGCGTCATCGGTCCATATGTCTTTGAGAACGACGTTGGCCAGGCCATCACCCTTAACGGCGAGCGCTACAGGTCGATGATTACCAACTTCTTTTGGCCTGAGTTGGATGATATGGACACCAACAATTGTTCGGGAGTGATAAAAATTGATAGTTAAAATGAAAAAAAATTAGTATCAATAGTTTCAACACTTAAAAATGTTGAGTTTGTCAAAGTCGCTGACATCATTGAAGGGTCAGGTATTCTTACTTGGCTCTAAAGATAAATGACCTTTGAACGTACGGTAGCGATATCTCCTACACACGTTGCGACTATGCAGACGTGCAGTGAGTGGATAATATCGATAATGGCTACATCGATTTATAGCGCTGTAAATCATTGAACGCAATTCAATGCATGACTTTGCATTCACAGTCATGTCCACATCCTTGTCCGGGAATTACAAACGCTCTAACTGTCCACAACTGCATTTCATTTGCATTCCATCCAATGGATGTACTTTTGAAAAGTTAAATAAAAAATTACCATAATTTAGTGATTTGTCTAATCAAAGTCAAAGCTCACTTAGGACTTGGAGCCCTGCTTTTCCTGAGGGATCAGGTACACATTAACGACTCATGACTGGCATGATCGGGAACTCCCTATACCCAATCGGGTGCTCTACCATCTGAGATAGCATGCACGTGGATAATTATTAATAATAGTGGCATTTACGCCAGAAGAAAAATTGGCAATACTTATTTTTAATTTTCGAGTAATTTTGTTTGTTTGTTAAATGTATTTTTCGCTGAGCTCCATTGTTTGTTGAAAGCCGATCCTCTCCCTTCGGACTCGTCAATAAACAAACAAGATTTCTCACTGCCAAAATAAGAAATGGTTAGTTATCCTAAAGAGAGAATAGACAATACACAAACGTATAAATAGTTATGCAAGTTGAACCTTATTTTAACCTTGTACGTGATCTCGTCAGTGTGACATGTTTCTTGTCAGTACACAGAGAAAGAGAGCGACTCATTTCAAAATCATTTAGTTTCAAGGACATTTTTTTTTTCCTGTTTAAAATTTTATAAAATCAAGCAAAAATTACCTTTAAAGTACAGGATGGAACAATTGTTTTACATACATTCTATTAAACAATCTGAGAGAGACCCGACATATCAAATAAATCCTTTAATTACAATAAATCTTCAAAATTGAAAATCCATCTCTAATCGTTTGATCTGTGGACTATGGTTGAATTCACTTGGAAGATTGTTTCTCAAGGCATTCACTAGTAGACATTGTCCCAGCCTGTTAGAGAAAATATTGCGTGTTAATGACCTAGCATATTGGCGATATTGTTACTTTATGAAATTGTAACAAAACTTGCGAAATGGTTAGGACGCAGTCTGTGGCATTAAGAAGCGTGGTTGGCTCTAGCCCTGTTACATACAGGCTCTAGCCCTGTTACATACCGGCTCTAGTCCTGTTACATACAAGCTCTAGTCCTGTTACATACCGGCTCTAGTCCTATTACATACCTGCTCTAGTCCTGTTACATACCGGCTCTAGTCCTGTTACATACAGGCTCTAGTCCTGTTACATACCTGCTCTAGTCCTGTTACATACCGGCTCTAGTCCTGTTACATACCGGCTCTAGCCCTGTTACACACCGGCTCTAGCCCTGTTACATACAGGCTCTAGTCCTATTACATACCTGCTCTAGTCCTGTTACATACCGGCTCTAGTCCTGTTACATACCGCCTCTAGCCCTGTTACACACCGGCTCTAGCCCTGTTACATACAGGCTCTAGCCCTGTTACATACCGGCTCTAGTACTGTTACATACAAGCTCTAGTCCTGTTACATACCGGCTCTAGTCCTATTACATACCTGCTCTAGTCCTGTTACATACCGGCTCTAGTCCTGTTACATACCGGCTCTAGTCCTGTTACATACCGGCTCTAGCCCTGTTACACACCGGCTCTAGCCCTGTTACACACCGGCTCTAGTACTGTTACATACAAGCTCTAGTCCTGTTACATACCGGCTCTAGTCCTATTACATACCTGCTCTAGTCCTGTTACATACCGGCTCTAGTCCTGTTACATACCGGCTCTAGCCCTGTTACATACCGGCTCTAGTCCTGTTACATACAGGCTCTAGTCCTGTTACATACAGGCTCTAGTCCTGTTACAAACCGGCTCTAGCCCTGTTACACACCGGCTCTAGCCCTGTTACATACCGGCTCTAGCCCTGTTACATACAGGCTCTAGTCCTGTTACATACCGGCCTTAATTTAACTTTTCTTAACTATATCAGCTAGCAACTTTTTTAACTTAAACGAAGTGTATACTAGTGACTTAGTTGTCTGAGATTTTGTGACAGTATCGCCGCCAAAATTCAACGGGATGATTCAATTATGACTCCGATAAGAGAAGAGATTAAGGTTAGATGAGGTCACTTACGTAGTAATCAGTAGAAAATAATAAACACGACTCGTTAGGACGGATACGAAGCCGAAGTAACAGCAGAAATTTCTCGCTGATATTAGGGGCTGAAGAATTTAGACGAGTCGGAACATACTTCAATGTCTGGCGAATGCATTTTAGATAACAGTTATTAGGAGCACAGGTTCGATGACCTGTTCAGGTAATTAAGTACCTGAAAGAGAGGTTACACCTTCAAACAGGTAAGAGGCGAACTTCTGTCTGTATGTCTGCATGTAGTTATATACATTTGTTTAAAGCATATATTGGACCAACCTTCAAAACTTCTCTTGTTCCGGAAACTATTGACAGATTAACTTCTATTGAAACCAATTTGGACAATCCCAAATTTGCTGGTACTCTTCACACTGACCCCAAAATTCCTTTCGATCACGACTCCATGAGAACATTACACAGACAAACTGCACTAACATCCGAGGACGACTGAGGAGACCTAGATCTTCTAAATTATTAGCAAGAAGATAAGCCGCACAAACACGAGATGTGTTTAAGTCATAAACAGGATTTTAATGGCAGTTTTAATTGCTTTACGTACTTTTACGAAAAACGCCTAAATGGCAACATATAAAACACATATTAGGAATCAGGCCTTTGATAATTTTATTCGTATGCCTACCTCAATATGCCAATAATTAATATTTTATTACCAAGTAATTACTTAATGGCCCATCAGAATTCTTCATAAAGCTGTTTTTGTTTTAAAGTTAACTGGAAATGAAATATAAATACCATAAAACACTTCATACTTATCGAATAATTTTTCTGGTTTAGTGTGAACGTGATTATAATGACGTAACGAATTTATATCCCGCACAGAATTCAAAAAGACATATTTACATATTATATATTGAAAATGTAGACGGTAAGACCTATAGATTTGATAACATGCTCGATATATTGAAAAAATAGTTATATAATTATTTTTCATGTTTATAGTTATTAAATAAATAACTGATTTATACCGCTAAACGTTATTTTATGGAATATTTTTACAAATCTTTTTGTGTTATCGTCTTTGATGTGTCATTAAATCTTAGGGAAAATCATCTGATCTGAGAATTAATAAATCTAAAAATTTCAAGGTGTCCCGGCCATTTTCACGTTTAATTTATTTATAATTGTTGTAAATGTAACATGTCCAAAAATTAATCGGCAAATCCCGAATTATTTTTAAATATACCTTTAAAGTTTTAGGTCGATTGTGGCTATCTTGACGACCGCTATCAAACATAAAATAAGGTATAACCTTTGCCCGCTTACTCTAAACTACTTATTGTTATTATTATTGTAAATGTTAATGATAATATTTAGTTAATGTAATATTTAGCTAATGTAACATGTAATATTTAGCTAATGTAACATGTAATATTTAGCTAATGTAATATAGAATATTTAGCTAATGTAATATGTAATATTTAGCTAAATTGTAACAAGTCTTAATCCTTAGCTCAATAGCCATTTAGAATTTAAAGCTCAATTCTTTTAACATATTGATTAACAAATTGAAGACGACAAGGCAAAAACAATCAAAAGAGATTCCAAAAAATCAGTTACTTTGACGTTCCAGTTCCGATTCTGCCAGTACACTTTTCTTTTGCTAACAATTATTAAAGATAGCCGTATGATCCACAATGAAAATTTACTCTACAAATTAGACGAACTTCCCCGTGTAGATTCTACACCCGAAAACCTCAAGTAGTATTCAATAAATATATATTATAGGGTGGAAATTCGGAGTCCTAGCTGGAGCTCACAATTACCAAAATTCGGAATTTCCTGAGCTGAAAAAATTTCCCTCTTCGCCAACTGACTCGAACCTAGAACAACCATATCATGAAGGGTTATGTTTCTCTATATGAGAGCTTTTCTCCCAGTAGCTTAACTCTTGGTTGAACTGTTTTTGAATCGATTCCTCTGAAGTCTTTTAAGAACGCTCTGGAAGAATAATCCACCCTTTTTCCTTGGACATCTTCGATGAGAGCATTCCAACCGGATGTTTCAAAACTTCTTCAGCCTCGAGGCAACGTGGGCTGCAGAGCTAAGTAGCCACTGATTGGTCAATCTTCGCTTAGGTAATCGATCATTGTTTAGTCGATATATATAGTATAGTATACTATACCGACGTATAAAGACATACATCATCATTACCCCTTCATCTGACAGGAGTCTGACTGGTGGTAGCCAGGCGATAAATCCGTGACGATGGGGGTATTTATGAACTCATCTGTCATAATTTCATGGAGAGGTGGTCCGCGGTGGGCGTCCCGCAGGGGCTAATCTTCAGCCCTGTAATGTCTTTCATGTTCCAAGGGGTTAAGGTCAGGGCATGGGAATAGGGTGTTTTATTGAAACCTAATATGCATTAATCAATCTCTTATTTCAAGATTGGTACTCTTTGTTCTGACAAGAGAGGCAGTTATTTCGTTCAGGCGATATTTTTTCTGTCTGTCTGTCTTCCCTAGCTCAGAAGATATTAGTAAGAAGAAACTTATGTTGCATCAAATGACATTGCAATGCAGTGGAAGCCATGAATTGAGAGCCCCTTTAGCAAAACATGTCTCCAATCTCCAGCCTTCTTTTTATATAATATGGGGATCATTTCGGGATACTTCAATGGGCAAGTTGAGAAATAGCCTAAACTAGTATGAACTACCGGAAGACACAAATCGAACTATAGAACTAACTACTATGTTCATGCTCATCTACCGATAGCTTGATTACCCTAACTCCTACCTTAGCATAATCCTGTCCCTTCCCTGCCTAAGATGGCCAGTTGTTCGGAGAGTTCTGGAATGGCTGTCCAAAACATTTATGTTGTATTGATTGCTGCCAATTTAAAATGGAATTAATCGCTTACAAAATGGGACTTTCCAGGGAACTCCCGGATGCTTGAGAAGTTTCCAGGAAATGAGTTTTCTTAACCGTGGAAACCGGTAGTAATTTAAGATAAACGTTCTGGTGAGAAAACAAAACTGCTTTTCTTTATCGAGCACAATTCTACATGATTTGGCAACAATTCAATTGTTTTATATAAACTTTTTTATTTAGTTGTAGTCAATATCATTTACGAATTATGAAGAAACTTGGAATATCACAAGAAACATATTGGGAATACGTTTATGTAAACAAATCTCTACGGTAAATCCTAGTAGTTCGACGGTCGGAAAGGATAACCAGCTGTGGCAGAAGACACATCAAATTATTTTTCAGAGCTGGACTCGAACCCAAGACGCCGGCGTGAGGTGATCACTTGGTGTGAAGGATTTTTTTGTTTCCTTCAACCCTATAAATAACTATCGCCATATCCACCAATTATAATAATTAATTTACACTGACGTTTGACTAGAGCCTAACCATCATATATATCCTTATCAGAAATTCCTCATCAGAACTAAAGTTCCAGCTGCATCAAGATTAAATAGAAGCCGTCAAGATAAGACAGCAATCTCACCTAATAGGTCTCTCTCTTCTATCATGGTCGTGGGCCGCTGGAATTCACACTTACATTTCGATAAGGGCGTCGGGCTGGTTCAAATCTCTGGCTGGGATAAGAAGATGGCTGTCTGGGAAACTGACTGCTAGCTTAATTAGAAGTTCTGGGGGTACAGTGTACTAGGAAGTCACGGGAAGAAACAGGAAGTAGCAGTTAAGTATCAGATGTCTTAACGTATAAAGTAAGCGGTGTATTCTTCCTATGAAAGTCAAAATTACAGAATTCCGGAAACGCTTCTTTTAAAATGTCTGCCGGTAAAACCACAACGAAATTCCTATATTTTATAATTACATATTATGGCTCTCGCGCTATTGGTCAGCCTCCGCTGGCTCGTATCCGGTGACGTGACTGTCGGAGGAGCGTGGGGGACTTCCCAAGATTCCGCTTTCTCTTTCGCATGCGAGGGAGGCGACAACCATGTGGACTTGGGAGGTCTCTGGGCTCTTTGTAAATACTGTATGAATGAAAATTGTAAATATGGAATGAATGAGATCATTTATCGGAATTACCTATTGCCCAATGAGGCAGATTGTAATTTTATCATAATAAAGTTGTTTTTAACTATTATATATTATAGTAATTTAGACAAGTTTTCAGCACTTGCGGGCTAGAGCAGGTACCCATAAATTTAAAAAATATACTGATTATTTTCGATGGTGAGGAGCATCGTGTTTTTTTTTAAATAGCTAATAGCTAAAATACTAAATAAATCCAAAGAGATAAATTTATTACGAAATAATAACAGTTACGTGACGGCGGTCATTCACTAAAATGTACTATCAATTTAAGCTACTTTGCGGTAAAATGCAGGTTACAGCCGGATCATGAGGTCATGTGATCTGTAAAGCCTAAAAACTATTATTTTTTCACTGTTAACAATGCATTTTTTGTTTGAACCGAAGTTAATAGGTCCAAGCGTGAGGGAGTTTGAAGAATCACAACTAGTTGACATCGAACTAAATATTTCATACGTTGTCTTCTAGGAGGGTTGCCGTTTTATTAAACGATATATTTTACTAAATACGATTCACACAGCTCGCTTAGCTTTTAACGCTTGAGGATAATTCAAATTGTATACTTGTATACTTTAGGATAAAATGAACTTTGAAGGGTCTGGGGTTTGAACGATAACCCCTCTGAGGCGCTGAGTAAGCCACTTGAGGTCCCTGACAATGATTACGATCTGGTGGATCCATAGATCAGAAATTTGTACACTTGGCTTGGTCTTTGTCAGTCCCAAATTCAAGATGAACACATGATCATTTTAAATGATAGTTAATTATTCCCAACCAAATCAACAAGTGATGTTACTAGGTCGTATTTTTGACAGTATAATGCTCTAAACATTGATTAATTGATAATAAAAGATATGTATGCTATCATATTGATTATCAAATTACCTTTGTGTGGGTACTATTTATGTTCTGAACAGAATTGTAATAATAACGTTACAATGTGTTACTTTTTCTGACTATTTCTCACCATCTCAAACAGTTCCAGGTCTAGCATGCAATAATACATCAACCTCCCGATTCCCCAATAAAAAAAAATTGAAAGACTCCTCTCCCGTCCTGACGATTGTTGCCTAAGAAGTGAGTGGGTAGTTACACCTGTAGACCCGGAGAGGCTTCCCTTTGCATTCCATGAAATCCTGGACCATGGAGGACACAGCTGGATTTGGCCACGACCACAATTCCTCCTTCTGCATATAAGGCGGGGGTCTGTGTGAGGACCTCTTCGGGTGGTCAGCTTTGATCTTCCTGTCTGTGTGTGTGGAGAGTGTTCGCTGTCCAAGGCGCTAGTCCCATTACTCACTCACTATACCACTGCCACTGACAATTTCCAAATTAGTATTCCATTCATAGAAGATTGATTCGCTCAAATCAAAATGGTAAACAAGTGAATGGATTTTCGTTCTACCGGAAGAAGGAAATGGCGATATTTTAATAGAATTTTTCTTTACTTTATAACCGTAGTTGTTATGTTTTCGTTCGTGTTAATCAAAATGAAGGGGTGTTAAATCTTCACACGTGTGTCTTTCTCACTGCTCAACAATTGCTGGCTACCCGTTTAGACTTGGAACAATCACTATTTAACCTCAACAGAAAACATCCTCTGCTCACAATTTTTTCATAAATTATAAATTCTTTTTCGTCGTTATTTTTTAAAATATTTTTTTTTTTTGGATTCAAAAACTATAATCTGCCTTTTTGGGTAATAATAGTGATACATGTTCTCAGTCATACCATATTTACAATTTTCGTTCACTCGCTCATTCATACAGTATATACAAACAGCCCAGAGACCTCCCAAATCCGCATGGTTGTCTCCTCCTTAGCATGCGGAAGTGGAAGCGGAGCCTTGGGAATTCCCCCACGCTGCTCAGTCATTTACGTCACCGGATACAAGCCAGTGGAGACTGACCAAGAGCACGAGAGCCACAGACGCTCAGGACATGATTGGAGAAACTGGCCACTGTCGGGTATTTATAGCAGATCACGAGGAAATAGCCGTTTTAATCTCCGAGGAGGATTATAGGGATGTGTCGCTCAGTGTAATGACATTTTGTTGCTGACGTAATAAGGGGCATTAACTATTGTTCTCAGGTCTTTTGATTGAGAGGATTGTATACGTTTGATGTTCGACTTTTTTGCTGTCGAAATATATATTTTAAAGAAATGCAAATAATAGAATGAATATTGAAAGATGGCATGGTTCTGTGGGATCTTCATAAATGAGACGAGTCGCAAAAAACGCTTAAACGCTAAATAACACTGTCTCAGATATTTCTTTAGGAAATAAATAATAATAAATAATAAATACTACTACCATTATATTTTATTTTTTGTTTTTATTTTAGTTTATAATTTAATAATTGTCTCATTTACGCCAACAAGACGCTGAGCATAGATATGTAACTAACACGAATACATTCATTCGCTTTTACACAGACTGCCTATTGATGCAGTTAGATGCACCATGATGCATATTGCATTATACAATGCTGCTGCACTAAGTAGCAATAAGCTGTGATTGCCTCTATTAGCTCGTCCGGTGCCGCCTCTATGGCAGTATCTGTTGTTTCTCACTGTTTGCTTTGTTGTAGTTGCCGTGGTGTTGTATATGTGCTAAGCTTTAATAAAGTCGAAAGTATACTGCCAGTAAGTTTCATCATAGCGATAATCTTATTGTCTCTATGAATTGTTAGTCACTCAAACAACACTTGCAAATCTCTAAGAATTAAATTGAACTAACAGTAAGCCCCTTATCAACTTAAAAATAAATACTAGTGACATTATTTTTTCCTACTATAGGGAAAAAAATAACTATATAAAAATACGAAATTTTAATTGATAAAGCAGGCTAGTGTTAGTTATAGAATTATAGATTTTGGCTCCTTCCAGGCATGGAGTACACATAACGGAACAAAAGCACTTGTCAAAAACAAAAATAACAAACGGTAATTGTAAATGCAAGGAATTTTTAATTTCCACTTACTGATTACTATTCCCGTCACAGGCATCCCGGCTCTCCCTAAGGAAGTACTGGACCAGTTCAACCTCCCGGGATCCCTTTCCCAGAAGAAGAGGTCTGCCGAAAACCAGTCACCGTGCACGGAATTCATACCTGGAGTGGAGTTCTCTCCATTACTGGACAGATCAACCGTTGACAGATCTCAGTCAAAAGGACTCAAGTCGCTATAAAACGCTTTAGGTCACACAAATATATTTTGCAAACTATCCTATATAATACTTAGTAGCCTTTGCCTGACTCAGAACACGGGTGGTCTCCAGCAATGGTCAGAATTATATTCCGGTTTTGTTATGAAAAAAATTAAATTGAAGAAAATCTGGGTTTCGTGTATTTACTTATAAGTCTATATTATGTTAGAGTAATTTTTTCACAATAGCTGCTAGTTATTTTGTTTGTCGTTTTTTTTACTTATAATCATGAGAAATCATTGTAAATACTGTATGAATGAGCGAGTGAATGATGAATTAATTGTAAATATGGTATGAGAACATTTATCTCAATTACTTATCGCCTGATAAGGCAGATTGTAATTTTAGCATAATAACATACACATAATATATAACAAGAAGTTATATACATGGATGTCAGTTTTTTGCGTTTATATTAGATGCCTTAGACATTTTTTACTATTTAAATATTGGAAATAAATTTATTTAATTAAAAAGTAAAACAAAAAACATCTGGGAATAAGTATTTTGACTTTGAGTTTGTTAAATACCTAATTAATTATTATGAGTACACAACTTGATATGGGTTCATTTTTTCAACAAAAAAATCATGAATTATCAAAACAAATGTGATTTTGTTTTTTTTAATTAATTTGAATTTGAAGTACGTTTTCGAAATATGCTACAGCCCGGGTTTTAGGTTCGACGGATATTTTCATCAATAACTTCGAAAAATGACGTAACGTGACCAAATTTTTACAATCCTATTGCGCATTATTGTTCATGAAAAGAAACTTCATGAAGGTAAAAAAAAAACTACTATTTTTAACATTTTTTTTAATGCCGTTATTTCGGATGAGCATTTTATTGTTTTTATTGCAGTTACGAAATTCCGAATTTTTCTGCCGGTGTAGAAGCGTTCTTTATTTCTATGACCTGACTGTACAAACCTAAAGTCAACGGGCGATGAACCGTGATTGATAGAAATGGTCAAAAAGGTATATTTCCCCGCGATGGTTTTCAAAGAAATTTTATAACCTTTCCAGTGACATATAAACCATTTTTTTAGGGCATTTGTTAATTGTTCAGAAAAGGTCATTTAAACTATTTATTTATATTTTTTTTTTGTCATTAAGTAAACCTCTCCCTTGTTGTCAAAGCCTAGTCTTAGCCATAACATATACAACTATCTATTAATATATATATATAGATATCTATTATTTCCCTGTTGAGAACAGCTCGCAGAATCGCAACTATATAATAACTGTTGTAAAAGAACAATAGGACATACAATAATCCACAATCACCATTACTCGAGAGTAAGCAATATGAAGACAATGGCATCAGAGTCACGTACGTAGCTAATAGGCCCTAGCAGTGAAGTAGAAACCGCAGCCACGCTACGAAACACTTGTTCAGACGATTCATCAAACGACTCATATCTTCATTATTATTCATCATGTCTAAAATTATCATAGAATATAATAAAGGAATTTAAAAGCAGTTTAAGTCAGTCGACATGTTTTTATTGTTTAAAAAAATCGAATTTATTCCTTAATAGATTTTATAATTTTGTCGCATTACAAAAATTGTCACAAGAATTCATACAAATGATGCCTTAATCTAGTGTTTTTTAGTAATACTTTTCATAGCGTTGAGATATGAGCTTTTATTAAAAGAAGCCATGCCTCGAGCACAAACAGCAGACAGTAAACTGTAGTAGCGGGCACGAAATTAGGCAGGTGATAAGTTCGGCCTTCTGCCAGTAGATGGCAACCTTCACCTCCCTTCTTGCCTACTTCCCTCCTTAGGCCTCGTCACATCCCTTTTATTTAACAATATTCTAGGCATTCCAAAACTTGGTTGAACAATCTTTATTTTATTACGACCAACGACTAAACGGCAGGTGAATGATTATGAAGTTGTCGTTAGTGAATGACGAGTTAGGTTAGGTTACGGAGCGAGATTATGCAATTTCTCAGACCCACCTAATTTGCTGTTCGCTCATATAGAACATACTTTTACCCAACCATTACTTCATTACACTGCTAAGAACTATATTCGTTGTTATGGAAACGGGGATAGAAATACCAAGAAGTGGTGACTTTATCATAGAGCATTCTCATCTATCAATGATTTATACAGTTGATGTATGTAAATGATGGTATGTTGCTGTCCATTTACGTAAACATTAGCAATGGTTATAAATAAAGTTGCGGTAATGTTTGTTTTACTCATTTCATATTGAAATAATTGCCAAGTAAGATGCATTTTGTCTTATATCTTTTAGTTGAAAGTTCAATAAAGAGAGAGTGAGATAATTGAAACCCTTATTTGTTCATATTATAAACTATACTATGTTTTTTTCGGTTAGTTTCATCTATTATTCTAACAATAAATTATTTTCGATGAACATTGACAAATTTCATGTACTATGTACGTTGTCTATTTAGCGTAGGCAGGTGAGATATTTGGATCAGCGCGTTCGTTCCGAGCTAAGTTCGAACCGGCATTCTCAAAGCTATTACCGAACAGAGCCTGTGACTGATAACAAGGTCTCTCAAATATTTGTGCGGTCATCTACTCCTTCCTCCGGTATAATGTGCGTATGAATATATTCACACCATTTGCCACAGAGTTTCGCTCTGAATATTTTTGGTGGGACATTAGCGGACCGAAATCAAACCTCGAACTGTCACACATCCATTCCAGAAGGCTCAAAACCTAGTTTGAAAACGGTTTGTGATTTGTCAAACGATCTGCGGATTGGAGTAAGGAATTAGGCCCCGTTTACTCGCTAGCATAAAAAAAAAAAATGTCTAGGTTTTAAAGTATGAAACAAATGGTCACCATAATTTTTTAACCGTTTATAAACCCCGAGAAACCTGCCATCTCGGTACCCAGTTCGTATTCTCTCCATGCAATATTAATGGTTCAAGTTGTTTTTTCATTTGGTGAGGTAGTAAAATCTACCGGCCGAGAGAGAGAGAGAGAGAGAGGTATAAATTGGCGCCAAAAAGAGTGGTTAAAACGGCGGTTGCGGGAAAACTGGAGATGGAAAAGGCGGGAAGTTAGAGCCCGCATAAGAAGCGTTGACCCTCTTTATCTTTACTGGCCAGCCAGTGCCTTCTGAATAATACCCTGCCTGCTTTTAACTACGACCCCTCCATGTATTAGCGCTACTTTTAGCCAATGAGTTCTGAGCACATGTGCTAAAATGTCTGCTGATCTGTGTAGGGTACAATTCCGAACTCCGAAAAGAACTCCGCGGAATTCAATCCAGGCTGTCAATAAAAGTCGAGTGTGGTTTAAAATCGAATGTTTAAAAACGTACTAGAAGGGTCAGGACTCGAAACACTGTACTTCTCCAATAGTCTAAACGGGTTCTCTACCAACTCAACTAGCCTGGACGAGTCCTGCCAATTGCCAATGACTGCTGGCAAAGTGGCTTCAGAGGCAGGTAACAGACCCATATCTCCATGTATTAATTGCAATGGTAAATATCGCGATACTGTGATAGTTCGTTTTGTGAAATTCGACTTTTTACAAACAGACAAGAACATAACTAAAATCACCGAAAAAAAAAAAATTACTGAGACATAAATTATATCAATAAATATTCTTCTAGCTGATGTTCGAATATTTTTTATCTAGAAAGTGATTTCGATAGTGACAAAGCGACCACTTAAAAAAAAAACGAAATATATATTTTTTTTCTTTTTAATCTAAGAAATTGTAATTATAATATAATTGTAAAATGTCATAGAGGCATACAATTTTAAATGGTACAATCATTTTATGCCCCAACAATGCTATTAATAAAAAATATTGAAAAGTTCTTAGTGAATGACTTGATAATTAAAAAATAAATATTTGGTGACTATAAAATTAAAGATGTGGACTTCTACTAATATACAAGTACTTTATGTACTAACAGTACTTGTATTAAATACTGTTTGCAATAACTGTAAGCCTCAGAGCAAACTATGTGTCACTTGAAGTAAGTACCATTGCATAAGTACATCTGATTTCTTGTTCACGAGAGCTAGTTCGCCAGTGGTACAGCCTTATAACAAATCATATTTCCTAACAATTAAGGGCTTTATTCCAAAACAAAATTTGCATTTATAGTCCAAATATTTACTTTATACTCAATAAATATTTATTTTTTAATTATCAAGTCATTAACTAAGAATTTTTCAATATTTAGTTGATTTTATTGTTAGCATTATGAGGGCATAAAATAAATATACCGTATAAAATATTATGCGACCGAAAAAAAAATATATAAAAAGAAACACTGGTTATGGTAATAGAAAATTGTCTTGGCCATATTTTTCTCTTTTGCTAACCCAATAAACTTTTTTTGTCTCGTGATTCTTTCTCTTAGATTAAAAAAAAAAATGTATGTCGATTGAAGTATGGTCGCTGTGTCATTATCGAACTTTTCATACATCAACTGGAAGAATATTTCTTCATATAATTCATGTTTCAAGTGATTTTCGTTTTTCGTTCAAGTGTTCTTGTCACAAAGTTAGCCTTTTTTGGATTGAGAAACTGTATATGGCACGGACCCATAGGGCAGACTATCGGGCGATGAACCCCCAAGGCCCAATGTATACACCAAAGACGAGGAAAGTTTTTGCATAGAAATGACTCCATCTCAAAGACCGGACTCTAGGCTGCCATTCAGAAAGAATTTCTATCGGTCATTGATGACCTTAGGCTTGGGATAAACCCGGTCACAATATTATCTCCAGCTTTTCGTATCCCATGTTGTATATTTTCTGTCTGGGGTGCTTTAGGGCTCCGATGTTTTGAAACTAGTTAACAGTAAAATGACAAAACACATATAATTTCATTTCAAACTAGATTCTACAACTCGGTGAAATATGAATTGTAAGTAATGGTTGTGTTTCCATTTGAATACTTAATGCGACTTAACTATTGCTTTGTCAAATATTATCCTAATAAATTTAGAATTGCTAAGGTTGTGAATATTTGTCGTGCGAAACTGAGCCTGGAGTCTAGAGGCATTTCAAATGATGTGTATCTTTAAATTAAAGCATGTATTAATATTTTTTTTCTTTTTTTACTTGGTATGAATGTAGTGAAATGAGATTTATTTTATAATTGACGTAACAAGGATTAAGTATGTAAAAAAAAGAAAAAAGAAAAAAAAAACAAAGGATTTTTTGAATTGATTACGCCTGTCAATATTCCCAGTATTAATTTCAAAGACAAATCTACCTACCTGGGTGGCGAAACGTAGATTCTTAACGAGTCGTTCAAGCGACCATTTTATTTTTTTTTTAATCTACCTACTGTAGTCTTTTTTTTGGCCTTTGCTATTTATAATTTAATTATTTCTTATTTTCGGTTTAATTATGAAGATAGCGGCCGGAAAAAATGCTTTTTAGTGGTGCGCTAATGACCCGTTAATGCTGGCGAGACCCGTCGGAATGCCGAAGCGACTATTCAGACAAATATCGAAGAACAGGTCTCAGCCGTTAAACCATCCAGGGCCGGAGGACTAGTCGCTGGACTTTTTCCTGTTATTTTTATTATTGTCAGCTATCAGTACTATTTCTTGTAATTGTATCATACTATGTTACAAATACGATGTTACACTATCAAAAACTATACGGACCCTCGAATCCCCACATGTTTGGTGGACTAGAAACACAAGACGACTCCTGAAGTGGAGTACAGTCTCATCAGTTGCTATCAAACTAATGCTTATTACATTGATATTGTATTGTTTCTTTTCAATATAGAGTTACGAATGAATAAATATGACAAACGATTCATTTCATTCAATGACCAAAAGACTGCTCGTTTAAAAAAAAATACGGTTTTGTCATGCTGGGATACTTACTGGACAGGACGCCGGATAAACGGGTTGGCCGGTTAACCCGATTCAGCGAGAGTCCAAGGGCGTATCGCTCTAGTGGTCCACTAAATGTCAGTCCAACTCACACACTGACTTCATGAGTGTTTTTTGGGGATTTGTTTTTTTGGGGAAAACTTGTGCTTTTTACATGAGATTTTCCTGACGATCAGTTTACGAACCTAGGTCTACATGAATATTGATCATATATAACAAGTAAATGCATACATTTCTCTCGATATATATATAATTTTTTTTTTTTTGAGAAAAAGTTAAAATACTGTATAAGCAAGATTTTCGCTGGTATTTCGAGACAGACGAGGAATTTGTTCGAATTACTATTTTTTTCGTATAGTTAACCGAATTTATCATTGGTGCACTATATTGTATTCGTGTGTGTTCTATCTGTGACAGCAATAACACAAATAACAATAATATTAATCAGAAATTGTCTATTCAACTAACGGCTTTAGTTCAAAGCTGCTCAAAGATATTTTTGGGTTTGATTCAACATTTTTCCTTAGTGACTAAATCGTTCAGTTTTAGCATGGAGAATGTATAAATGGTAGTTAATAATGACTCCATTAGGCATGAATTCGACAAAAAATTGGAATTAATTTTTTAACCTGTAATAACCTTCACTCGGCAGAAAACAGCTGTAAGGTGAGCAATAGCTTATTTGAAATTTTAATTAACAGCTGTTTGGATACGTAAACAGCTGAATAAAATCGATTTATTCCTTCAAAGCTATCGATAAATCATCATAGTTGAAAGCAATGGTCTTTACACTTATGCATATATTTAATAATTGTTTTATGAAAAATTTTAATAATATGATGTAGGATATTTTCAATTTCGTCAGTATTTGAAAGTTTCTGACGTAACTTTTCATAGCTAAATAAATCACTTATTAACAATTATCATTATTTTGAGGTTATTATGGCTATTTCAGTTTTTATTAATTATTTTTATAACTTAACGATCAATAGGTCATTTTATTTTAACAGGATATGGAAATTTAAATAGAAATTACACAACAGTAACATGACGCCGATGAGGAGTGGTTTAGGCTACAGTAAAGCCCGGCATGTTTTTCCATTCCTGTCTGGAAGTGCATTATTTTTTCGAGTTTAAAGTTGTGTTTTTAGTTTCCTAACTTTAGTGTTATTAGTTACTCAATCCTTTATTTGTTTTCCACATAAAATTCACGATATTTTTCTATTAGCATCTAGGTTATTATTAAATCGGTTTCTTAAATTAAAATTGTGTACGCACATTAATGAAGGCTTTATTCATAATTAACAGTCATGATATTAAATCGTTTGTGTTTAGACTAGATCATTGCTCTGTTCCTTAAGCATAAAGCATAACATTAGCTTCGGCTATTTAAATATCAGAAATAAATTTATTTAAATTTTAAATTTACAGAGGGGAACAACAGGTTCTACTCACTTTCTTCAGAAAATTCCATTCACCCGAGGCGTCCTCACGTAATTTTTACATTTAAAAGCAATTATTTTGAAATTTCTGTTTAAATTTAAATTTTTTTTGTTTAAACTTATTCCTGTTATTTTTACTTTTCTTTGGCACTACTTTCACTTATTCAATGGACGAATACACTAACACTCCACTTTGTTTTTTACATTCCTGCATTATTGCTTCGACTTTTCTTTTCGTAAGGGCAGGGTTGGAACAAAGGTTTTATGGACACTGAAGCGATTTTGAAATATCGATTCGGTTTGTTTTCGATCTTAAGGGAATTTGAAAATGTTTTTTTACGGGAAATGATTATTTTATCGGCACTAAGGTTCCCTAGGACAATGCGACGCAATCTCCTCAATTCAGCACTTAGCGGTGTTAGTTAAATTCTAGATATGACAATAATATAATCAAATATTTTATGATTAATTGTTATATGTATAAATTGTATGTACATATTTCTATTTCACACCTTTCACTTATAGCATGCACAAAAGGTGTAATAATCATAATCTTTTAATCGAAAAAATTCTTCACGCTTTTAAAATTTACAGAAAAATTAACGGGCAAAATTCGCTATCGACATTGCAAAGTTTTTTCCTCGTGTCATTTAGTTTGCGTTCGATTCACGGCAAATGAGTTATCATATTAAATTTTCCAACGCGACTCACTCAAGACGTCTCAGTTGTCCAACAACAATTTTTTTTTAGTTTAAATTTTGAATACAACTTTCACTGTGACCGATGAATTAAAATAAGTTCGAAACCGTTTGTGATTGCATTTTCGACGATTCTCGCCTTGGGTAAATTATTCTTTAAACGTTTATTTGAATATTTGTGATGGTCTTATAAACACACCTTTCACTTATGCCAAGTGAACCCTGCCTTGTAAAAGGTTTGTTTTTGGTCATTTTTTTTTCGTGACTTATGAGCGTATGACCACTAACATCAGAATGTAGGTAATTACGTTTTTTTACGTTGTACCGATTCGATTTTCCTTCGATTATCGCCTAGGAGATTGATTGATTGGTTGCAATATTTATCGATTTTTTTTTTCAAAATTTGTATTGGCTTATTAGAGATCGTCTTAGAAAGACATATATCACTAATACACTAAGACGACTTGGCAAATCACAGTTTATTCTTGAGACACACTTAACCGGTGCCCCAACATGCCGCACGTTTTTTTAATCTTATTTAGTCTCACTCGTAAAGCAATCGACACACTCACGTGGGAGATGAATTTCCTTTCGCTAAATGTTTATAATTTAAGCCATTATTTCGCCAATCGTAATTATTTGAAATTGAGCAAAAAGCACACCTTTCACTTTTACAATTGGCGATTATCAAATCATATTGACACTTAGCCGGTGCCCCTAGCGGGTCGTACGCACAGGTCTGTGTTCGATTCACGTCTATGATATATATATTATTTTTATTAATTGTATGATATATTTCGCACTCCTAACGCACTCGAGGCAAACACGCACATTTTTGGGAGGACAATATTTCCCGATTTTTTCCTCAACTTTTTTTTTATATCAGCGTGTGTTATGTATTTTTCCCCCGTGTTTCTCTGTGTGTGGGCGCACTCTACGCTATCCTAGTTACACAGAGTAAGAATTACTCACTTTCTGGAGCGGACTCCTCCTGCGTGCCGATGACCCGCCCGTCCTGGCCGAGGCTGAGGTAGAAGTTGGTGACGACCATGCGGATCTTGCGGCTGGAGCCGGCGATGTGGTGGAGTGCTGGCTGTGCTGCGAGGCACGCTACGAGGCACAGCATCAGTGGTGCCAGAAGCCGCATCAGGGCAGCAACCGCGCTCTCGACATGCCGCCGGCCGACTGACTGCTCCGCTCACTGAGCCGGCTCTCCAGCCCACCCCCACTCCTCCTACCGCCGTCTGGGGCTGTGGTGGGGCTGCCTCCACTGCCCCCGGCTGTGTATGCGTTCTCTTGTAGCAGTGTTGTTGCGGCCGGCGTTCTGGCTCATGTCTCGTCTCTCGCTCTCATTCTCCTTCGCGAATACACACGTACATCTCTTAGCTTGTTCACTCATACCCATAACAGCTAACAAGCAAACACAAGCATCGATAGACATTGTAGTCAACGAAAGCCCTTTGTATATCAGCTAACGTACCCTTCACGCCCAGTCATTCAAGATCTCCTGGAAACCAACTACAGACAGTTTTGTTCCAACACAGAATCATGGACTAGTTTCAAACTGGTTTGTGATTGTTTCCTGGCCATACGCGAACGTTACCAGTTTACTTTACAAAACAACTTACTTGTTGGACTTCAAAAACGCAAATTATTTTGATTCTTATTTCAGAAGCTTTCGATCGTACAATGTAAAATGCAGCAAGTATTCGAACCATTTTTTAATCATTAATAATCTGTAAACCTATCCAACCACCCTAATCCCCTAGCACAGTCGTTGCAAGGCACCACTCATCCCTATAATCCTCTTAGGGGACTAAAACGGCAGTGACCTGCTATAAATGCGTAACAGTAGGAGTCCTGCCAATGGCCAGTTTCTCCAATCATGTCATGAGCGTATGAGTCCTTTCGCGCTCTTGGTCAGCCTCCGCTGGCTCGAATCCGGTGACGCGGCTGACGGAGGAGCGTGGGGGACTTCCCAAGCCTGCGCTTCCTCTTTCGCATGCGATTCGGGATACAACCATGTGGATTAGGGAGGTCTCTGGGCTGTTTGTAAATAAGGTTTGAATGAGTGAGTGAATGAAAATTGTAAATGTGGTATGAATGAAAACATTTGTCACAATTACTTACTGCCCAATGAGGCAGATTGTAATTTTATCACAACAACGTTGTAGTTATATATAAAATAATTTGTAATTATTAAAAAAGATGAATTTATAAATAAAGAACATTAAAATAGACACGGCGGTTGAGAACAAACGGGAGATTGACTCGTCATGTCTCTGATTCTGTGTCGTTACACGCCAATCCTCGGATCGTTTTGACAATCAAATACCCTTTTGAAAACTAGGTTTTGAGCATACTGGAACAGATGTCTGACAGTTTGAGTTTTTGGTTTTTGTGAGATTTGGAACGGTGAGTTTGATGACAGTTCTGATTCGTGTCGGAACAAACCTATTTTGTTTATAAGTGTGTTCTGTTTGATAGAGTGACAAATTAAGTGGTGGCTAAACAGCCTTTTCCCCCCAAAGTAACAAGACGTTTGAAACAACTCAAGTTCTAAGCAATGCAGACAATATTATCTATCGTAAAATAAATATAAAAAATAAATGTAATTAATAAAGTGAAGCTTACTAATTAAGTTACTACCTTACGATTTAAAAATGGATAATGATGGGTCATTAAATTTAAATAAATAGTTGAGACCTTCTTTTCGTTGTATATTTTCTATCTTCGTGATTTTAAGTTGACTTAATCTATAATACTTTTTGAATATTATTACTACCATTTATTTCTATTTATTATCAAATAACTATCTTTTATTAAATTGTTAAACTCACATTGCAAATAGCCAAAATTGATTCCTTCATATGTTATTGATAACTGACAACTGACGCCATTACTGACGTTCCCTAGAACGTCCTAGAACAATCTAGAATCTCCGTCCATCATATATTTCCATGGCCTCTTAAATCTTCACAATATTATACATTTAATATTGTTTATTTTTAATTTTTTTTTTTTTTATGAACCTCAAAAATCACTACAATATCATTAACCATTGAAAAAACTCAGCCCCTTGAAATATGATTTCGGTATTCCTATTCATGTCATGATTTGCATAGCTTTGTATATACAGATATATTGACAAAAGTTTTTCAATAGTAATAAAAACCTACTCAATTAGAAAATAAAGCTATATTACAAATAATATTTCTGCAAATTCAAAAAGCAGTACAATTTGTCTCCATTAACTACTATTTTATAAATTAAGAAATTTTCTGATAAAATTATCTTAATATAGAATTTTTCTGTTTTCACGATATACGTATATGAAGTTGTAATGTTGGAAATCGAAGGAAACCCAGATAACATTTCAAAAATATTCGTGTGTAACTTGGGTCATCCATTTATAATGTTGGCGAACAACAAGTTTAGAAGGCCTATGTCAGAATGGAACGGTACTGTATAGGATTAGCTCATTTTTGAGTGAAACTTTTGATTTTTTATTAAATTAAGTGAATATTTTGAAAATTTTTTATAAGTTAACTTATTCTTTTATCCACTGTTATACCGAGCTGCTGAACCAAGACCTAAAGCATAGATTCGATACATTATTAATGACAGTATTACTGGATACGAAGAAGAGTCATTACTATTCTCATTTCTTTGCCCCTTCTTCTTTCTTGGCGGGTTCTCAATCAAGAACGTTCAGTCAACTTTAATATTACTTATTCTCTCTGTCTATTTCTAAGTTTAAAATAGTATAGTCACAAAGAAATAGCACATTTATTTTTAAATAAAACTCGAATGAAATGAATAAAGAGAGAGAGAGTGATTAGTAAGATCGTCTCGTAAATGGAGTCTGATATTGCACACTCAGTCAGCAACATAACCCTTCATAACGATCTTAATACACCCTACGTTCTCGAACTCATCCCTTCCAAGTTCATGAAATTCATTAGTAACCTGTCCAACCACTGTCATTACACTGCACCACTTATCCACATGTCCTGAGCGTCTGTGGCTCGCGCGCTCTTGGTCAGCCTCCACTGGCTATTATCCAGTGAC
This sequence comes from Acanthosoma haemorrhoidale, assembly GCA_930367205.1. NCBI lineage: Eukaryota > Metazoa > Arthropoda > Insecta > Hemiptera > Acanthosomatidae > Acanthosoma > Acanthosoma haemorrhoidale. The sequence goes on from OV884012.1 coordinate 688,296, forward strand.
GCGGCTGACAGAGGAGCGTGGGGGACTTCCCAAGCCTACGCTTCCTCTTTCGCACGCGAGGGAGGTTACAACCATGTGGATTTGGGAGGTCTCAGAGATGTTCGTGAATGAATGAATGAGAACATTTATCGCAATTACTTATTACCCAATAAGGCAGATTGTAATTTTATCATAATAAAGTTGTTTTATATATATACAAACAACTAATGATTTAAACCTTTTTCCCATCGGTTTGTACTGAATACGGCCTCGCCCCTAAAATACTAACTACGTGATGATAGTGAGGGTTGAAATGTACTTTGAAGAACATATTTCAAATGTCCAATGGCCATCAATCAACATCCTCGCCTGTAGTTAAGGCTTCTAGTTCCAATTGATAGATGTAGTACACAAGGCAAGACTTTCTCTCTTACTTCAGTCTTCTCTAGTCTACCTGGAAGTCAGTCTGGCTGGAAGTCTGGAAGCGAGATTTTAACAACTTTTGCTCCGGTTACCCATCGCCCACTTGAGGCTCAGCGGATCTCATTCCAGCACCTCCTCTATGGCATCAACATCGGCGATCGAACCCGGGTATTCATTCGCTCCTCTTAGCACATTTACTTTCTTAGCTATTGAATTGAATTCTCAAGTTTACCTTAATACATGTACAGGGTGGAGGACTAGAAAACTGACGTTTCAATAAATTTACTACAACTAACGATAATTCTCGTTGTCGATATTCTCTTGTTGAAAAAACAAAACAAAAAACAAATGCTATAACCACAAACAATTTATCATATGTATAAATACTCATTGAATAAAATAACGAAGTAATTTCCACTTTCTTCATCCCGGTTTTCAAAACATTAAAAACCGAAATACATCGAAATTTATCTAAATTTTTTTTCATAAAAAAATAAATAAATAGATCAAAACAACTTTATGAAGAGGCCATTACATAAAAATCATAAATAAACTCACTAATGAGACCTTATTTACCTTAGAATACTCTTTACAATGTTTCAACAATCACTGGATTCGTAAATATTTTGTAATTTTGATAAGAAGGGTGGGATTTTCGTATTTTTGTATCCAAACCTCAAAACATTAATTTATAAAAAATACAGCAGAAATGAGATGATAATATTCTCTTTACGCTACTGATGAGCAGTACATAAGCTTAGCTAGTGACCAATGTAAGAATAAATTAGGTTCTCAGATTATAAAATAATTGTAATACATTTGATTTTATATTATTTCTATTCGTAATACCGAAGTTAATTTTATTAACTTTTATTAACGATATTTAATTTTTTTTCAAATTGAATCTATAAATACTTCTTTTTTTTTTTCTTTTTTTTTAAATTATACTCTTTATAGGGCTATAATTACAATCTGCCTTTTATAGGGCAATCCTTGGAAAGTCCTCCACGCTCCTCCGGCAGCCACGTCACTGGGTACGAGCCAGTGGAGGCTCACCAAGAGCGCGAGAGCCACAGACGCTCAGGACATGATTGGAGAAACTGGCCATTCCCTGAACTCCCACTGTTACGTATTTATAGTAGGTCACGAGGCCACTGCCGTTTTAGTCTCCGAGGAGGTTTATAGGGATGAGTGGTGCAGTGCAATGACTGTGCTAGGGGATTAGGGTGGTTGGAAAGGCTACTGTGGAATTTCATGGACTTGGAAGGGATGAGTTCAAGAATGTAAGGTATATTAAGATGGTTATGAGGGGTTTTGTTCCTGACATAATAAGGGGTATTGACCACAAATTGTTCTCAGGACTTGAAAGGATTGGATACGCTTGATGTTCGACATTTTTGCTGTCCCCCATAGCTCTATTCCGTATGTCCAGATTGGTTTAAGTATAACTTTGTAGATTAGTAGTTTATTTTCTATTGAGAGATGGGATGTCCTTTGAAGTAGTCTGTACAGTTGTCCAAAGCGTCTATTTAGTTCTTGTCTTTTTAGCCTCGTGTGTGAGTTCCATGTCAGTATTTTGTCCAGATTGAAACCTAAGTATCGTACTGTCTCGGCTACAAGGAGAGGAATGAAATAAAAAAACAGGACTTGCGGCAGAAAGTAAAGGTAATGTGGTCTCCTAGTGGTCTCCTATTTCCTAAAATAATGATCTAATTAAGGGATTTTTGAAGGTTATGGGATGCTATATTGGGGTCTGGGTGGGATGACAAGACTGCAGTGTCATCTGCAAATGTGGCCAAGAAGGTATTGGGGGTAGAGGGGACATCAGCGGTGTATAGGTTATAGAGGATGGGATCCAGGACACTGCCCTGTGGAACTCCTGCTTTTATGGGATAGTAGTTAGAGTATTCTAAACCACAGCGGACTTGGAAGAAGCGGTTTGAAAGGTAGGACTGTAGGATTAGGAAAAGGGTCTGTGGTAAATATCTTTTGAGCTTGTAAAGCAAACCTGCGTGCCAGAACCTGTCAAAAGGTCGTCCCCTTAATTAGACTGCCTACTTTTTCAAAATGGAATTAAATTTATTTTAAAGGACTCTTATACCACCGGAATGTCATAATCTAAAATCACAAAAACAGCTTTTATCCTCCATTTCTGCTAATAATATGTTCATTAAAAATCCAGCATGTTTGTGAGCACTATAGAACCTCGTTAGTCCGACCACCCTGGGCGACCCAAACGGCGAGTTCACGGAGAGAATACCTCCGAAAATGTAAATTCAATTGAAAACTTTTCAGGCTCAATACTTTCACTATTATACTTTCTTCAAATCAAAGACTGGCGAAGTAAAAGAAAGGCATTGAAGTCATTTTCACTGACGGTCGATGAGCAAAAAAGACGTTGGAAAAACGGAAACCGGATATTTTGGACCAGTGTTGGAAAAATTGACAATATTCCATTTCGGGTGACAGGCTTTCATCTGACGTTGCTACCCAGCAAGAGTATTCGTCCATTTAATTTTTTATAATTTCCGGTTAATCCGAAATTGTAGCTGCTACGATCGAGGTCGGATTAGCGAGTTGAAACCAACTATACCAACACGACTAACGTTTTGAAAGTATGTAGTTACTCTTCGGACCCTGATGTAATAAATATCCCTACACCACCCTAAATATCCCTACACCACCCTAAATATTCCTACACCTGAGCAAATATCCCTACACCACCCTAAATATCCCTACAACTGAGCAAATATCCAATCAAGGGAATTGTAGACATCCGCAAATGTTATGTCGGAAAAAGGAGCTTTGGTTGTCGAACCTCCGAGCTAAACCATTTAACAAAGATATAAATTCGAGCTGACAATTACGAGCGACATTATGTAAATGCATTCGAATTTTATTACTCGATAAAATTAAATAGAAATATAAAAAAAACAAAAAACTGATTGCCCCTTCTTATGCAACCTTAGAATACTGGTTCTTTCTACTGGAAGGATTTGAGGCAACGTATTCCAGAATATTGCATCGCTTTTCCTCATTCTGCTCTAGGTTTTGGTTTAAAATGGATTGGTTATAGCAACCACTGGAGAAAACCCCTGGGTTTGATTCAAATTACGACGTTACAAGGCACTCATATTCCTCTATGGCTCTGCACGAGCAGAGCAAGGTTAATCTGTAATAACCAAATTCATTTAGAATTGACAATGCTACCAACTGTCTTTTTAATTTTTAATTTTTTCTTTTCTTTTCGTTTATAAAGCTCAAACTAGAAAAAATCAAGAAAAAAAATAAGAAGAACATAAACTTAAAAATTTTAAACAGTAATTGGATTGTGCTTCGTATATATTATTTTGGAAATTTAGTCATAAGAGTGCCTCTATGTTTTGGGAGGGACTTGATTTTCGCACAATATAAAAATTTGTTTTTATTTAAAATTAGTGTCATTTTGTACCCGGAGTTCATACTTCATCATTTTTTCATTTGTTTTTTTTTCTATAATCCCAATCAATGTATACACACGTTACATGTAATGGGGCTGAGAAGGAGACAAGCGAAGACCGGCGAGTTGAAGCTCAAGTCAGGGGAAAAGAGGTACTAGCATTTATAACCCCCCCCCCCCCCAACACACACACATACATCGGAAGTAACAGAAGCCAAAGAGGTTTTTTTTTTAGTTTTCTGAACTTAGTTTTTTGACTCGTTGCAGCACCTCACAAACCCAGTGTTTAACACTATGACACCACCACCCTTCCCGCATAGATGGCAACAGACTATCGGGGAAAATTAGGTTAATATTTTCTTGTTAGATGTTAGTTAGTTTTAAGTTTATGATTCATAAGGTGAGCCCCATCTTTTAATAAATTCAGCTTAAAATAAGCTTTTAATAAATTCAGTCCATTAATGTATAATGTAAATCATTATACTTTTGTACAATTCAGATCATTATTTTGTATACTATAATTTGTATAAAATGTACCCAAGGTAAAGGAAATACTAGGAAGGAATTACTTTTCTTTTATCCCTCACCATCGATCCTTAAATCGCAAATATGGATTAGAGGGAGAATATAGCCTCAGGAGGCAACAGGATGAAGCTAAAGTCAGGGGGAAAGATGTAGAAGCAGGGGTTTACAAGGGGGTTTCTAAGGGTTTGCAACCCCCCCCCACACATACATCGGAAGTAACAGACGCCAAAGAGGTTTTTTTATTTTAATTTGTTGAACTTAATTAAGTCAGGGAGAGCAAAATTTTACTAACTCACTAAATTAAATTATTATTTCTTTCGGCCACTACCAATTATTTTCAGTTTTTCTTTAAATTATATTTTTATGTCCCTAACTCATGATACCTTTTTCTATACACAGTCCATTACACTATACACATATCAGCTTCCTCAATTCATAGCGCCATTGTTCACCCGGAAGGCATTACAACAAACGGATGTAATGTAAAAGAACAGTTCTTTCTTTGTCTGAGAATCGTTCGATTAAATGAACGATGGGCTCACTAAGAGAGCGAATCTTTGACCTATCAGTTACCGTACTTTTCCAAAGCCTCCGTGGACTTGTAAGCAGAACTGTTTTAGCTCCGTATTTTATTTTTAAATTTTACATATTAATCCGGAATATGTTTATGCTTCACTAAGGTCGAAGCTTCCTTTTTTGTTTTTTCTTCCCGCATGATAAACAGAACACTAAGAAAGAAGATCCGGTTTGTGAAGGACTCAAATACGTGTACGTAAATAAATCTAAAGCCGATAGGACTCGAACAACTTCTGCCTTGATTCTCCTCTTGTTACATAGTAACCAAAACACCTATAGAAGATAATATATTTGACAGAGTACAAGGAGCACTGTGCGTACTCGAAGCATTATATGCGTTATGTTCTCTTCTACTTTAAACTGTCAATTGTCATTTACATTACTTCTCATTTATGCATAAAGCATATATGTATACGGACATAGATCGTTTGTTTCAGTAAATGTCAGATGAGAGTAAAAACACATTTGAGGTTGGTCGAAGCGGGATGGTGAATCTGTAAATCTAAAACCCTGGTTTTTTTTTTTTCTTCATAGCCCCTTTAAATTTACAGATAATTATATATAATTATAGATCCTCTGGCGAATCTATTTACAAATTATTTTGTATTTCCTGTAGCATCACTACATTATATACAGGTTTTGTTATTTTATAGAAATTATATAATGAATAAACAAGTATAATGATATACATTCTACATGACTTGACTGAACTGACTAATAAGGTGATGGGGCTCACCTTTTTGATCAACCTTAAAACTAACTTACATAATAATTCTTATCCTAATTTTTCCCCGACAGTCTGTTGCCATCGATGCGGGAGGGGTGGTGGGGCCATAGTGTTAAACACTGGATTTGTCAGGTGCTGCAACGAGTCAAAAAACTTAATGTGTCTCCGGCGGATGAACTCACCCACCGACGGCACACCAAGCAACGGGTGCAGGTCAGCGTTCTTAAACCTCTTGAAAGAGGTATGTCAGACCACTTTTCGCATGATTCCATTCTGGAAGTGTTGGAGACATTTGGCTGTATTGTCAGTCAAGTGGGTAAATAGCGGGGCACCGTACAGCAGAGCTGGCCGGAGGACACATTTATATATCATCAATTTAAGACGAAGTGACAGGTTAGGTGAAGTTAGCAAGTGCGATAGCCGGTAAGACCTTTGTCGTACTTTTTCTATTTTATTACTAAAATGAGTAGAGAAATGGAGATGCCTATCCATTTTTATACCAAAATAGTGCATTGAGAAAGCAGGTGAGCTCTCTTGCCCTCCCACGCTATACGATTTTGGCAAGGATTTTTTCCCCTTTTGGAGGGAGAAGATTACGCAGTCGGTCTTCCCGGCGTTTACGCTGATATTTAACATGCCCAGTCTGTCACTGATAACGTTACAAACTGACTCGGCGTGTGTAAGAGCTCTTTGTGCACTCATGCTGCTGCTGTAAACGGCAATGTCGTCGGCGAAAGCGATTACAGTAGCTTTCTGATAGTTTGTCCCAACAATTTCAGATGTGTACATACTGAAAAGAACCGGAGACAAAACCGCTCCTTGAGGAACTCCACAAGTCAGAGGGAATGGGTTAGAGAGGCAATCACCGACCCGTACCCTCACCGATCTGTTCTTCAAGAACGAAACCAACATGGTATATAGCTGCTCTGGGCATTCCCAGTCACAAAGCTGTCGGCATAGCATCCCGTGGGACACTGAGTCGAAAGCCTGCGTGTAGTCCAACGAAATCATAGCAGTTGCTGTATTCTTGTTGATACCAAGGGTGGCTTCCGTTTGTACCTTCACAAGCGGATGTTCTGTACTCAGCTGAGCCTGAAAACCTGTCTGCTCATACGGAATGATAGCATTTTCCGAACAGAACCCCTTCAGGTAGTTCAGTATTATCTTTTCGAGAATCTTCCCCATGTGAGGGAGAAGACTGATCGGGCGATAGTGGGCTGGGTGGTCGCCTCTCTTTGTGGGCTTGCGCAGCGGGAACAAGATAGCTTGTTTCCACGCTGTCGGGAAGTATCGCAACCTGATACATGAATTGTACAGGTTAACAAGTTGGGCAATCCCTCTCCTCGGCAGCTGTTTCAGCAATACCGTTTGTATCCCGTCACCCCCTGGTGCTCGGTTTCCCTGACACCGGCGAAGAATCGCCTTAAGCTGCTTTGGGGAGACAAACATATAGTTCTGACCTGTCCTCAGCTGCTGAGGTTCGTGGTAGTTACCTGTCCTAGCGGCGTTGTCTGCGGTATAGTGGTCGGCCAATATTTTAGCCTGTTTTTCCGATGTGTACAGGGTGTCTCCGTCATGAAGACGGACACCTGAGTCCTTCTTGGTAGTAGTCTTTAGGAGCTTCCAAAACTTACGGAAATCGCCATGTAAGCCATGAATCCGTTCGTGCCACGTTGCCGTCTTCCAATTCCTCATCAAGCCACGAATCTGTGTTGTAAGAGAGTTTACAACTTTCTTGGCCTGACGATTCCTTGTTCTATACCAGTTATTTTTCCAATTATTGCGTAATGCAACCCATTAATACAACCCAGTGGTTGTAGCATGGGTGGCTTCGGGCTAAACTTTGGGACAGCTGTGTTAGCTGCATCGACGATAACCTCGGTCAGGAAAACTACCTGTCGATCCACTTCCTCTGTACTGCGGAGAACAGGAACCGTATGCAATTGGTGGTAAAGTTGTGATCGATATAGGTCCCAGTCAGCCCGACGATAGTCGTACTTCGTGGGACGCGGGATCACAACTCTACCGTCAATGGAATACAATACTGGTAGGTGGTCGGTCGTTACTAGGTCCAGGGTCTCACAATTGTTTATCCTGTGTGGCTGTTTTGTGAGTAAAAGATCTAGGGTGGAGGTTTGTGCGCTGTTACCTCTATGGCGAAAGGTGTAGTTCTGAGGGTGAACGACAGTAAAGGGCGCCTTTACTAAGGCTCTCCCCGCTGGGTTGGCGGTGGCATTATTCCACAAGGTATGCCGCGTATTTAAGTCTCCGACAACCCAGTGGTTATTTCTCTTGGCACACTCTTTAATAAGAGCTGAGAACTCTTGGAGAGACGCCCTCGGCCTCTTATACATGGCGGTGAGATAAATGGGTGTCCCTAAATTTATTTTCACCGTCAAGTGGTGGAGCCTGACATCAAATGTATTCAGTAATTAATACCCTGGTATTTGGCATCATTACTAAAAACCTCTCACTTTAAACTGAAATCTACAGGAGTGAGATTGTCAATACTTCTAGGTTTATTCAAACTCAAGATAAATTATTTTAATTTTGCACATCGAACCCTTGCCTCTTCAAAGACCAGATGGACGCATGAGCGTTTACCGAAAGCCGAAAGCCTGGTGAGTGCTACGCTGAGTGTAACGTCACTGGTGTTTTGGCGTAGAGGTGGAAGTTTTCCGACGGTGCTCCAAGTGCGACAATTTCATTTCCATGCAGGATAATAATGCGTGACCAAACATGTCAAGGTGATTCCTCAATGACTTTCATGGTAGTTAGCCCGGACTTGAACCCTATAGAGCACATGTGAGACGGCAGGTCAACACCATCCGTAAGTTACACGAATTAACAACTTCTTTAGTAGAGGTGTGGGAGGATATTGAGTCTGGAGGTTAGAACAAAGTTGATATCAATCATGTCAAGTGTTGAGGCTGTAATGAATTTTTTTTTTCGTGTTCACAAATTTCTGATTAATTTCTTTTAATATTTATTGGGTTAATAACCCCTTATCAGGGAAAAAGTTTAATATTAATTAAAAAAGGATTGAAAACCGAAATAATTTTATTAGGAAGCAAATATTTGAATTGTTCCAAGTGCACCACTTTTTTTTTGTAGACCAGTGTACTTCAGCTATTTTTAAGAATATGAATGCTACATAAAATAAGCTTCTCTTGTACATAATTAAATCCTGGATGCCACTGTAGATACCATAGCAACATCTATTGCGCAAGGTCTCTTGTGAGTTATTACCAATTTTCTGCCGGTGGGTTCCACACCTTCTTCAGAATCGGTTATCTGTCTTCATAAAAAATAACTTTCCGAACCAATTTAAAAGAACTAACACGGATACATAAATATATTTCGGTCTTCCGGTGGACCTTTAGGCGTTTTAGCGGGGCACTGTTGGAAATATACGATGACGCAGGAATCTAGGATGATCTATGAATAGAGAATAATGAGTAATCTAGATTTCTGGTTCAAAGCCCGAGGCAATTTCGTCAAAGAAATAATCAAAGGAGCGGGGTCAGTAGCCTCGTAATTTTCTATCGATATATCATACACTAATTTAATTTATTTCAATTTGACCATTTTATATCGGACACCATATTTGCCTTCACGAAATAAGAAGCGGTTGCAAATCCGCAATATAATCCGCAATACATGGCAATCCCTGTCGCCGCTCTGTGCACTACCTCTCTTCTTTGCACGGGGTGTCTTTACTTCGATAATGTAATGATTGACATTATCGAAGTAATAAGTAAGTATAAATATAATATATATACATAATATCATATAATAATGCATAAATATAATATACATAATATAAAGCAATAAGCAAATTAGTGATTAGTTCCCCGCCCGTATGTGGCAACACCACCCCTTCATCTATAGTCTATAGTCTCATGACGATCATAACCACATGGTCCACAATCATGGCGATCATAACCACATGGTCCACAATCATGACGATCATAACCACATGGTCCACAATCATGACGATCATAGCCACATGGTCCACAATCATGACGATCATAGCCACATGGTCCACAATCATGACGATCATAGCCACATGGTCCACAATCATGACGATCATAGCCACATGGTCCACAATCATGACGATCATAGCCACATGGTCCACAATCATGACGATCATAGCCACATGGTCCACAATCATGACGATCATAGCCACATGGTCCACAATCATGACGATCATAGCCACATGGTCCACAATCATGACGATCATAGCCACATGGTCCACAATCATGACGATCATAGCCACATGGTCCACAATCATGACGATCATAGCCACATGGTCCACAATCATGACGATCATAGCCACATGGTCCACAATCATGACGATCATAGCCACATGGTCCACAATCATGACGATCATAGCCACATGGTCCACAATCATGACGATCATAGCCACATGGTCCACAATCATGACGATCATAGCCACATGGTCCACAATCATGACGATCATAACCACATGGTCCACAATCATGATCCAAATAAACGACAGGATATTGAACTAACGTTCATACTCAGAGTAATTTTAAATTTAAGTTTTAATCTATGATTCATTCATTGTTAAATCGATAAAATCACTGTACGAAATCATACTCTTCAGACTGACCTGAAAATTCCTTACCTTCAATATTTCATTAGATCGTTATTCAGAAAGTTGCACTGACGCCCAAACCCTCTGATACAAACACTGTCTACGTCTGACTTACCTGCTAACCTTTAACGACCACTGATGAGACGTGATCTTATAAATTATCAACAATAAGATATCTTCAAATTCATAATGGTTGTGGTTGTGGTTGAACATTTTAGTTCACTGTTTGTTACGATGTATATGGTTACTAAAATTAAAATGATATTTTTATAGTTTTAGGAGTTTTTTTTTTTAATAAATTAGTTTAACAAGCAATGAACTAAGATTATTTCAAATACATTATCAAGAATTATTAATCCGTTGTAATTCGAACGTGTGAATATCAACACTCATTTTGACGCAATTACCAAGACACTATACAATTTACATTATTTAATTTATTTTTGTTAAGTGTACCAGTTAATTTTAGTTTATTAAATAATATTTTTTTTGTATTGTAATTTTTACATTTACTTTAAGTAAACCACTATAACTAGTCATTTTAGTATATTTTTTTCAGTTTTGGCCGACACTCGTTACGATCTGTCCTAGTCCTAAAATCTCAAAGCTTGAGGGTCTCATCTACATAATATGAGGTGTTTAATTTCAAAGCCAGCACTAACTTAGCAAGTTAGTTGTAACAAGAGTCTATCAGTGGTGCGGTGGAGTTGAAGAACCCTCTCTGAGAATGAATCAACCTCAGACAGATTAGTCCGAAGGCTCAAATGTGGACCAACAATTTTAATTAGGCCTGCCCCTTCAAATAGTTCAAATTTCGCCAAAATTTCACCGTTCGGAGGAAAGGGCATAAACTGCTTTAAAAAAATTGTCAGATCTTTTCTAACTAGTTTAGCCAAATTTTTGTTTTTTTTGGATCGTCATTCTCAAAGATCTTGAGAGTTGCTCCTCAGGTTCAAAATATTTCAGATATTTTTTTCTTAGCCCGTAATTTTTTTTTTCTAATGCCATTTCTTTCCATTTTAACTTTACACAGATTATTAAATATTTTATGACAAGGCTAACTTCATTCAAATCTCCTCCAAGTCACAAAAATGATTCGGTATGAATTTTCAAAGGTACATTTGACAATAGCACGGATTACATTGTACTTATATTTGTTTAAAAACACTATTTTCCGTGACGAATTGGTTTCAGAATAATAATATAATATAATAAAAATATCTCAACTTTTTTTAGAATTCTAGAAATTAATCAATCAATATTGGTCAATTATTGCCTATTCAGGTCAATTTAGGTGTTGTCGGTAAAGTAATTACAATTGAATTAAATTTAATTAACAAATATTTTAATTGGGAATAAAAAATAGTATTATGTATGAATAAGTTTAGTGGACTATAACTACAACAAAAAGGAACAACATAAGATTAGATTAATAACAATTTTTTTTTAAATATTTAAATAAAACAGCTGATGGGACCAATGCTCTCATGAATATCAGTATCCATGATTGGTGTGTATTAAAGAAAATGCTTTTGAATGTATTAGTAAAATTAGTTCAATAGTAAAGCTTAGGCCATCAATCAAGAGTGAGTAATTAGTAACATCATTGAAGCCCTTAATTGTGTGGTTCTGCATAGACATTACTAATGACTCACCTATATTAAGTTTGTAATATAATAAAATATTTTCTCATTTGAACATGAAATCAGTATCTATGCTTAAAATTATCAATTTGATTAGTTCTTGAGATAAATTAACAGGATATTAATTAGCATGGAATATAAATATTTGGAAGTCGGTGTAAATAACAGTGCAGGTTCGGACATGTTGGTCAAGTTGGGCTTTGTACGCATCGGTCACTTCTTACTGCATCTTGAACTATAAGGGGTTGTATCTCAGTTTGTCTCTTATGACTTTTAAGACTTTTTAATATCATCATAAGGATTAACTGTTTTAGTGTTGTATTTAAAATATAATGACGAGTAATGCATGAAATGGAATCTGATAAACCGGGGTAAAGCAAATGCTGGAACTCATCCAAAGACTTTAAAATGTAAGTACTTCCTCTAAATAACTTATAAGCATGCCATACTGGATTTATAGGTCAGTAACCTCGCTTTTGTTCTAATCTTTTAAACAATTTTTTTATTTTATGCTTAAAGTTTTTACATAAATTAGCTACTAAGTTGTATTAAAAAATAATAATGACGTAGAAAGTAAAGTTATAATATTCTCACTGTAAAACAAATATGGAAATAATTAACACATTAATTTAATTAAGCCAATTGAAATATATATTTAAAATCGTATCTCAGAAATTGAATTCATTTAATATCTTTGCAGATCTTTTTTTCTAAATCTTGAGTCAAAGTTAGAAATTTACATCTCAAGCAGATTCTGAGATGAGGCACAGTATTAAGTATTAATATTCAAACTATTAATAATTAATGTTCTACTAAAAATAATGATACTTGACACAAGTTTTCTAAATTACACCAAATGGTCAATGCTTTGAAGAGAATTTAAAACCTAAATTATTGACCCATTTTTTTATGTATAGAGAGATTTTGTTTTATTAAAATACAGTTAAATAGATTTTGTTTTATTAAAATACAGTTAAATAGATTTTGGTTTTATTAAAATACAGTTAAATAGATTTTTTTTATTAAAATACAGTTAAATAGAGTTTGGTTTTATTAAAATACAGTTAAATATATTTTCTTTTATTAAAATACAGTTAAATATATTTTCTTTTATTAAAATACAGTTAAATAGATTTTGGTTTAATTAAAATACAATTAAATAGATTTTGTTTTATTAAAATACAGTTAAATAGATTTTGGTTTTATTAAAATACAGTTAAATAGATTTTGGTTTTATTAAAATACAGTTAAATATATTTTCTTTTATTAAAATACAGTTAAATATATTTTCTTTTATTAAAATACAGTTAAATATATTTTCTTTTATTAAAATACAGTTAAATATATTTTGGCTTTATTAAAATAAAGTTAAATAGATTTAACAAAATTTCATTAGGATGTCCTTGGTTCCAATCCCAAACCTGCAGTTATATTTTGTCTTCTTTAGAAATCTCATTCCTCCCTCAATGGTGCTTCTGTCCTCTCTTGATTGCTTTAGCTCTCTGAAATGCTCTAATGTGATATTCTTGTCACGCCAATCTAGGATCATTCATATATTGAAAAAACATGTGAATAATATAGAATAAAGGGATTTGAAAAAAATAAGGCATTATGTTATCTGGCATCCTCTACCTTCCCCTTGCCTTCAGGCCTAGCCAGTCTGTTCCCTGCCATTGAAGACCTGTAGAGGTTCATGATTTAGCTCCACCTGGTCTTCAGTAGTCCTCATCCTGGTTCAGTCCAGTTTTCCCCGTTCGAAGAGTAATTCTGCTCTGTTTCCACAATTTGGAAACAAAGTTAATTAGCCTTCGAATAAGATTAGATGTCAGAAGAATAAGATTCATGCTCTTGTTTGACGAGATGACTTTGCTCTCATAGCTGAAGTATTTGGTTGTTGGTTATTAATAGAATGTTTCGGGTTAAAAAAACAAAACAATAAACAACAGCGGAAAACTTGAAAACCTACAAAATAACCCTCCGCTGGCAATGAACCGAGCCCATGACCTATGCTAGCCAGCAACACTTAAGTGACAGGACACCCGATAGCCCAGTAGCACCGCACTTCTTGGATGGCATCCGCGGTAGCTTTTCATACCCCAATGGTTCTTTGCTGTCCTCTATGTCGGCCGGCTCTTGTTGGTTTTTGTTTTTATCGTGGCACCCGATCGTCGGTACTTTTTTTTTGGCGCCTTTTTCGGCAAAAGTTTTTTTTGTTAATTTTCTTCGTCCTTATATAAGGTTAATACATTGTGGCCTACATATACATAACGACGTAGAACGAAATCGTAATCGCCTGACTTCCACACACTGGCTCTGTAGCTGCTTTCGGATTCAAAGCCATTTTTCAAAAATATAAAATGACGAAACTATAATACCTATTGTATGTATAACAGCTTTTTATACATTTTCAATTTGAAAAGAAATTATATTCGTTGGTCATAGAATCATTTTTAGTTATATTCGAAATGGCCTATTGCAAGCACTTTTTACTTATTATATATATGGGGATAAAACCAGAAATATTCAATGCTGGTAGTCTGGTCTGAAATGTCTATTCCTAGATTTTACCTCCACTTTGATGAGGTCGAGTATTGATGCAACCGATGGTGAATAAAAGTTAATGAACCAAAATGTTCCCACATTCCTTCACCTTCTGCCGCAAATGCTGTGCACTAGTTATTTTTAAATCCATTCCTGTCCCTGTATCCGAGACAGTACGGTACTTAGGCTTCCATCTCGACAAACGGCTGACCTGGAACCCACACACGAGGCTAAAAAGACAAGAACTAAACAGCCGCTTTGGACAACTGTACAGACTACTTCGAAGGACATCCCATCTCTCAAAAGAAAACAAATTACTGATTTACAAAGTTTTATACTCAAGCCAATCTGGACATACAGAATAGAGCTACGGGGACAGCAAAAAAGTCGAACATCAAGCGTATCCAACCCTTTCAATCAAAAGTCCTGAGAACAATAGTAAATGCCCCTTATTACGTCAGGAACAAAACCCTTCATAACGATCTTAATATACCCTACATTCTTCACCCTAATCCAGTAGCACAGTCATTGCACTGCACCACACATCCCTATAATCCTCCTCGGAGACTAGTTTTTTTATTCGTAGGTGTGTTACACTGTTCCTTGGATTATTGTAACAATGCTTGTAACAACGTATATATTAAGGTTGGCAAGAAAGTAATTTCCTTTTTTTTTAGAATGAAACAAAACACAATTTTTCTATACAAAAAATTAACTTTAATCAGTCAGATATCTTCCATTCTGTCCGATGATCTCTTGTCATATTTCTCATAACTTCATGATCCCGCGCTCATAGAACTTCTGGTCCTTATCAGCAAAAAAGTCAACAAAGTGGGATTTGAGGTCATCGTTATTACTGAAATTTTTACCATTTAAGAAGTTTTGTAAACTTCGAAATAAATGATAATCCGATGGTGCAAGGTCGGGGCTGTATGGGGGATGCGGCATCACTTTCCAACCAAGCTCCAATAGTTTCGTACGTGTCGCTAAAGATGTGTGAGGCCTCGCATTGTACTGGCGGAACCCAAATATCGAGATTCTTAACAAATCCAAGACGTAGTATATGATTTTCAATTGTTGTGTGTGATACATTTAACTGTTCTGCAATCTATTGCACAGTTATATGACGATTCGATTCAATTATGGCTTTCATTTTGTCATCATCAACTTCAGAAGGTCGATCAGAACGTTGGTCATCTTTCAGTGAAAAATCTCCAGAACGAAATTTTTAAAACCGATTCTGACGTGTTCGTTCTGTTAAACAATCAACACCATAAACTTCAATATCTCTTTGTGAGCCTCAGCCGCTTTCTTGCCTTTATGAAAATAAAAAAGTATAATGTGTCGAAAATGCTTACGCACTCCATGTTAAAACTGACAGTAAACTGACAGTTATAAGCAAAGTTACTCGGACTTTGTTTCTATAGCAACCTAAAGGTATCGAATAATTTCAAATCTCAAATTTCAAAAGTTTAACGAAAGGAACATAACGATATCTACTGGTGCAAACCGAAATCATTTTCTTCCCAACCCAATAGTTCTTAATTATTGATACTCCTAATATGTTATTTTTAGTCCAGAAAAATATCCTGAATGATGGAATTGTCGGCAATTGTGTGCTTTCACTAAGAAATACGGAGTCGTCTGCCCTTTTTGTAAAAATAATAATATTTCTGGTTACTGATATAAGAGCGTTGAAGATCAATGTAGCTAATTGGCAGATCCACAATGTACAAAAACGAGGCGTAAGACGTGCAGTAGAGGAAACATAAGAAGCATTGAGTTGAAGAAACGACGATAGGAAGGAACAGATGCCATCGTGAAAGGGAGGGGAGTGTTGGAAGAGGCTAATGCACTTTGTGGCAAACATTATAAAACTCTATGCTTACATTGTTGCAGTCTTACAACAAACAGTTGCACCTCGAATATCAACAAACATTGACAGTGAATGATAAACAGCTGAGGTGAACAGGTTTAGACCCATTACAGTCATAGACGGGAATATCCAGAAGGCTGTAAATAACCATCGGAAGTCATTATTTTCTTTATTTCCGGCCGTATTGGAGTCATTAGATATAGTTGCCAGGCGCCAGAGAGCCTAGTTGAGACATTATAATAATTTTTATCAAATTATTCTTGATAGTCTTAAAAGTTTCAAATAAACTTTTGAGCGCTTTCTTTTACTGCGTTACAAAGTCAATGTAAAAGAAATAAAAAACAAATAAAGTCAATGTGAATGGTATTCTGTATTCTCGACAGTTTAAGACAATTACTTGTACAGGTTATATTCCAAGATGGCGATGAATGAATTAGCGAAGGTCTGACAAGTATTTTATAAATTATTTCTTTACATTTTATGGGCATTTAAGATGTTTTTCAAAGGAATTAAAAGAACAATGAGATGGCAGCGCTGCTTCTTCCTATAATAGAATTTAAATAAGCTGTAAAGGTTAAGGTTTTATCCGAGTACTTAACAGTCTAGGACCTTTGAAGTTCACTATTTTGGGCCTACGTTCGGTGAATAGAATTTCTTATGTTTTTTTCAATATTTATTTTTAATTTTCTTCTAATAAACAAAAATAAAAACAAGATGTTAACATAAAAACACTTCTTCATAATATATTATGCCCTGAGTTGTTACGTTTTGGGTAATTAATCTATGTTTACATTTATCTATAAATGTTGTGTGGTCCCTTTCGGCTTTATTTGAAATAAATAAAGAGGGATGGCTGTATGAGACTAGCTGTTAACGTTAACTAAAACTAGTAGTTAAAAACGGTTATGGTTAGCATATGATTCCTTTCATCACGTATAAAATAACCAGAAACTCTTCAAAGCTCCTTTTCAACTCACTCACTCACTCACTTGAGTTACACAACGAGTTGGCATCGTTATACCATAGCCAGTAATCCTTTTTAAACGTGAGTAATAAACAATAAGTGGTAACGCACGTTAATTACACGCTTGGGCGTTGTCAGTCAGAGGGATACTCCCCGGAGTGCTATAGCCCTAAGCTAATAGGAATAGAAGTTTACGATCTGCTAGTTGCTCAATTGCTGATCTACAACACTTTTAAATTTGAGAGAATGTGTTTTTGACCCCCCCCCTCTAAAAAAATATTGCTTCATCTAGATGTTTCGAATTAACACGCAGCCTCGTGTCAGTGATCTCACAAAATACCAAAATCAAAATACTCCAATTATCTAATCCTAGCAATTACATAGAAATGATGAAATAGAAGATTTCAAAATAGACATTACTTTTACCAGACCCGTCTTCTACTTGGTTGTGATAATCTTTTAAGAGATTTAGAATTTTTTTAGCTGTCTGACCATTTATTTATAAATTATTTATTATAAATTGTAACTTAACTCGTTTCCTGTGTAGTATGCATTAAGTGAATAAATACAACGACCCTGCCAGCTACTAGCTTACTTTTAATAGTAATAATAATAATTAATTGAAGGGGCCCTCACTACTATATTTATAGTGGAAATAATTTATTACTAACTGATTGTGTTGTTCATAAATCAAACCTTTATTCTTTTAATGACTAAATACCAAAAGAAATTGAGAATGATGCTTTGTAACACTTGATCTAATGATAAATTCTATCACACATGAGTAAATACTCCATGTATTTGTAGACCTGCCACTAGCAGAACCAAATGTAAGAACCTCATTGTTCATAACCATTTCTGTAAATAAAAATAATCTTTATTGTTCAATTAATATACAAAAACACTGGTACTTAGAAAAAAATATGATAATCTTTATAACATTAATTGTAACTAGGTTATGAATAACTATTATTGTACTAACCCTACTGCTTAATGAATGTATAAATAAAATATTATATTATTAGGTTCTACAGTTCAATGTAATTATACTCAATATAAAATATCGAATATTAATTATTTTGACGATATTAATTTATATATTATTATAAACAATCGTAAGTTAGACAACCCCAACAAAAATAATACTATTTACTTACCTCTTGTGAAACTTAATGCACTATAGGCTTTATTATAGATAACTTATTAAAAATGAAATTGCTGATATAAAAATGAACTTAATGTCTAAAGAATATTCATATAAAATAATGGTAGCTGTTTAGCCTTAATCTTCACTGCCTATTGAATCTGAAGGAATTTATTAAAAATTTAAATGAAATTTAAATGAGCGAAAAGTTGATTGAGGATGGCGTTTCAGTAAAAAGGATATATTGAGAGACTCCTCGTTTGATTAATTACATGCAATATATATTATGGAACTTCAATCGGCTGTTATTAAACTTAAGTGTTAAGTGTTTAAGTTAACACCATCGACTTGCAAATAAAAAAATATTCTGCAAAGACTGAAATTTGGCTATACTTCTCTTCCTGTACCCGAGACAGTAAGGTATTTAGGCTTCCATCTCGACAAAAGACTGACATGGTACCCACACACGAGGCTAAAAAGACAAGAACTTAACAGACGCTTTGGACAACTGTACAGACTACTTCTAAGGACATTCCATCTCTCCATAAAAAATAAATTACTAATCTACAAAGTTATACTTAAGCCTATCTGGACATACGGAATAGAGCTATGGGGGACAGCAAAAAAGTCGAACATCAACCGTATCCAATCCTTTCAATCAAAAGTCCTGAGAACAATAGTAAATGCCCCGTATTACGTCTGCAACAAAACCCTTTATAACGATCTTAATATCCCCTATATTCTTGAACTCATCCCTTCCAAGTTCATGAAATTCCATAATAAACTATCCAACCACCCTAATCCCCTAGCACAGTCATTGCACTGCACCACTCATCCCTATAATCCTCCTCGGAGACTAAAACGGCGGTGGCCTCGTGACCTGCTATTAATACGTGACAGTGGGAGTCCTGGCAATGGCTAGTTTCTCTAATCACGTCATGAGCGTCTGTGGCTCTCGCGCTCTTGGTCAGCCTCCACTGGCTCTTGTCCAGTGACGCGGCTGACGGAGGAGCGTGGGGGACTTCCCAAGACTTTGCTTCCTCTTTCGCATGCGATGGAGATGACTACCAAGTGGACTTGGGAGGTCTCTGGGCTTTTTCTAAATACTGTATGACTGAGCGAGTGAATGCAAATTGTAAATATGGTATGAATCATCACAATTGCTTATTGCCCTATGAGGCAGACTGTAATGTTATCGCTATAAAGTTGTTGATTATACAGTTTTAAATACATTTATAAGAAATGGAGGATATGGAATGTGAAGAAAGCCTTTCGGTAGGTTAAATGACTCTCGAACCGAACATGTTTGAAAGTCGAGCCTCTCTGAAATATTTTAGAAAATAACACAGCTGAGAAATGAATCCACTGGTGCAGGTTTGAGCGAAATAAAACCTCCCTCACAGAATAAACAACATAACTACAAGAATACAATAGTGAGTTTAGTATATCTAGAGAATAAGAGAAGTGGCAAAGAGGTTATAAATGACGCAAAGAGGTAGATCCTTGTGTAATAGCTGCCAGCACTAACTAGCGCCCCTACACCACTATATACACACTAACACTAAATATCTACCTGTGTCAGTAGGATCGGTGTTCCGATTAATTGGGGTCCTTACCCTTCCTTACTATTGTGTAGTGAGAGCGCCCTTCTATTTATACCCTGTCCAGCGGCCGAGAACACATTCAGGTATCCAATACGTTTCCTCTGTAAGCTAGTATGTCCGGGGTAGGGCTAAGCTTGAGCAAGATGATCTTGAAACTTGTCTGTTTCTTGTATATTATAGCTTGTTGTTTTGGGGGGGAGAGGAGAATAAAAGAGAGGAGAATTGATTACTTTTTTTTTTCAAGCAAGTTTTAACAAATTTACTAAAACAGGCTATTTTTCATAAGATGACACAAGGAGTTTTTCTTAAGTAAGTAAAATGAAATTAAATAGACCCTTGTCTATTATAAACATGTGAAATCATCAATCTATGTTACATAAACTATGAAGCTTTAGTTTACAGATATATGATAAAGAAATGATTAAAAAGAAAATATTATATATGCCAGAAAATTAAAATGAAACCCAGGCAATTGTCATAGGCTTCACTTTCATCTTCAGATATTTTGCCAATACAGTAGAGTCCCGATAATTCGTATTGTCAAGGGACTGACAGTTTGGTACGAATTATCGGGAATACCAATTATCGGGAGTACAAAATTAAAAAACGTATTAATGCAAACATGTATGTATTAAGAAGTAGGTACAATGTAGTAAGGATAAATACTATGCAATAAACACTGCTTAATACTAAACTAAACAATAAACAATACATGCAATAAAAAATATGTACATACTTATGTTCTAGATTAAATATACACCAATCATTTGTAAGAAAAAATCCGTAATTTTTTTTTGACGCAATCCTTGAAGACGGGTATTGTCAATTCCTTTGTATATTTCCTCCAGCTGGTACACTTGAATTCCTTGCTTGCGCGAACCACTTTTTGAAGTTCTCTTCAAGTTTTGAAAATTACCAGTCTTGGAGGTTTTTACTTTGCTGGTTGATGTCTGGGAAGTGATTTTGTTCTTCAGTCCTGATGTGATCGTGGAACGAGGGAAGTTAAAACGCTTGGATACGTCAATTTGTTAAAAAGCCACTGGCCACGGCCTTTATGATTTGTTGTTACTCTTTAATAGAGAGGCTAATTTTTTTCGGAGGCATGGTAACGTGTCACAACGATAACGAAAACGAGACTGAACTGTAGAAACGAAAAGCTTAGTACAATTCCTAAAACATTCCCTCTCTCCTCTCCTTATTTCCTTTCAGTAAAAAGAGTACGAATTACATATGGGATTTCATAGAAAACATTTATCTCGCACTCATTCTGCTCTCTGGTCTCTCACTGTCCTCTTTCCCTTTCTTGACACAGTAGGAATTAACGAGGTTTTTAAGCTGGAAATACGTATTATAAGACGTTTTAAGTGACCTCGAGCATAAAAATAATACTTATATGCTCCATCCCTACTAATCTTCAAAGCTCTTCTATTCCAACACCTTCTCACCATCCGAGGCCACTGCCATTTTAGTCTCCAAGGAGGATTATAGGGATGAGTGGTGCAGTGTAATGACTGTGCTAGGGGATTAGGGTGGTTGGATAGGCTATTATGGAATTTTATGAACTTGGAAGGGATGAGTTCGAGAATGTAAGGTATATTGAGATCATTATGAAGGGTTTTGTTGCTGACGTAATAAGGCTATTGTTCTCAGGACTTTTGATTGATGTTCGACTTGTTTGCTGTCCCCCATAGCTCTATTCCGTATGTCCAGATTGGTTTAAGTATAACTTTGTAGATTAGTAATTTATTTTATATTGATGGATGGGATGTCCTTTGAAGTAGTCTGTACAGTTGTAGGCGGTTTAGTTCTCGTCTTTTTAGCCGTGTGTTGGTTCCATGTCAGCCTTCTGTCGAGATGAAAGGTTTAATACTCTTGGATACAGGGAGAGGAATGGAATTACTTACAAACTAGTGGACAAGACTTGCGGCAGAGGGTGAAGGTAATGTCATCTCACCATCCAAAGAGACTTTTAAATGTTTAATTGTTTACCATTGTAATTGTAAATTGTGTTATTTTGTATCAATTTTATTGGTTTTTATTTAATGTCTTACTGTACAGACTTCTGCATGTTATTGTTGTTTATTTTTTAGTCCCTTGTAAGTGGATTCTTTGGACATTAGTTACATTAAGTAATTGTAATTACTATTTTGTTTGTGCTATACATAGAGACCGATGACTTTGTACCGAAATACATTTCTTTTCTATTATATTCTAAATTACTATGGACCTATTTTCTTTCTATAAACTTAACCTTAGGAATTCTATAATTATCATTTACAATCCCATATATGCAATATATAAAACTCAACGGAATAAAAGCCCTTCCAATTTCACTCCCAGAATCCATCTGCCCGATCTCCTTTCAACAACAGTCGTTTTCTATGTATTGTTTTCAATGTATTTTTTGCTTATATCGAATTAGCTGGTCAAATTCTACCAGTTCATACAAGTGCCACAGTTGTACTCCGTACGTTCTGTATTACGCAGAATCGACCTCTGCAGAGGACTCGGTCCACTTTCCAATGACGCAAGTCTGCATGAGGCACAGGTAGGAGAGGACAACCTTGCACGGGCATTCCACATGCCTGTGTGAAAGTGTTCCGTTCGCGCAGGCGTACGTGTTCGAGGCAGCATACCACATCTTCTGAGAACATTTAAGGTGTCTGCCATTTCTCAGAAGGTTGCTGAATTCTCTAATGGCTACGCCTCTTAGTGATTTTATCGCTGAACTTTGTATGCAAGCCTGAACCCCATCATATTAACAACACAGGTCTCTCCAGTCTGGAACTCCTCAACACACGACCAAGGCGCGGGTAGGCTAGAGCCCGCCCGCCCGCATAACAAACCCAAATTCTCTCAAATTGACACGAAAACTTAAGTAAATTGATATTGAAGCTAAAACTTAAAAAAAGAAAAGAAAATTATTTGAACTATTTAGAAGGATAGAATTAAATTCAACTAGCAATAAGTACAGACAGCAGTGTCGATATTCACTTGCCTGAAAAACAAATGCTAGCTATTATTATTTTCATTTTTTGTCTTATTTATTATTTATTCGCAACTGTATAGATAAAAAATAAATAATACTACTAGTGAATGAGATAATTGAATAGTAAAAAATAGACGAGGTATGCGAGTATTCGGCTATGTGTTTAGTTAGTTTTGAGCAATGATAAGTCAAAACAGATGATATTATTGAAACATTGTTGTTAGTTTGATTTTTTTACCCATCTGTGTTCCATAAGCCTAAATGTGATAAATATAAAAGATGAGTTATTAAATTGTAGGCACCAATAAATTCGCTTGGTATGACTGTGGATGCGCAGCTATCCTAGCCTGTATTCAGTATCAGGACATGAGGACTTTGCAGGAGCTCACTCACCTCTCTACTGTAGCTGCTTCAGGGCTTTACCAGTATTTATTAATTTATATTTTGTAAAGATATTTATTGTTTTTGCATTAAATCATCGATATTTTTTAGATTTTTACCGGCTTACTAAGTAAGTGTAAGTCTCTTACATTCTTTAGTTCATAGTTTGTTTTTTAGCTATCTATTTTCAATAATAAATGTTAATTAATGTTACACCCTAGGAGGACAATTGGGATAAAAATATCGCATACAAACCACTTACATTCACACTTTCATTCATAGCGTATTTAAGATATACGTTCATATAATACAGGCATATTGAATCGTAATATTATAATTGAAAAATACACACTATATCAAAAACCATGATTTTGAGAAAACTCTCAAGTATGTTTTTCTTATAACTTTTTTATTACTAAAATTATTTTATAAAATTAATTTAAACCAATGGCTTTTTTTTTGTCTAGCCAACAATAGTCTTGGCTCTCACGTGCTTATTTTATATGATTATTGTCTGTACAGATACGGTGTGCCATTAGCTTAATACTTAGTGTGCTTACAAACCTTGTAAAAAATAAAGGTTTGACTAGTGGGTTTGAAATGTGATCTTAATATCAAAAAATGGGTCGTTTTTACTTAGCGGGTTTCACTTTTAACCCCATAATATATATATAAGCCGCTGGGATATGCTCAAGACATGACATGACATGATGATCTAATTGTATCATCAAAAAGAGTTTATCAACTCACTGGGGATGTTAAAACGACAATTCCCTAAACAAATCTAGTGATTTAATCAATTCACTGAACTGTTTTAGCGAAATTATGGCATTAATGCAAAGTTAGTTCACAGTCACCTCAAACATAACGGGTATCCTATTAAATATATTTATGCTTTAAAATTGGTAATTCAGTTGGTATCATAAAAGCTTGGCTTTCTAGAAACACTACGTAGTTGTATGTACCGAATCACAGTACCACCGGCCACCGGCTATGCTGAGTTCGTTTGAAATTGCAAGAAAATTATCTTTGGAATTGAAAGGTTCATGATGTGTGTCCTATGAAAAATCAAAAGTACAATGCCAAAAATCAAATGTACGATGCCCCTGTAAAATAGAAAAAGTGACGTCCTTTGCAACTCGAGGTGGCATAAATTCAAAAATCAAAAATAAATGAACGTTTAAAAAAATGTGCTTCTCCCAAAAATGTATACTTATGAAAGTGGTCCGACATACTAGATTCGAGCAGTGAGCTTCGGTGATATTGATTCGGTGAAATATTTAACAAACCACGCGTTTTCCCCATCGATGGCAGCAGGCAGTCAATGCAGGAACGTTATAGGTTTAAGTAAGTTTAGTTTTAAGCACCCATGCATAGTTTGAAGGTGAGCCCCTAGTCCTTTTTACATTAAATACAATTTTTAACAATAAATTGATAGATGTTAGGTTAACAATAACTGCTTACAATAATATGAGCCATCGTTGTATTGTGAGCATGTTGATTTATAACAAAACAAAGATTGTAAATCCACATAAATGTAAATACAACTGTTACAAGTTCCAATGGTAGTTAATAGATTGGAATTATTGTATTCTATAATATTTCAAATGTGAAAAAAATTAATAAAAGGATGTTTTAAAAGAAACAGTTTGAAATAAATAATTAATTATATTTTCCGTAATCTCTGTTGTATTACATACACCTAATGAATATTCTGTTTACTGAATAAATCTGTTTATCGTAACCTTTTTTCTCTTTGTTTCCCCCTTCCTGAGGACGGCTTTTTCCACAAGCACGTGAAGCGTGTTCATGGAAATACGTCGCCTGTGGTGCGTGTATTCCGGTGCTATGGGATTCTTCCACTTTATGTTATTCTCTTTATTAACCCCTTGACATACAAATAAAATGCACGTCGACGCAATATATATCGCGAACATACTGCCATATGGCCAAAAAACGTGTTTACAAGGCATAGTTTTTGAAAATATGGGTAGTTATATAATACTCATTATATCTAACGTGTGCCTCAGTCGAAACTTATTTTGTAAGTAACTATTTTCCTCCCCTAAAATCCTACCCTTTGCCTACCTGCTTCAGGCCAAGACACCCTCCCTCACTCGGGCCCAAGCATTCACTAAAGTATGTTCTAACGCTATAACTGATTAATATTTGTATATATACCAGTGTTTTGATTGTTATTCATAATATTTTTTTTTTAAAGCTCTCCTCTACAAGATTATTTAACTGACAAATACATATCTATTTTAGATTTTTTTATCTGCGACATTATAATGCAAAATATGCTCTAAATTCACAATTTGTTAGTGGATAAAAGTCCTTGTTCATTTTTGTATTCTGTCACATTTCCATTTGTGCTGCATATCTATTCGTTTCTCTGACTATCATTTCAAAAAAGTCATCACATAAAACTTGTTTTAAAACACGCAGAGATGTTGCATTTGAACCCAATCTTCGTAGAACAGAGCAGTTGATGCCTGCAGTTACAGTAAATTGTTTTATATTGACAATATTTTATTTATATTTTCAATTCCATTCATCCTCTGGTACATCAGATTCGTCACTGCTTCAAATAGGTCTTGCACGTTTACGCACATTTTGTCGAATAGAACTAGGCTCATTTGAATACTAAACAGTTTAAAATAAAAATCAAAAACAATCATTTCATCTTCTATAAACAATTTTGTAAACTAATAAAGGAATTGTTGCAATCTAACCTAACAATTTACAACCTTATCCTAAACTGTCCTATTTACAATACATTTAAACCATATTTACAAGGGGTGTGCATCCTCTCCCCCTTAAAGTTATAGCTACTTCAACCTTGCTGTAGCATATTTAGTTTATGTACATATTATATTATATTATTCTTGAGGCGTCCATTGCCTACGCGATAACACCCAACGTGACCGACCTCACGTACTTCTAAATATAATTCGCGTCAAGACCGCCTTATTTCGATTAGTCGTCAGCGTTTCCTGTTGCGTAGAAGCCCCTACCTGTCTATCCCTGGCTCCGCATTCAAATCTCCCGCCGGAAATGTATCACCCGTCCTGCCTTTCCTAAGAAGACCCCTTTTCCAAAGACGACGGCCAAGGACCGAAGCCAATGACTCAGCCGGCTCGTGTCGTGGTCACCATCACGTCTAAACTGCCCGATATAGCCGAATCCTGCCAAGTGTCTAACAGCCCCAACTAAGTGATCTAGGCGAAACAGACCCTGATGTCTGCAGATAATTAATATCTCTCACTTTAAAGGAGCTTTTTGACAGATTTCTAGCGTTGCTTATTATAACTAAACAGTGGAGTGTTCCTGCAGCAAAGATTTGTGTTCTGAATAGGCCTAGAGGGTGTACAGGTCATTAATTCACCTATAATAGTTTTAAGTTCTTGCCGCTAACCTAGAGCAAGTGGAAGGTAGTCTAGGAACTTTGGGGGCATACAGTTGGCCTAGAGGCGTTTAAAGTGTCCGATTCCACTGCGGTGCGTGTGCGTGTTTTAATTGATATCAACACTTCACCAGCCTCTACCAGTAATTTCAAGTCTATTTTTTTTTTTAATAATCTAACGTAATTTATAATGTTATAGTCGATGAAAATGTACTATTTTTTTACAAAAGTTCAAACAGCAATAAAAATCAACAATTACAAACTAGAATCTTGTCATTACTTCACCCAAAAACATTTCAAAAGAGGGTGAAACAATGAATTAAGGCATCAGAATTTCTCAAATTTGATTATAAAAGTCTAATCCTACAAAACGGATTGACTCCTTGGTAATTTTCTTAGAAGATTAAAAAAAACAAATTCTGACGAATGTTAAACCAAATTACAGTAACGGCTGTTTCGCACTGAGGTTATTTAGCTCAATTAACTGTCTTTTCTGATTATCTTTACATTGGTTTAATTTTTTTATTGTGAATTTTTTTTTTCTTAGAGTAAGGGCTTATTTAATTAGTTTTGCTTTATTCTGTTCTTTATCGTCTAAATAATAAATCCTTCCATCCACCTCATTTAAAGCTACTATTTATAATAATATTTTTATATTTAAATTTACAGATTTCATCTATAATGATCGTGATCTGCTGACTCTCCGGTTTCATGAGGAATGCTATGGAGAACATTCATGATTTTTTTTCATAATTTTGCAAACACTTTACATGAATGAAAATAAATGAAGTTCGAATGGGCTATTTTGGTGGAACGGCCCATAGGGTCAGCTCCCGCCGATGGGTGCCTGAAATGGTACAGGGACGAGAGCAGAGGCCAGGAGGCACCCCAGCCCCACATATCAGGCAGTGGTTATAGATGTTGGTAATTGTCTGTCTGTATGTTCTGAGATAAAGATCGTAAAAGTAATCCGATTTATCTGAAATCTTACATTTTTTTTTTGACCAACAACAATTTTTTATCCAATTAATTTATTATTGGCCATGTTCTAAAAAATAACTGGTAAAACAAAAAAATTACATATTGCTAAACAGGACATATTTCATGTCTAGAGTTTGAACATGAATACCAGATATATACAAGAGTAAAAAAGTAAGTGTGTTTTGTTTAGAAAAACCTGCAGGACTAACGGTGACGTTATGACATACACCATATGTATCTGCATCAGGTCCTTCCATAAGATGGTGATAGTATGGAGTATGGACGTAAAATACTAAAAAACATATTCCCAACACAGCAGTATAGAAAAATATATTTCGCAAAATACAACCAACAAACATATCGTTTTTATTCTAACAGTGGAACGACAAAAGGTTCTTCATATTGAACTGGGCTCGTTATTTCCAATTATACAAGGCAAAGACTTTAAGATTTACCGAGCGACATCCGAGAATAAATTCAATGTTCACCTTGGGAATCGAACCCAGCTCTCATATAATGGGAAGCAATTATCATATATGGTAACTATCGCTCTCGTGTTTTGCATTTAACAACTCCGTGTCGTACCGATGTATTTCAGTGAGCACAAACCACCAGAAATAATTGCAATAAATAACATTTCATTTGCACTCGTTTATAAACCTTTCCAAGGGCATAGATTTTTTTTATTTATAATAAACAAGTAAAAGATACGCTAATAAATCTTTATAATTGTTTGGCAATTGAGAGCGTAAAAGACACAATTTGTGGGACATATTTATATATTCTGAAATGTGGCGGCTCGGTGGAACAGCAAATGTGCATTGCCACGAATTAAGATCTTTATCAACAAGGTCTACCCCAGTTTATGGAAATATTCAAAAGTGGACCCGAGTATCAGTTGCCTCCCATTAGATCTACCACTTTCTTTATTTTACTAATTAATTATTTTTACAGCAACTTTAAACGGAATTGCAGTTTTACAAACACACTGGAGTTCCTCAAGGTAGCATTATGTGTCCTATCCTCTATATATCATTTCTTTCCGCAAACATTTTATTCTATTATTTGATAACATCAGGTTATGATGAATAATATTTTGTTGTTTACACCTTCTTTTTTGTTGATAATTTAGAATCTTGGGGAATGTTTATATTAAAAAACTTACATACGGAATAAGGTTATAACAAGAAAATTATGTACACAATTTGATACAGCATAAATTATACAATAAAACTACTTATAGTTTATATTATAGAAATAAAATTAAATTAGATAGTAACTATTATCAAATGACTCATCATCAATCTCACAATCAGACGAAACAGGTGTCACACAGATGAACATCACTTTCCACTAAATTTCTCACAATCACTGCAAAGTTTCTCAGTATTCTTTCTACCCACTTTGAATTGCCCACAGGATCGGAATTGATCAAAACCGTATTCAGCAAATCTATATTCTTGAAACTCCATTGTTGAGAACACACAACAATCTTATAAGAATTCATGAAAAAAGATCGCGGATCGATGTGGTATTCAATTATATACCATTGTACAGCTTAGGATTGTCATTATACAATAGAGTGGATACATGCGGGTAAAAAAAACTGTGTACGTTTCAAAATTAAAAACGGAAAAAATTACGTAGTTTTTTTCATAATCTATAATTATGAAATATCAAAAAATACTTTCCCTCTAAACTAAAAACCATCAAAGTAAAAGTAATATTTTTCAATTCAACCGCTTCTGACTCGTCGCTCTGTAATGTTTGCCATGGGGGGGGGGGTATTATTGCCACGAGATCACCAATTAATCAATTCATTAATTAAAATTTTATCCACCTAACTAGTACTAGGCTATTCCCTGTGCGCTCATATGGTATACAATAATCTCTAAGCACCTCACAGAAAATGAGCTGTTATGTGTGTATCCACCGCACAGATGTGATACGAAAATTAATAGGATTTAGAAATATTTATCGGCGGTATGAAAGACCATACATGTGCTAGGGGTAGTAGGGTCATTAACTCCTTTATCGACTGCTATAAAATTAAAATCCATAAACCCGCTGGAAGACAGAAGTAAGTGGTTCCAAGGAGGTGTTAAAAAATGCTTTTTAAACCGAAAGAAAAGCCGCCCGCCCTAGAAATACAGAGATTCCCTCAAGAAGAGCTACTTATAAGGGGCAGTATGAGGCAGCTCCTTCACACTTTTCTTCGGGGTGGTTCCAGAGATCGGATCTGTGACGGAAGACTTTCTGGTTGAGGACGTTTGGCCTCGAAATCGCACCGATCATCTAGGAAGACATCGCTGTAGATTTTTAAGAATAGTAGTTGATAGTTATTTATTAAATAAGTGTAATCTGTTTCATCATTTCAATCCATACTATTTTTTTAAATTCTGTTTCATTGAATATTTTCAACTATTTATTTTAAAATAAAAGTTAGTTTATAATAAAGAGATTTCTTCCATTGATCACCACGTCAATTTATTAAGTGGTATTACTTTGGGCTAGAAGCAGTTAGGACAATATTAAATTCTAACTCTAAGCAACTATATTAGTAGTTAGGATAATTAAATTGCATCCCAGTAAATAAAATATTTAAATAATTCAGCTTGAACGTATAGGCGTGGGACTAAGAATGAGTAATTTAGGCATACAAATGAGATATGTATTCATGAGATACGTTCTTTATATATTTCCCTACATACTATGTATTTAGATACAGTTTAACGCTTATTCATTTCTCATATCTGACACAGTGTGATAGTAGGGTCGCGCTACGACGAGAAATCCCACTTCAAGTTAGAAATCTAAATTGTCACATATAAAGCCTGGGCCAATATGCACTTACAGATTTTATAACGGATACTTTGATTAGTTTTTAGATTATTGAAAAGTGCCAAAAAAATGTTTACGCCACGGGTAATGTAAGCCAAAGAACTGTTTTCTGTATTTGTTCTGTGGCTTTGATAAGATCATCAATAGGTCATTCGATTATATTTATTTATTCAATTATATTCCAGATCATATGAAGTGATCTTGTAAGAAATATTAAGGTCAGAGAATTGTGATCTTGTGTTCCGGGAGATGGCTAAGGATTCGAATTGTGGAATGTTTGTGAGGGTTGTATGAATTTATGGTTTGGATGAGGTAGTATGAAATAGCAACATACAGTATTTATGGTTTGGATGAGGTAGCATGAAATAGCAACATACAGTATTTATGGTTTGGATGAGGTAGCATGAAATAGCAACATACAGTGTTTATGGTTTGGATGAGGTAGCATGAAATAGCAACATACAGTATTTATGGTTTGGATGAGGTAGTATGAAATAGCAACATACAGTATTTATGGTTTGGATGAGGTAGCATGAAATAGCAACATACAGTGTTTATGGTTTGTATGAGGTAGCATGAAATAGTAACATACAGTATTTATGGTTTGGATGAGGTAGCATGAAATAGCAACATACAGTGTTTATGGTTTGGATGAGGTAGCATGAAATAGCAACATACAGTGTTTATGGTTTGGATGAGGTAGCATGAAATAGCAACATACAGTGTTTATGGTTTGGATGAGGTAGCATGAAATAGCAACATACAGTATTTATGGTTTGGATGAGGTAGCATGAAATAGCAACATACAGTATTCAAGGTTTGTATGAGGTAGCATGAAATAGCAACATACAGTGTTTATGGTTTGGAAGAGGTAGTATGAAATAGCAACATACAGTGTTTCTTAATATTGGTTAGAAGCTGAGGTTCAAATACCGAAGCTTCGAGGTGTGAATAGCACCAAATTAGAGAACATAAAACCTCCAAAAAAAAAAATTATAATTTAATGGAAACACTTTGGGCACAATTAGTCTACAAATGAGGTCTACTTTACTCCTTTTATTTTAGCTATCTTACAAAGCAATTTCCTCACTGGCCCGGATAGGATCTGGGCGGGCGGTCGTGCCTCAATAGCCACGAAGAAGAAGCCAATGGCGCCTTACGCCGTATAATTATTACCGAGGTGAAATAAAAAAAGACGCTGGAACGCGTTATATAACATATAAGAATTAAAAGATGATCTGCTGCTAGTGGGGGATGATTAAGTCATTGATGATCAGACGGGAAGCCGAACCCAAACAAGGTCCAAGGGTCAATTAATAGGGAGTTAATGGGCGACTACGAGGCAATGTGATGTGAAGTTATTATGTAGTTAGTATTAGAGGTTTATTTTTATCTCGGGTTTTAGAACACACATGCTCGTAGCAGCTCCTGCAGGAAACAGGCTCAACGAGAGCTGGGATAAGCAGGACTCCATCCAGACATTTCTTCCTGTGTGATTTTTCGTCATTTATCTTGTTGCTATTTAGCCAAGAATCGCATAATCGTTAGTATTACCATGGAGTCCTGGAATCATTCTCCAGGTCTTTCGACTTGGTCTGCTTCCCACAGGCTTGTTGAGGTTCGTACTTCCGGGCTTGTCATCTGTCGAATCCAATTTACAACGTGGTTTGACAAATCTGTAGGTTCTCTTTTCTAACCAAGAAGCCATCGCCAGAGTCTCCTTCTTCAGAGGCATTGTTCCATCGAAGTCCTACGGACCATTACGACTATTTAAGGAATTCAATAAAATAAATGACCATAAGAGCTTAGCTCAGTTGGATGGTTGAGTGCGGAAATGACGTCATTTTGCGAAATGCTCGTTCTTCAACTGTTTTTCACTTCGATCGACGACTTTCTGAATGTAACCATCATATGTTCTTTATTACTTTTAAGTTCTTTCAATGAACACTCTCTCATTGCTTACTCGCATAGCAATATACAACTGTATCTGAATACATAAACTGCAGGGGAATATATGAGGAATGTATCTTTCCTAAGGATAAATATATCTTTTATATATTCACCTGATTTACTCTTAACAGGCTTAATTTAGGGTTATGCTCAAGTCGAATATTCCACTTAAATCTGATGTTGTCTAACTATTCAAATGATAACAGATTTGATTCCTCTATCGAATCCTGGGCGTATTGCATTATCGTCGTTACACAAAACTATACTTAAAATATTCAATTAAGTCAATATTTGTCCCAATTGTCTCTAAACCCAAAGTAATTTACTTTAATATGAAAGGATTTCAATTATATCGAATAGAATTTTATACACAGTATATTTTATTAAGAATCTTTTATATCTAGTATGAATAAAAATAATGAATAGATTATATAGACCTTATTAGCTAACAATAAATTTCTCACTTGATACAACGATGACTTCAATGACGATGAGTCCTCAGGGTCTCGGAGGTCCACCCGAGAGTACGAGGGTGGTCTGAAAAGTTTCCTGTTGACAGTTACTCACCAAAGTTTCAGCCATTTTGGACGCGCAGTTGTTGTGTAACAGTCGGTTGAGTGAGTCGATCTGAGTGTTTTTATGAAAATGGACAAAATCGAGTATCGAGCTGTCATTAAATATTTGTTTTTGAAAGGCAATACGCCTACGCAAATCAAAGATGAGTTGTATTCTGTGTATGGGGACTCTGCACCATCATTTACCACAGTGAAATTTTGGGCAGCTGAATTTAAACGTGGTCTTAAGAACTTGGGAGACAATGAGCTTGGGAGACCGTTTTTTGGGATAGTCATGGAGTTATTTTAATCGATTATCTTCAAAAAGGAAAAACCATTACAGGAGCATACTACGCATCATTACTTGACAAGCTGAAGGCAGAACTTGCGGAAAAACGGCCACATTTGTAGAAAAAGAAAATCCTGTTTCACCAAGACAACGCACCGTCTCACACCTCAGCGGTTGCCATGGCGAAAATCCATGAATTACGGTTTGAACTGCTTGACCATCCGCCTTACTCACCAGATCTAGCCCCAAGCGACTTCTTTTTGTTCCCTCATCTAAAAATTGCGCTCGGAGGACAGAGATTTTCGTCAAATGAAGAGGCAATCGCCTTCGTGAACGATTTTTTTGCAGAGAAAACCACCGAGTACTATTTGGACGGGTTGCAGAGATGGGAGCATTGCTGGGAGAAGTGTATAGTTACAAGAAGACTATGTTGAAAAATAAAAAAAAAATTCTGAAAAACGTATTGTATCTTTGTTAGGTCGGAAACTTTTCAAGCCACCCTCGTATTAGTAGGATGCAAAATAAAACAGGTAGATTGGGGAAGGACATTACTTACTAATTGCTTTAAATAAAAAGCTAGAAGTTGAGCCTGAAAGGAGAGAAACTTCTTCCATCCTAAACTCTTTAGGGGTCTGCTCTGGAAGTTATCTTCTCCAGTGCACTCCGGAATACCGGCGGAGTCTTTGCGCAGCAAGTGTATTTAATTATTCCTGCTTTAGCTGCTTAGTTTTATTTATTTTCTTTGGCTGAGGTTCAACGACCGAGTGTTGCTATCAATATATTCTAACAATATCAACTTTAAACAAAACAAACATTTGCCGGTTTTGTGTGAAAAATATTTTTAAAAAATGCCTGTCATATGGACATGAAATTGACGTATATACAATGAACAGCATGCCAACAACAACGAAAAGAGAAAGGTATACTTCCCCCCATCGGCTAATGAACGAGTCCTGATCGATCGTTTCCTCCCTACATCAGCGAGGCCGTCGATTTTGTATTAATCGATTTTTGTAATGCTAATGCTTCGTTCGCGATTGTCGTCCCCATTGTGGAAGGAGTTAATTAAACTCTCGCTTTGATATTTTTGCATATTCATTCGCCTTCGAGAGGGAAAGGTCCCAATTTAGGGCAGGGCAAACACAAACGTGATGTATTCGCTCGCGAACGAACCGACAATTGACCGTTTGCCTTTGGGAGATTTATCGTGATGGAGCGAGTCCTTAGCATTTGGGACTTATGAATATTCACGGTGTGTTTAAGCGAGTGCACAAAATAATATTAACGGGTAGCCACGAATTGATTTAATGATGGCGACCTGTTAATTAAACCAATTAAAATAAAAGGTCATTTGCTTCCGCATGAAGAAAACTTACTATTGACGTTGTACCTTCTGTGAAACTTTTCATCAAACAAACATCTACAAATCACGCTCCAGAAGGCAGGTGGTGTATCTGAGCCACTTCCGGTGGTTACAAGTTCACACAAAAGAACCTTTTACGTAAAAAAACGAGCGTACTTTACAGTAATTATAAATAAACGAATATATAAATAAAAATAGAAAGAATTTTTATGATGGAATGAAATCTTCACCAGGTTAGTTTTTGATTCGGAGATGAAGAGATAATGACAAGAGAAGTACTGTTGTGAATCAGAGGTCTGAGTAACTTATTATGTCATATAATCTGGGTTTTTTTTTAAATCGTATCAATTTATTACCGTATATTTACATAATAAAAATAATATTAGGTTAATATCCAATGCATCTAGTCGAAAAACAAAATACTAGCATCATCGTTCTCAATTATGAAAAAAAAATCTATGATCTAGGATATAATACATGAACCTCAATAACTCCAATTTATTTTTTATTCCCTGGAGAAAGCATGGTTAAGTCGAAAAAAAATAAGAGGATAACTGAAAATATTGTTTCACTATATTTAAAATGGTATTCCAGGTCTTCTATTCGCGATTTTCTCGTTCTTATCTCCACGCTTCCATCTTTCGTCATTCTGTTTTAAACTTTTGGTTTCTCGATTATACGGCATAGCATTATGGACTCCTAATTCACTGCACTAGTAGTCATCCCGCCTCATAATCCCACAACTCCACACCTCCGAAAGGTTCTTGGACACGCACGTTCGTTTCTTTTTTTTAACAATGCATTTTTATAATCTCTTATTCGTGGCTTGGTTTCCGCCATTGTTGGTTTTAAAGTGAAAATCCGTCTCAGTGTTGCCCAGTAACCTGAACTCTTTGCTTTTATTTCACAGCCAGTCGTCAGTTAAATAATCTTTGCAGACAAGAGTCTTTTAAAAGAAAAGAAAGAAAAGCTTTATTATGAAGTACAGTCAAAACGCTGGTATATACAAATATTAAGAGTTACCTTACTACATACTGGGTGGAATGTCTAGGGACGAGTGGGCTGAGACATATATGTATAAGAAAAATATAATATTCTGGGAAGTAGGGAGGTCTTGGAGGGATGCGGTTGCTTACTTAAAAATAACAGGAACCATCAGTGACTTCCATGAAGTCACGAGGCAGGTATACAGTTCTGCTCAAGCCCCTTCTACTTGTTCTTAGCATAATATATTATATTAGCATTATAAAACTGTCTATTGGGAGAAGTTCGTTAGGAGCATTTTGGCATTATGTGTTCTGGTTTCTCCTTATTACCAACTAAACCTCTGCCTGGCATATGGTTGCACTGCTGTACAGCTTCTAAGAGATGGATACTCCAATCATGTATACCATACGTTCAACCAAAAGAGATCCTTAAAGGTGATTAGTATTATAAAACTGTCTATTGGGAGAAGTTCGTTTGGAGCATTTTGGCATTATGTGTTCTGGTTTCTCCTTATTACCAACTTAACCTCTCCCTGGCATATGGTTGAATTGGTGTACAGCTTCTAAGAGATGGATACTCCACTCATGTATACCATACGTTCAACCAAAAGAGATCCTTAAAGGTGATTAGTATTATAAAACTGTCTATTGGGAGAAGTTCGTTTGGAGCATTTTGGCATTTTGTGTTCTGGTTTCTCCTTATTACCAACTTAACCTCTGCCTGGCATATGGTTGAATTGGTGTACAGCTTCTAAGAGATGGATACTCCACTCATGTATACCATACGTTCAACCAAAAGAGATCCTTAAAGGTGATTAGTATTATAAAACTGTCTATTGGGAGAAGTTCGTTTGGAGCATTTTGGCATTATGTGTTCTGGTTTCTCCTTATTACCAACTTAACCTCTGCCTGGCATATGGTTGCACTGGTGTACAGCTTCTAAGAGATGGATACTCCACTCATGTATACCATACGTACAACCAAAAGAGATCCTTAAAGGTAATTACTATTATAAAATGTTAATATTTTATCTCTCAATATTACTACTCAATATTACTCAATCCTCCAAGTAAAACTGTAAATTAATTGTTGATTAAAAACTGAACACTTTCACTCTCGTCTAATTATGTTTTTATGACTTCAGGGATAATTAATTGTATTTCATAAGTAATTATGAATAGAACGAGCTAT
Source organism: Acanthosoma haemorrhoidale (assembly GCA_930367205.1). Classification (NCBI taxonomy): domain Eukaryota; kingdom Metazoa; phylum Arthropoda; class Insecta; order Hemiptera; family Acanthosomatidae; genus Acanthosoma; species Acanthosoma haemorrhoidale. The sequence goes on from OV884012.1 coordinate 725,289, forward strand.
CACCTCGAAACCAGGACGACAAAAAACGTGGGCTCAATTCGATCACTGAATTAAATTTTAAAAAAACAACAACAAAAATCCTGTGAATGAATAAGCTTTAAGATATTATCGTCAAGAGTCAATTATAGACGACAAAGCCTCGGATGTTATGCGACTCTAGCGAGACAAAACGGACCAGGTTCGACAGCTGAAGACACCTGAAGATATCCAATCTCTGAAGACCATTAATAATGTACGACTGTGAATCAGAGGTTTGAGAACTGCGATAAGTGAATTGTAGGTGTATCGAGCAAGTTATTATCACGTATAATCTGCTGTTTCTTTTGTCGTTTTTTCAAATCAAATTCATTTATTTCCATATATTGGATTGGCAAGAAAGTGATCTCGATTAGCACCAGTAGATAGCGTTATGTTTGTTTCGTTATACTTTTGTCAATGTTAGAATTTTTTTTCTTTTGAGATTTGTTAGTCGATACCTTTAGGTTGCTATAGAAAGAAATTCCGTGTAATTTTGTTTACTGTCAGTTTACGGTCAGTTTTAACAAGGAGTGCAAAAATAAGCATTTTCGACACATTTTACTTTTTTATTTTCATAAAGGAAAGAAAGCGGCTGAGGCACACAAAGAGACATGTGAAGTTTATGGTGTTGATTGTTTAACAGAACGTTCTGGTTGACCTTCTCAAGTTGTTGATGACAAAATGAAAGCCATAATTGAATCGAATCGTCATATAACTGTGCGAGAGATTGCAAAACAGTTAAATGTATCACACACACAACAATTGAAAATCATATAAGACGTCTTGGACTTGTTAAGAAGCTCACACATCTTTAGCAACACGCACGAAACTATTGAAGCTTGGTTGGGAAGTCACATTCCCAACACAGCCCCGACCTTGCACCATCGGATTATCATTTATTTCAAAGTATACAAAACCTCTTAAATGGTAAAAATTTCAGTAATAACGATCACCTCAAATCGCACTTGGTTGAGTTTTTTGCTGATAAGTACCAGAAGTTCTATGAGCGTGGGATCATGAAGTTAGCAGAAAGAAGGCAAAAGATCATCGAACAGAATGGAAGATATTTGACTGATTAAATTTCATTTTTTGTAAAGAAAAAATTGAATTTTTATTTCAAAACCGAAAACTGAAATTACTTCCTTGCCTACCTCAATATATACGTAATAAAAATACTATTAGGCTAATATCCGATGGATCTAGTCTAAAAACAAGATACTAACTAACTCTACATCAAACCACTTTTTTGTACATTCTGTCTATTCCAAGAGAACAGCGACCAAAAATCAATAATTGTTTTTTAATTGAACATCAATAATTATTTAAAAGTATTTCTTTACTTATGCCAAAATTATTTTTATATGTTTCTATATAAATTTTCATTAATTTGTAGTTTTATATTTAAAAACAAAACAAAAAATTACCTAGCCTAGTTGAGGCTTTTGTTGTTCAAATTTGAGAATTAGATAAATTCACAACATATTTCGTTTAATTTTCATTTCCTGTCTGGTAAATATAAATTGCTGTTTCAATTAAACTATATACACAAGAAATTTTTATTTTTGTTCGACGGTTACAAAAACGACTCTTATTCTTAGTGTAGCTAAGAATAAATACTTGCTTAGCTGCCTGATGTGTAAGGTAACGTACAACCTCTCCCTGGCTCTCGCAAGTGCCAATGTCCCCTGTATCCCAGGATAAATAGCCTCAGCTCACTTGGTAGCCCCCGTGGGCGGAGACCTGCGCCCGTCGACGGTACCTGGAAGTCATGGAGTTGTTCCTACGGTTTAGCAAGTCGAGGAAAGTGCCCATTTTTTTATTTTATTTCTCCAAAAAATCATTGTAACTATAGCCTGAAAAAAAAATTCATAGATGATCATCTCTTAATAGAAAATAAATTACTAATCTACAAAGTTATTTCAAGCCAATCTGGACATACGGAATAGAGCTATGGGGGACAGCACAAAAGTCGAACATCAAGCGTATCCAATCCTGAGAACAATAGTAAATGTCCCTTATTACGTCAGCAACAAAATCATTCACAATGATCTTAATATACCTTACATTCTTGAACTCATCCCTTTCAAGTTCATGAAATTCTATAGTAACCTATCCAACCACCCTAATTCCGTAGCACAGTCATTGCACTGCACCACTCATCCCTTTAATCCTCCTTGGAGACTAAAGAGGCAGTAGCCTCGTGAACTGCTATAATTGCGTGACAGTGGGAGTCCTGGCAATGGTCAGTTTCTCCAATCATGTCCTGAGCGTATGTGGCTCTCGCGCTCTTTGTCAGCCTCCACTGGCTCGTATCCGGTGACGCGGCTGTCGGAGGAGCGTGGGAGACTTCCCAAGACTCCTCTTCCTCTTTCGCATGCGAGGGAGGTGACAACCATGTGGATTTGGGATGTCTCCGGGCTTTTTGTAAATACTGTATGAATGAGCGAGTGAATGAAAATTGTAAATATGGTATGAATGAGAACATTTATCACAATTACTTATTGCCCAATAAGGCATATTGTTATTTTATCATAATAAAGAAGTATTAATAATAAAAAAAATATAGTTGATCATTACTCCAATCTTAATTTCATATGTTTTAGTTTACAACAGACAATAATCGACCTTGCAATTCTGATAATTAATAGCCAAAGAGGTAACATACTAACCAGAAGAGGTTGTTCATTTTTCTAGTCGAAACTTATTTCAAAATATTTCTGGCTAATTACTATTGATGATAAAATAAACACCGCTACCTGATGTTGAATCGGATTGACATATATACCTGCCAACACTTCTAAGAAATTTTAATGTTTATTTATAAATTATATATATATTTTAAATTAATCATTAAAATAATAGATTAGCTATAATTAATGTGTTTTTTTTTTTTTTAGATTATTATTATTATTTGTTCCGGCATTTGTGCACCGCGGCCTCAGTGAGACCTATTGTGCGCCGTCCATGTCCCTGTCCTATATATGTGACAGGCCTACGGCCCTTGCAAATCTGAGGATACCGAATGGATCGATCAGTTCACATAGTTTGGGGTCTACAATGCGATCACTACCAAAGTGAAGGTATCGCCTTCTAGCTAGGTTATCACAGTCACATATTATATGACGTGCCGTTTCTCCCTCTTTCTTGCAGAATCTGCAGATTGGTGATCCCACTATCCCCAAATTAAAGAGGTGTTTATTTAACCGACAGTGACCTGTATAGAGTCCTGTCACACTTTTGAGTGTCCACCTGTCCATTGATAGAAGTGCTGAGCTTCTTCTCTTACAGGGTCCATCAAGAAACAGTTTCGAGTGTTCCTGTTTCTTAGTTTCTCTCCAAGAGAGTCTTGCCCTGTCCTCTAAAGCTAATTTTATACGCCTTTTAGCGTAGCTGAGGCTGATGCCACATATGGGTTCAGGTGCAAGAGGTGTCTGTTCTGAGCCCACCCTTGCAAGGCCATCTGCCTTCTCATTGCCTGTGATGCCTGTGTGTCCTGGCACCCAGTCGATTCTAACCTTATTGGCTAGCGAGAGTGTGTTTAAGTTGTTTTTACACTCCTCAACCAAATTTTTTTAGATACTTAAGTGAAGTTTTTGGTTAACCTTTATTTACAAGCGAAGAACAATATTGCAATATATTTATATTTAGTGATATATTTTTAAGTTTTTACTTTATCCGTGATAATAATATTAATGTAAATTAATGGTGTTAAATTATTAAATTGAAAAAAAAAATGTTAGTAATTTATAATTTATGTACTTACTTTGTAACTAGTCACCTTATTGGTTAAATACTGATTACATATTAAACTAAAATGTGACGCATTGCACAACTATAGTTTTCATTAATTACATTTGAAAAAACAACAACATTTTAATGAATTGTTGTAATTATAAACCATTAAACATGTCTATATTTGAATCTACGCTAGCGAAAAAAAATGTATGAATTTACGTAGTTACCATTATCCGTAATCAATTTAAGACGAAAAAATATTTATTTGTTTATTTTAGTAATTAATTATTAATGACTATCTGATATGTTTGAAGGGCCTGGTATTATTTTTATCATCGTCATAGCTCAATAAAACTGGACTAATTTCAAACTCATTGAGTCACTTGTCAGTGCAGTGATCTTTGGTCTGAATCGAACTCAACTTGTGATCCTAAAAAAACATTTTTCAATATTCTAGGAATAAGTCCTTTAAGGACGAATCTTTATTTATCATCATGTGGTTCATTTGACAGTATAGGAATTAAAAATACGAAATTAAAAAAAGTAAACAAAAACCATATGTAGAAAACAAAACAATAATATGAACACAAATTTACAATTGGCCATTCACAGATCAATATGTAAATACAGACATACTGTTTACACATTAAAAAATAAAAAATTCCCTAAGAACTATAGTACATCAATAACGATTCCATTAATTAAACAAATTTTCACAATCATAAAAAAGGATTTAGAAAGAGTGTTAACAGATATTAAGATATATTTAGCAATTGAGCAGGGTTCTGGGAGCACATCCCAGTAGTACTTAAGCTTAACAATTATTAATTTATTAGGTTAAAAAAATAAATAAATAACTTTCTTAACGCCTATTTAATGTTTTAACTAGTATCTGCCATTGCTAACTCATTTATAACTCAAATTCCGCACAGCTTTGACTGCAAGAATTAAGCCTCATTCCTGTTAATGTGAGGACTCCATCGGAGGACAGAGTTTGCCGAAGATGGAGATGAGCTACGTGATATTGGTCACTGTGGGGACAACACGTCGGATATGAGCGTCATCTGTTCTACCTAAGAAGGCGCCTGGCGCAATGTCATCGCGTGAATCATTCATTCACACATGTGTTAATATTCATCAAGGGGCAGTCACATGTTTATGTATTCCATCGTTGTTGTCAGACTGTTGTAAACTAAATTATATCAAATTCTACTTAGAGGTTATATTCTAAATTAGAAATCCATAAAAAATATATATATATCTATCACCATGCCAATTTTGAATATTTAAGATATGAAATTAACATTGGAGTAATGGTTAACTACATGAATTATGATATAAAATAAAAAAATGGGCACTTGTCTGGACTTGCTAATAGGCCGTAGGAACAACTCCATGACTCCATGACAGGTATCGTCGACGGTCGCAGGTCTCGGCCCACGGGGGCTCACTTGGTACCTGAGGCTATTTATCCTGGGCTACAGGGGACATTGGCGCTTGCGAGAGCCAGGGAGAGGTTGTACTTTACACAGGAAGCTAAGCAAGTATATACTTGCGTATATACTTTAATTGAAATAATAATTTAGATTTACTAGAGAGGAAATGAAAATTAAACGAAATATGTCGTGAATATATTCAATAATGAAATTTGAGCAACAAAAGCCTCAACTAGGCCAGGTAAATTTTTGTTATCTTTTTAAATATAAAACTACAAATTAATAAAAAGTTATCTAGAAACATATAAAAAAAACTTCGGCTCTAGTAAAGAAATACTTTTAAATAATTATTCATGTTCAATTAAAAAAAAACTATTTATTTTTGGTTCGTTGTTCTCCTGGAATAGACAGAATGTACAAAAAAGTGGTTAAATGAAGAGTTTGTTTTTAGTTAGTATTTTGTTTTTAGACTAGATCCATCGGATATTAGCCTAATAGTATTTTTATTGTATAAATAAATGTATTTGATTTTAAATATGTCGTGAATATATTCAATTCTAAAATTTGAACATACAAGGCCTTGAATTAACGAAAAGGACGTAATACGGTAAAATATATATTTTGCATTTTCATTATGTTATTATAATGCTACCTATAATGGTGTACCTGAGCACAAGAAAGACGAGCTCTCGGAAATGTATACTAGGTGACACACCACGGTCATTGCGAAAGCTTTGCCGAAGAAAAAGAAAACAGGAAAGACTGCGAAGAAGCTTAAAAAGACATTTTAATATTTATACACAGACCTCGGATTTACATGCAATAAAAACAACCATGCTGTAAAATAATATCGCAGCACCTTCTTAACTAAGAAAAAAAAATGGTGAAGGAAATTCAATACTAAAGCCGATATGAGGTTGTTTTTTGTTTTTTGAAATACCAACATACGTCAATAATGCAACCATAAAAACAACTAATCGCATGAAAAGAAACATATTTAATTGAGAATATTTAAGAAATACACGTTGACATAATCGTACAGTATTTGAAATGATTTTTATAATTTAAAAATCATCTCTGGTTTATCAAGTGAAAATATCGATGCCAGTTTTAATAAATGCTCACAAATCATAAGATTGTGGTCAATATCACTGACTACGGTTTACGATTTTATTAACTTTTTCGGGGCATTGGAACATTCCTACATCGCCTAGGACAAAAGACATAGCAATGTCATTTATTTTATATTAATAATTTGAAACTTACTATTAGCACAAATTTGGTTTCTGGAACTATTTCCTGAGAAGTAAATATGACAAAATATCATGTCTTATGGAGATAGTATTGTGTTAAAGCTAATTTTAAAGATATCTTATTATTTTAATTTAGTTTATCTCTTCATTTGAAAAACAAAAGCCTCAATTAGGCTAGGTAATTTTTTGTTTTCTTTTTGAATGTAAAACTACAAATTAATAAAAAGTTATACAGAAACATATAAAAATAACTTTGGCATAAGTAAAGAAATACTTTAAAATAATTATTCATGTTCAATTAAAAAATAATTATTGATTTTTGGTCGTTGTTCTCTTGGAATAGACAGAATGTACAAAAAAGTGGTTCAATGTAGAGTTAGTTAGTATTTTGTTTTTAGACTAGATCCATCGGATATTAGCCTAATAGTATTTTTATTACGTATATTTTGAGGTAGGCAAGAAAGTAATTTCAGTTTTTGGTTTTGAAATAAAAATTCATTCTTTTCCAAAAATGAACTTTAATCAGTCAAATATCTTCCATTCTGTTCGATGACCTTTTGACATATTTCTGCTAACTTCATGATCCCACGCTCATAGAACTTCTGGTACTTATCAGCAAAAAACTCGACCAAGTGCGATTTGAGGTCTTCGTCATTACGGAAATTTTTACCATTTAAGAAGTTTCGTAAACTTCGAAATAAATGCTAATCCGATGGTGCAAGGTCCAATAGTTTCGTACTTGTTGCTAAAGATGTGTGAGGCCTCGCATTGTCGTGGCGGAACCCAAATATCGAGCTTCTTAACAAGTCCAAGACGTCTTATATGATTTTCAATTATTGTGTGTGATACATTTAACTGTTTTGCAATCTCTCGCACAGTTATATGACGATTCGATTCAATTATGGCTTTCATTTTGTCATCATCAACTTCAGAAGGTAGACCAGAAGGAAATATTTTAAACCAATTCTGACACGTGCGTTCTGTTAAACAATCAACACCACGAACTTCTCATATCTCTTGAGCCTCCACTGGTTTGTATCCGGTGACGGGGCTGACGGTGGAGCGTGGGGGACTTCCCAAGACTCCATTTCCTCTTTCGCATGCCAAGATGTCTGTGCTGTTTGTAAATACTGTATGAATGAGCGAGTGAATGAAGAATCGTAAATATGGTGTGAATGATAACATTTATCACAATTACTTATTGCCCAATAAGGCATAATTTTATCGCAATAAAATAGTTTTGTTCTATAACATCACTGTTCCAACGTCTCCGCAGTGGTCGTTGAATGTCAGCAGCTAAGTGAGGTGAAGACAGTCGTGAAAGGAAGGAATGTTTAGGCAAGTGTATTAAATATCTATCTCATAAACTTCTTCTACGCTCAGGGTCTTAACTCTACACAATTCAAATGTTTCTCCTTTTTAAATATATATCCAAATTTTAAGCTTACAACTCATCCGATTCAATCCAGGTGCGTTCATTTCGTGATGGCTAGTCGTTAGTTGCTCAGTCTCCCACAAATTTGTACCTATTATTGTAATCTAAAATGTATTATCCAATCTTTTATTTTTTCTACTCACTATCCGTCATACTACAATAATAAACATCAATCATAATATTCATTGATCGAAAAAAATATATATAATTTTGCTTAGTTGCATCTAACTTTATACACTGGATTATTGAAGATCCAAGCTCTATGTATAAACCATTTTAAAATTCCACTTAATTTTTTTATTTAATTAATTTTCAGGCGGGATAATAGAAACTAAAGGGGTTAAAAAAATGCAAATAAAATATTTTTTATCATGTTAACACTGATATACTAAATAAATAATCATTACCCTGACTACAGACCAACATAACCAATAAAGACAGCCCTAAAGCACCTTCACAAACCGTAAAGACTAAAAAGGTCAAAACAAAGTAAGATTCAAACCCAAGAACATAGTAATAAAGATAATAAAATATGATTACGTGTTGAACAAAAGATAACAACTCCACATATTATAAAAATAATTAACAATAGGTTTATATTAATAAGTTTTGCTAGTTTAAAATTAAAATAATGATTTTGTAAATCATATACAGGATTTCACCTTTAAAACTTCAGTGAAAAGCAATTATACTTATTTTAAGTCTCCAAAACTTATGTTTTTACTAAACTATTTACTGTATTATATGACCAATAACATCAATATCCATTTTAATAATATTCTTAAACCACCCTTTAAGTATAGGATTATTACTAGTTTTACAAACAATTATTGTAGCTTTAACTACGGGAATAATTGCAGGTTATTTCTTGATATCTTACATCAGGGGCATTAGTACTATTCATTTATATAGCAAGAGTAGCTTCAAATCAAATATTTTACACCCATATTAAATTGATGGGAATATTTATTATAATTAATTTGATAATACCTTTAATCTTAGATAAAAATGAAACAATTAATTTTAATTACTTAACATCAAATATAGAAGTCTTATCCACAATTAAAATATTTAGCCGACCCTCTGCATATATTAAAATTCTTATAATTATATACTTACTATTTACAATAGTTGTAGTATCTAATAATGTAAATATTAATGAAGGGCCTTTACGTATTAAAATATATGAATAAACCATTACGAAAAATACATCCATTGCCTAAAATTAAATTTTGTTTCAGTATTTTTTACACTTGATATTTATAAACAACACTTGAATATCAAAAGCAAACGCATATACTTAAAACCTTGGAGTGACGTTAGACCAGTATCTAACCATCTCTAAACACTAACATCAATGACAAGACACACACACTTTATCGACTAATCTAATGGGTTTGCACCAGTAGATAGCTTGATGTTTGTTTCCTTATTCTTTTGTCAATGTTAGAATTTTTTTCTTTTGAGATTTGCTAGTCGATACCTTTAGGTTGCTATAGAAACAAATTCCGTGTAATTTTGTTTACAACTGTCAGTCTTAACATGGAGTGAAAAAATAAGCATTTTCGACCCATTTTACTTTTCTATTTTCATAAAGGCAAGAAACCGGCTGAGGCTCACAAAGAGATATGTGAAGTTTATGGTGTTGATTGTTTAACATAACGCACGTGTCAGAATCGGTTTAAAAAAATTCGTTCTGTAGATTTTTCACTGAAAGATGACCTACGTTCTGGTCGACCTTGTGAAGTTGATGATGACAAAATGAAAGCGATAATTAAATCGAATCGTCATATAACTGTGCGAGAGATTGCAAATTAGTTAAATGTATCACACACAACAATTGAAAATCATATAAGACGTCTTGGACTTGTTAAGAAGCTCGATATTTGGGTTCCACCACGACAATGCGAGGCCTCACACATCTTTAGCAACACGTACGCATCTAATTATCATTTATTTCGATGTTTACAAAACTTGTTAAATGGTAAAAATTTCAGTAATAACTATTACCTCAAATCGCACTTGGTTGAGTTTTTTGCTGATAAGGACCAGAAGTTCTATGAGCGCGGGATCATGAAGTTAGCAGAAAGATGGCGAAAGGTCATCGAACAGAATGGAAGATATTTGACTGATTAGAGTTCATTTTTTATATAGAAAAGATTGAGTTTTATTTCAGACTAAAAAAGCGAAATTACTTTCTTGCCAACTTACAACAATACAAAGCCATACTTAAACTGCTCTACGTTCCGCCTACGCCGTACCTTAGCTGCTCATTTTGTCTTCAACTCAGAAAAAACCCAGAACTGATGCCTAGTCACTATGAAAAATTATTCAACAGATTTCGCTGGAACTTATTAATTATAAATTATATTCTAAGACAATATTAAAAATGTAAATAACCCATTATTTAAGACCCTAATAGCCCTTTCAAGACCCACTTGATGGAATTACAATATATCTAGTAAGGCTGACACTAATTTCCTTTCTTCCTACCTTGCGTTTACTTACATACAATGTTTTCAATCTTATATTTAAATAAATGAATACAACTTTATTTTATTAAAAAAACTAAAAATTGTCGAACAAAGCGTTATTACTAAATTCCGACTTAAACAACGATCCTATTAAACTGAAGGGAAGTGTCATCAACAAATTGGCCAGGAAGCCCAATGACCCAGAGAGACTCATGGGTCTAATATTAGCGATGAGCCGTTGAGAGAAGAGAGGATATGGTCAGTCAGGAATCGCTAAATAGTCATCTGGCTCATATCTGAGTTAGTGATTCCAATCACCAAACTGCTTCATGTCTAGTCGACGGCGATCAAGTATGGAAGTGTGTCTAGCCTAGCAGATCTAGCGGATATGAGGAGTTCCAGTGTCCTCATTAGGGAAACTGAGGGCGTCTCCGAAGAGGTATAATTCAACTAGGTCAGGAAAGGGAGAGGCTCCACTTTCAGAAAGTTAGAAGACAAATAAATGTCTTCTTCTTGAATTACACCTTACAAAGAAACTAAACATATCTTTTGCGAATACTTGCTTGTAGGTGCAACAAAGGACGAGAGCACGGTTGACACATGGCCGGAGCATGGACAACATGTCTTCACAGGACATGTCCTGTATCCTCTGTAACATGTTAATTAGAACAAGGACTCTACCCAAGGGCATCTTCGTCCATGTATGCCTGTATGTCGTGCATGTGGCGAGGTCGTGAACATGTCTTCCGGTCCTATATCAATGAAATGTCATATGCATTAAAGGGGAGTCTGTGGCATATACAACAGAACATAATGATGTTTTATTGCTTATTTTAGAAAAGTAATTTATTGACTCTGTGCTATGTCACTATTCATTCGCTAATTCGGAAAGGCTTCACTCTGATTTGGTAAATGATAGTATTAATTAACGTTTACTACAGTAGAATATCTTTGTGGTCTATGACAAAAGCTGATGGTATATCAAAATTATTGTAGTGGTAATGAGGTGACACCGACTTCGCAAACCATTTTTATTCTTTACTTAATTCCTACAACTTTAACTAGAGTACTAATGTATCATATTTTCTTTCTCTTTATCAAACATGTCTGGATGTATAGTTCATAATAACACTATTCAGTTTCCGTCAATAAGGCTCACCACGAACAAATAGAAGTTACCATCTTCTCGGACCACAAAACACCGGTCTACCTTTTCATATTTTATCAATAAATCTTCGGCGTCAGTGTATAGAGAGGGGACTAGTTCACGATCCCGACACGGCCGTAGCTAACTAGGGGTGCGGGCATATCCCGGCCTCTGACCTGGCTGCATAAGGCAGAAATTCTGTGGTTCTCCAGACACTCGGAATCAGACACTTGAACGCTGCTCTCTCTCTCTCTCTCTCTCTGCACTGGGGCTTGTTGCTTTACTCGAACCATGACTTTCTTATTCAACTACCTCTCCACCTCTCTTTCCTAACCTCGCTATGTTTTAGTCCAGCGCTGTCAGACCCCACACCTTCCTAGTGGGAATCCCTACCTTTGTCTCGCTAAAACTAGCACACCTAGGATCGGAGACATTGCACACCCATGCAGACGACTGTCTCTGGGGCCCTACAAAATGTACCTATTGTACCCGACCTATAATACTTATCGTGGTCATTCAAGATCACGTTAACTACACATAATACCTAGCCTGTTCCTCTTCTTCTGAACATAGCGCACTGTCGGGGCACATACCTATCAGATATGGAGTCAGACAGTACAGTCGTACAGGTCATAGACTATTCAACTCTCTCTCCGTCGTCAGGGATAGGGTAACTAGGCCCCCTTGGCCAGGCAGAGAGAAAAAAAGGTAATACAGTACAACAGGAACTTAACGTTTAATTTTTCAATATTTGTAAAGTTTGTGCTGTTACTTCAGTTCCTAGATAATTAAAAGAGGTCTCTAGGCGCACAGGAAATTAATGCTGGTAACTAAAATGTGGTCAGACATTGAAAAAGTTTAGTTTGATTGTAGAAAACATTTAAATAATCATATCTTGGCAACTAGTTCCACTAATAAGAACATTGCACAAATATTTAGCAAGTTGCCTTCTGTGGAAATAGACACTTCTCCGTTATAATGACGGAGTTATTATAAATCGTAATATTTTAGTCAAGGGTGTGGTGTTCCGAATTGCTAATAACCTGTATTTTACCTCGCTGCATTAGTGCGAAAAAAAAAAGCGGATATGCAGGCGATTTGCACTAATGAATCGATAGTGAATGAGCGCTCATTACCGTGACGTAATGATCCATCTAGGAGGCAGTTTAGAATGCATTTAGTTCAGTACTAACGAACTTCAATGTGCAATTCATTTTGTAACTCCAACGCTTAAAGAAAAGCGATTGAGACTTACCTTACATATATATATATTATTTGAGGCGTTTAGTTTGAAAACCACCTCCATTTTCAAAAAGATCACATAGTTAGCGATGCAAAACAAATTGTTGTAAATAAATGAGAATTCTAGTCTTAGCGTGAGTCTCACTTGTCGCTGAGTCTCAAACGTGATCAAAAGTGATTATAAATGTGTCCTCCGGCCAGCTCTGCACTACGGTGCCCCATTATATACTCACTTTACTGACAAAAAGTCTCCAGCAATTCCAGAATGGGATCATGAGAAAAGTGGCCAGAAATGCCTCTCTCGAGAGGTTAAAGAACGCCGACCTGCACCCGTCCCTTGCATGACTCGTTGCAGCACCTAACAAACCCAGTGTTTAACACTATGACCCCACCACCCTTCCCATATCGATTGAATCAGACTTTCGGCTAAAATTAGGTTAAGTTTTAATTTTGTTTCCTATTATTATGATGAAGTTATTATGATAAAAAAAAAATGCCTCTTATTATGTAAATACATTAGAGATAACTGAACAACTTAAACTATATAGAATTGAGCTTAGGTACAGTAAATACAGTAAAAATCATCATTAATATTTTAATATTCATAAATCTATGATTTTTAGAACAATTTCAACAATCTAAACAAAAATGCGCCCTTTAGAATAATTTTTTTTTTGTACAGCCATGAAATCTAAAAATAAATGAAAGTGGAACTTCAATAGTTTTGTATTCCAACACCTTCTCCAGAAAAAGTTTGGCAACAATTTATTGAATGGTATTTTGATACCATTATTTTTGTATTTATTTTTTATCTCACTATCTGCAATATACATATAACCTAATCTGAGTATATATAGTTGTTTGGCTGACACCTTCTTTGGTATTTACAGTTAATATTTTTTGATGGAATGTTATTTTTTATTTTTAGATTAATTTACCGGTTTATTGTGATAAAATTATAATCCGCAATAAGTACTTGTGATAAATGTTCTCATTCGTACCATAACTGGTAACATAATATACTGGTTTTCATGTTTCATGTCGTATTGTATAAGTTATAATGTTGTTTTTATGTTTGTATGTGGGCCCATCTTTGACTTTATTTGTCAAATGATCTTATTTTATTATTATTATTTCTTACAGAGGTTTGCACTTTATTGTATATTGTCATTTTTTTTTTTAATGTTGTAATAGTTCTTCTTGTTTGCCAGATATGAATTTGTCATCTGAAACTTATTGTTACTCATATGGGACTTTGTCCTGGAATAATTTATGAATAACCTTTGGACACCTCCGCCGCCGAAGACTCGCGAGGACCTCCTCTCTTCTACCCCGGAGATGAACCTTCAGCAGCTACCTCCCGTGGGGTGACGGTTGCCCAACTGCCTGGCGGTAAAACCGCTGCCGTTGATTTACATATATTTAATAGCTGTCTCAAGCCGGTGCTATTATCCGATGAATGATGGCCCAGACGTAACGAAACGGCCGGACTCTTGCTTCTAATATCCGTGGCCCGGGGGGGGGGGCATCGATAATGCTTGACCATCCGTCCTTCCGAAGGACCTTTTAGGGCATCTTTAGCCAATGGTTTATGTCTTCATCGTCGCTAACTAGATTGATTTACGCCCTCTACCTTCAAATATATCTCAACCTGTTTCAAACTTACCCACTTAGATTTTAGTCCTATAATTTACATTCCGATCAGTGAGGAGGGTATGTTGGGACAGTACATAACGAGCTCAGCGCGGACAAACTGCACTTGACAACATCGCACACAAATGAAGAGACAAGGTGCCTTGAGCGTTTAAGAATGAAAGACAGCTAGTTCTTCACACAGCTGACCACTCAAATGCTCCTCTTAGGCATCTGTTGGACAGTGTAACAAACAAACAAACAATATACAAATATATTTGTAACTATACAGAAATATTGCGAATGATCCAAAATATTTCAAGTGGATGCTGGTGCCAGACTACCATGCTCATCAGACGATAACAACTCCAGTAACATATCTGACCCAGAACCGATTAATTCATAAAGGAACTATGATTATTATAGTCACCGTCATGGAATTAGACGGTTCTGATAGGGGGGGGGGGCTAATCACCAATTCGCTTATTGCTTAACGATTGACATTATCGAAGTAAAGACAGCACGTGTAAAGAAGAGAAGTAGTGCACAGAGTGGCAGAAGGGCTTGCCATGTATTGCGGGTTTGCAACCGCTTCTAATTTCGTGATGGCAACTATAGTTATTCTTATAACTTTTCAAATTTTAAACATTTCTTAATATCTAGTTGGTGTTTATTATACAAATATGAATTTGTAATTTTGAGCAGTTTAAAAAAGAAAAATATTGCTATTTTAATTTATTATTAATTTAGAATCGAAAACAAAACAAAAATAACTTCATCATAAACAAACATGACAGAGTAAAATGGAGTGTAAACCTCAGTAGAGAAAGAAAAAGTTAAGTAAGGAAAAATAGAAGAGTAAAGAAGTAAATAAATTCATATACATTGAAACTTCTTTATTGCAATAAAATTACAATCTGTCTGATTGGGCAATAAGTAATTGTGATAAATGTTCCCATTTATACAGTATTTACAAACATCCCAGAGACCTCACAAATCCACATGGTTGTCACCTCCCTCGCATGAGAAAGAGAAAGCGGAGTATTGGGAAGTTTCCCACGATCCTCCGTCAGCCGCGTCACCAGTTACGAGCCAGTGGAGGCTGACGAAGAGCGAGAGAGCCACAGACGCTCAGGACATGATTGGAGAAACTGGACATTGCCAGGATCATAGGGATGAGTGGTGCAATGCAATGACTGTGCTATGGGATTAGGGTAGTTGGATAGGTTACTATGGAAATTTATGTACTTGGAAGGTATGAGTTCAAGAATGTAGGGTATATTAACATCGCTATGAAGGGTTTTGTTGCTGACGTAATAAGGGGCATTTACTATTGTGCTCAGGACTTTTGAAATGATACGCTTCATGGTTTATATATAAAAAAAAATTATCATAATGCATATAAATTATTATAGATCATTATTACAAATGCAAAGAATAGAAATATAATGAACAAATGTTTGGTTGTTGAGGTGCTGTTTAAATTAACGAATTGTCTGTTTAAATATCATTAACCATCATCGTGCGGAATCACAACTATTTTTTAGGCAGTTTTCATATAATCATACAATTGGAACTTAACAATAAACATTACTAAATACATACGATGTTCTTCAAACATTATTAAATAGATTCTGTGTTACAGTGAATCACAATTGTACCATTATTTGAGAAGAAAACCTGATGTTTGTATTAGATATTATATTTAAGAGGTTAGATAGTTTTAAGCCGTCAAAGAGACATTTCTAGATAGCAACAGTAAGGACACAAAAGCTTTTAATGATCCCTCAAAGGTGGCTCATCATTATTCATATAACCTTCAACATTGATGGAACGGCTATAATGCCACCATGCTCATTTCCTAAGATCAGCCGTGTTTGTACCGGCCTTTTGTCAGTTTGAACACGGCCGTTCACGATTATCGAACCAACGAGATAACACCGCAGAGAGCTATTAAAATTTCGAGCAAGCGATGATACCGAGGATTAATATTGTGTGATCTACATATTCCCGATAAGCCCTCCTCTCATTGTGCGGGTGCGGTGGGTCGTCGGCGGTAATAAATAACAAATGACCTATATCTCATCGAGCGTTGAACCCTTGGCAGGTTTATCAGCTGTCTCCTGTTCGGTAGCCGCTGTACGCAGCTACGTGATGTGGGAGTGGTTGTCGAGTACATCGAATTTCCATTATCTTCTGACCAAAAGAAATTTGTTTGCACCGGCTTTAGAGAATTTGTTTGTTTTTTGTTTTTTGAGTAATCGACGTAAATTACATCAGTAGAGAGAGTTATTTTATGCAAATTCGCAACACATTTCAATGCGAAGAAGTAATAAACAATGTACATATTCCATTAGCATTAGTCTCAGACTGTCTAGTGAAACTGTTACTTTCATTAAAGGAATATACTTTCTTGGTTGAAATGAAATGCTAAAAACAACTTTATTCTGGGACAGGGCGTCCCCTGACAATAACACAGAAGATTCTAGCTGACAAAAAAAAGTCATAACATTAAACAGACCTAGAAATTATCACAAGGGGTAAATGAGGTGGAAGGTTTCTGGGATGAATGAAAAATAAATAAAAATAATAATTACGATGAATTGTGAATTATTAGACTGGGGGGAGATAAAGAACCGGTAAAGTCTGGATATAAAGTTTGGGAGGCAAAATAGTCAAACATCAAGCATATCCAATCCTTTCAATCAAAAGTCCTAAGAGCAATAGTTATTACGTCAATAGCAAAACCCTTCATAACGATCTTAATATACCCAACATTCTTGAACTCATCCCTTCCAAGTTCGTGAAATTCTATTGTAACCTATCAAAACCACCCTAATCCCTAGTGTGCCACTCATCCATATAATCCTCCTCGGAGACTAAAGCGGCAGTGGCCTAGTGGCCTGCTATAAATACGTGATAACGGGAGTCTTGAGTGTCTGTGGTTCTCGTGCTCTTCCCCATCCTCCACTGGCTCGTATCCGGTGACGTGGCTGACGGAGGAGCGTTGCTACGGAGGAGACTTCCCAAGACTCCGCTTCCTCTTTGGCACGCGAGGGAGATGACAACCATGTGAATTTGGGAGGTCTCTGGGCTGTTTGTATATACTATATTAATGAGCGAGTGAATGAAAATTGTAAAGACGGTATGAATGAAAACATTTATCACAATTAGTTATTGATCAACGAGGCAGATTGTAATTTCATCATAATAACACTGTATAAAGATTGGGAGAGTTGGCGAGTGACAAATACTAATGTGAATAGAGTTGCAAAAGTTTGTAGCACTGACAGGTGATAAGGGCAGGATCTAGTATTGAGGGATTGACAGCTGATTTGAATCGGAGGAAGTCGGGAAGGTAAGAGGGCTTTTTAGTGAAGAGGACCCAAAGAGCTATTGGCGATGGGCGGAAGGGTACAGCTATCCCATCTAGGAGTAGTAATGCGAAATGCAACGTAAGAAAACATTCCATCAACAGCTCCAACGAAACCTCAAGATCCTCAGAGAGGCCGCCATAGACCTCACGACCGTAGTCAAATCGGGGGAAGACAAGAGAGGGAAACCAGGAATCAACGCGTACGTAACGGGAGATGTCGGGAGCGATTGAGCAGTTCATGGCCGGAAATGGATCGGCGGGTGATTTGGGAAATGTGGTCTTTCCAGGATAGAGTTCGGTCAATGAACATCACTAAGGGTCTTGAAGAGGGGACATAAATCAATAATGACATTTAGTTCGCAGATCATTAGAAACTGTTATCTTTCGGTATGACAATTGAGTACATAAGGGAAAATATATATAATTCATTTTATTTTAACAACATACGAGTATAGCACTACATACAATAGCAGAATAACTTGCCACTAGTAAATGATATGACAAGAAGAAGAGGTCTTCTTGTCGTTGACTGCACTGCTAGGGTGCGTGACATGAAGTGGTGCGGTTAGACCCTGATCAAGTCTCGTAGCGACCCTCTCTTCAGCCGGGTAGGGTGGTTTTCACCATGTTTCTGTGAGGATGAGGTTTTAATACGTTTTTATGTCTTTCATGAAATGTCCTGTTATGTTCTTTGTGCAATGTTCTCTTAGATTCGTAGCAAGGGGAGCTTGTCATGTGCCCGAGTATAATGCGTCCAAATCGATTGAATGATTTGGTGATTGTCTAGGTACAGTCCATCATTGTAATGCCTCTGTGTTTTTCATGTAACTGGTGGACAAGTGTTGTGTCGTAATGTGAAACGGCTGAATTGGTTTTTGTGTGTTAAATTGTACTTTCCATTTGTACTACTGGTAATAAAGTAGAAATAATTTAAAGTTAAAGTTCGATTTATTGTACACGAATAAGGGCCATAAAGAATATATTACAATAAATAGACTATTGGTATCAACTATTTAATGGCATTCAGCCCATTTTGAAAGATTTTATTTTGTATTAATAACAATTTAAGTACTTTAAATAAATTTTGGCAGGATCGAGACTCGAACCAGGACATCTACAACGCAATGTTACTCCTCAATTTAAGTTACACATACCTAATTAGCTAATGTGAAGGCATAATACGTGAATATAATATTTAATATATTATGTTCCGATGGATTAAATTTGACGAAGTATTTTAGCTACTTGCAGTTTTTTTTTGTTTTTTTAGAAAAAAAATCAATTTGGTATAATGAGAAAGGTAATTGTGAGGGCGCTTATCTTCTTCATTAAATTTGTTCAACCCCAGTTGTTATATATCAATAAACTAAAATGAAAACATTACCATGCATTTTTATGGAATCTTCATTTTTTTTTTTTTCGAATATATTTTGTAATAGACGATGAATGTAATCTGCACATGCCAAAACAAGAAAAAAATCCCATCATATGTGTTTTTTACGGAGGGAGGGGGAGGTCCCGTGCTTAAAATATTATATTATGCTTCGTCTGTTACTGGCCATATAACGAAATCCTCCGGTTCTTGGAACCATTATCGGCCTGTTCCAATTATCCAGAGCAGGTTAAAGAAGGGAGTCGTTAAAGCGGAGCGAAGGATGCCCGTCTCGGAAGCCGTCAAAGAGATAAGAGAATCGCTAGCTCTTCGTCTTCTCATCCTAGAGCCAATTCATAATTCCCATCTCTTTGGATCACTGTTCAAATAATCGATTATTGTCGACATTAATGACCGTCCAACGCCTTTGCTTAGTTTTTAGGCTTTAGTTCTTTGTTTTGTTTTTTTAAATATGAATCTTTAAATGAGTTAAGAGATTGATGAAATTAATTATGATCCGTAAAACAATTCATACTATCAACATCACCTGCCATCGTACGCGAAACGTTGTCATAAATAAATTTGATGAAACCTCATTCAAAATTGCATTTATAAAAATGGTTAACCTTGTCATTATAGACAACTATCCCATGTTTCTTATCATACTATTTGTATTGTGTATTTATTTTTCCAATCTTTTTATTTAATGAATTATATTTTATAACAATCTAAATTTTATTAATAATTCGTTTAATTTTTTTCTTTGTTTTTATGTTTCTTTAAACACACGTAATTTATACATGTATGTTGTTTAGAAATTTATGATACCTGAACGAAATGATATTCTGTCAATAAAATAATATTTAGGAGTGACTGAAGCTTAATCGAACGACTCAAAGTACCTCTTTAAATAAATGGGAATTGCTATTATCCGTGAAATGTTTTTGGTAGTTTCCACTACCCATTCTCACTAAGACCTCGTTAGTAAATTTGATGAAAACTTAATTATTTTCTATGACCCAACAAACTTTTCTAATCAGACCAATCACCAATGTCTATTCCGATCTTTGCGAGTCCCCCCCGGTTTGAGCTAGAAGCATGAAATTTGACATAGAGATACCATTTCACATAAAAAATTATTGACCCATCTCAACACAACTCGAAACATTAATAATTCTAATTAATTACTATTTTCATTAAATTCATATTAAAAAAAAATATATTTTTTTTATAAATTTTAGTAGAGTTTATCAAACTGAAGATCTAAATCTACCAATTGGCAATATGTAATTTTCGTATTGTTTTTTTCCCAACTATAAATATTACAAATGAAAAAGTATTTTAACATAATTTTTGCAACCAGAATGGAAACTGAATGCTCAATGGATGCTAAAATATGGTGATATAGTTTTCAGGTCAAACAGATGAAAACTAATCCGCATATTTATAGGTTGGAATGATCTTTTCTTCTGCTATCGCTTGAGCATGCAGAAGACACGAGATAAAGATTAGCGAGCCGATACGTCGAGGAGCAGCCAGTGGTGCCAAGGTTAAGGCTGGCGAGAAAAACGTTTCGGGAGTTCAAGATCAAGGTCTCCAAGAGCATAAACCAAATTCAAAATATTTATAACTGTAATTCATTGTCTCTTATCGATATTACAATTATCACGAGTGTCAGCAGATCCCCCTCCCCCCCAAAAAAAAAACACATGCTTTATTCCAAAGCCGTACATTTCATTTATCAACACGCCATGTTTCTTTTGTTAAAGAAAACAGCTGTTCTTTGCCGGTCTAACCACAAAGGCAGAGATCCTAATTTTGACATGAGTAATGGCTGTTGATTTTAAACCTATGTATCGATCTAAAATGAATGTATTGCTGGATAAAATACAACGATTCTCCTTATTCTTCAGGGGCTTATATATTGAAAAATGTTTATTATGAGAAAATGTACATTGTATGATGAAAGATGATCTCATTCGTACAATATTACATTCTAAGAAATCCCCCAAAATAACCTGCGGGAAGGACGCCGCCCTTCAAAAGAAGAAGCAAGCAAAAATCATAAAACCTACGCTGCTATTCTGTCCACATTACTACAAGATAATAGCAGAATAGACCAAGAGAGAGCCGCAGACGCTCCTCAAGCGTCCCAATAAGGAAATCTTGAGACCATTGCCACTCAGATCCCCGAGGAGGATAGTAGGGATGTGTAGAGTTAGATAGTGTCATCTAGAAGTGGAATTAGGATGTGTAGATAATCTTAAACATTTAGAGGGAATCTATTCAAAGTAGTGGCTATATTAAGCTTTTATTGGTGACGTACAATTAAGTTTTATTATTGTCCTAAGGCATTGAATGGACTTGGTGTTACAGTGCTTGATGTCCCCCAAAGTACGCAAGACTATTCCAATCATAGCATTATTGACTTTATGTAATCATATTAAAGCCACTGAATCACCAGTTAAATATTATTAATCTGGACGTCTATATTTTATTTTGCACCATACATAATTTAGTTCATATTCATGTTTTACGGAGACGGTTTTGTCACGTATTCGTTACATTTTCATATCTCAATCTTGACCAGGATAGTAACAAAGATCAGAACAAAGCTGACACACGTAAGGGCTTTTTTTCCGATTTTGAAAAAAAATCTTCAAAGGAAAGAAAAGAAATTAAACAAACCGCTATAGAATTGGTCAAAAACATTTTTATTTTTTAGGGGGGGATATTTTTTAATTTATTTATCCTTTGACGTGTTTAATGTCTTAGCTTTTACACATTGCCTTACTATCGATCATACTTTTTTTTTAAATGTATAGTACCTTTCCGTGGTCTAGTTATCAGCATGTTGACTTTTAACCCGGGTTCAATTCCCGACTCACCAAGGGCTTTTTTCTTAAGGGTCGGGGCTTACTCAGCCTCGTTAGGGTAAATGAATAGCTACTTAAATAAAGACGCAACGAATCCGATTAATAAAGCCGAATTTAAGATTGAGAGGTAATACGCGTAGTCCAGATAGCTAGCCACCAACTACTGCGACAAATTTTGTTCTGGGATGGATTTTTCCCCATTATTTTTAGTTTGAAAGTAAAGTTTCTCCCTGCGCATTTGACAATATTGATCCTCCTTGGCCTGAGATTGGTTCATAGCCTAAAGTAAGTGGGTCACTTGGAGATCCAACAGGCAGCGCCGTCGTGTGGGCCTCAAGTGAACAATTACCCCCGTGTACTAACAATGGGTCATTTGTAACTCCCGCAGTACAGTGACTGAATAACTACTGTTACCAGCTAGTAGCAGTGACTGACTACTGTAACAGTAGCCCTATGACGGATAGTCGGCCGTGGTTCATCATCTGTTACTTTAAGAGAGAGAATAGTTCTCACTGTCCCACCATCCCTCGTAGTTGCTGCTAACGATACAGAGAAAGTGGAAGGAATGTTAGTTCTTATACAGTTGTGTCTAAGGGAGAGGCTCTATTTTTCAAATAGCTGCTTATCTCTTCCGGTTTGTTTGTACCTTCTACGGTAACAGACTTTTAAACATTTTCGAGCAGATGTGACAATTCAATTTAAGAACAATAAAAACATCAATGAATCTAAAATGTAATACCTTGGCAACGGATGTACGTAGAAAACTGCAATTGGCGGCGTGGGTATTTTTTATTTTGTAATGTTATTTTCTAAATTTGTAAAGAAACAAGATATTAGGGCTTCTCATTGCTGTAATTTCTTCAGACGGAAATGCTAACACCAGTGATGGCTAACCGATGGCTGTCCCACATTCCAGTTCTCATAGCCTTAAGAGACAAAAGACCAGGGAAAATGTAGTCGGTACGGACAATGTCTAACGGACTAAGTGAGAGAATCTTAAGGAAATATTTTATATTTAAGCTGGACATGCGAGGGATTTACATCTGGTCCGAAGATACACGTTCAAAGATGTACAGGACAATCGTCTCCTTTAAGGGCACATGAGGGATAACGGTACTAAATTCTAGTGATGGGGGGGTGCTATATCCTGCAATTACTGAAAAGGTGTTTCTAATGAATTCAGTAGACTGTATATATATATATATATATATATATATTATAGAATATAATATAATATCTAGATATATATATTTATAGAAAATTAACGTTTGAATTTAAAGTCATTCAGGATAGATGAACAGAATTAAATCATGTAAATAAAATCCTTTTCTAACCGAGGAAAGAAGAAAATTTGTCGAATTGTTTTTATTTTATTGTATTTTGTTATGTAAAGGGTACTTTCTAGTTGCGAATAAAGACGCGTCGCCGTGGCGACAGGCGACAAGGAAAGGAAAGTGGAAGAGTGTGTCAGGGTCGGAGGTTCAAGGACACCGCGAATTATAGCACGGTAAAGCACCAGCTGATATATATCTACCTCTTTGGATCCATTTGCACACTTGTGTACAGACCGTTCCTTAGTCATTCATTCCCACTGTATTAACATAACTGGACGAACAAAACCACGCTTATATTTAAATTTCAATCCCCCTCATTCCCTATATTATGTAACAGTAAATAAAATACATTTATATTCAGCGAGTAAAGTAATCAAGAAAGACATTTAAAAAAAAAATAAAATTTTAGCCGGGATACATATTCTACAGGACAAGATGGACCGGTCAGCCTACTGAAGGTAACCGGACCTACTGTCCCTTGTAAAGAACAAAGGCCAAATGCCAATAAGGGTAGGCGTTCGAAAAAGAAATATTACTATTTCTGTCTACTCATTACTAACGCTTGAGCAATAGGAAGCAACTTAAGTAGTGTTTATGTAGGCTAAATAGAAAATAAAATAACTGAGACACAATTATAGAACTATGATTACTTTTTAATAACTAATCAAATAGCAATAAAAAAAAATGTGTAGAAACGCTTAGTAATAAAAAGAAAATTTATGAAAAGGATAAGTAATCTTAAGAAAGTAACTTTCCATGTGTAAAATCACATAATACCATAAATCATTTCACAGAGTCTAAAAGTGACAAAATAATATGTTCTACATAGGCCCGAAACAATTTTATTAATTACAGTCTGTCTGAAATACCTCCTATGAAGAGTTTAGTAAAGATATGTTGAGTAGTTACGGTTCTTCAAGGCCAAACATCAACAAATAAAAATAGTGACAAGACCAGGATTCAAAATAAAGACTTCTGGATTACCATCCAGGGACCCTCTCCGCAGGAGCTATCCCAATATCTTAGCGGCTATGGCCAATTCTATATAACGACAAATTGATGTACTTTTTGATTCAATTTCATCCGTAGGAGAGTGCCATTTCTGAGCACTTCAAAATGGGCACCAGCAAAAAGGTTTAAATATTAACCTACAATATGATTTATCCATAGATAATTCAGGGTGTCTTCTACTTAAGACAAATATAGTTTATAAAATTGTCAATAGAATACCGTTGTATTTTAATATTTCTTTCACAGGGCTTTTAACAATAGAAGTATCCCAACATATTTCCTTTACAGTATATTTTTGTTGTTTTTCCAACCTGGCCTACTCAATTATATTAGATAACTGTTTGTAAAGGCCTTTTGCCAAAATATTTTACTTTAATCAAAAAATATCTAGAAAAATATGTCTAGACAACAAATTTGGAAACAGACACGCCAGGAATATTGTATAGTGAGAAAAGTAAAATAACGATTGCCACATTCATTGTCGGCCGCTTTCTTTTTTTTTTCTGATCTTTTGGCATACCAGTTTTAATGTTTTAGATGTACACGCTGAATTCCTACACTTAACTAAAACGCACTTATGTAGGTCACCTGCCCCATTCTTCAACAAACACTGTCTTCTCATTTTAGAATATTTTTTTATTCAAGGGTGTAGTAAACACATCACATTTTTATATAGCAGGTGTCAAGAATATAATAATAATGAATTGCATTCAAATAATCTTCATTGAACAAAATCTGATTAAATTTTTTATCTCCACCATCGTGTAAAGCTTCTATCCTGATGCGGCATACTTGTACTGTTTTCAGTTTGTTTGTTTTTTTAAATTACCATTCTTGATTTGTAGTCTCGCTCTTTTATTAATTATTAGCCTAAGAAATAAGACAGTGACAAAGTAGGGATTCAAACTTACCACAGTACCTCCTGCTCTCTGCTAAAAATTCTGTTCTATGTATAGAAAATCAAAACATTTCTAACCAGCCATATGTACCGAGGGTGAATAATGAAAAAAACATTCACAAACTGCTGATTGTAATCACAAAAAATTTGCCCATTTGTTTGTAGCTAATCTATAGGACATTCTTTGAACAAACAGTTTGAAGAGGTCATTTCAGTATTAATGATTAAGCACTGAAAAATCAATTTGTTTATGGAAATCAAAAATGGAAGAAGGTGAGTCCCATAAGCAAAAAAATGTTTCTGAATTAAATGTTTTCCAATGGAAATAAATGATAATTATTATGATTTAAAAACAATGATAATAATGTCATTATTTGTGTATTACAAAAGTAATGATTTTTTTTTTTTAAATAAATTTTGGTTTCAATATTTAATAAATATAACTAAAATACAAACAATCAACAGAATAGTTATTATAACAAAATTACTATATACAAAATAATATTAAATATACAAAATTGCAATGATTGTCATCTTTTCGTTTTACTTGTTTCATCCTTTTACATGTATTAATTTATGTTCTAGAAATTTGGGTTTCAGTCTGATACACACATTGCTTAAATATGTATAAATCATTCGCTGTTCTTATGCAAAATATCACACAATTAGTTGAACAATTACATACTTGTTGACGCTTCTGTTCGCAAGTCTGAGGGAATTTCACTACTCGAACCTAGAGAAAGTTGTATTTATTTAATTGTGATATTATTTACACATTAAAAATATCAATAATATTCTATGACATTTATTGAATTATCATAAATTTGAAATTTTCCTTTTTTTTTATTAATAGTGAGCAAACTTGGAAAATACTATTACACATTTCATATAAATTTTAGAAAAGTTAAAATTTTTTATCAAGTGAAATCTTAAATCATTCCACACGTGTCGGAATGTTTTTTGTAGCTAATGAGTTTTAAATAAATTAAATTGTTTTGCAGTACTTCATCAAATCGACTTATACAAACAGTAGTGTTAAATAGTGAAATTACTTTCTATATAAGGAGTACACAAACCAATTACTCAGAAATATCATTATATATTAGCAGCAGTCTCAGTATTGAGGATAATCAAGTTTGTTACACAGCTTTCATGGCATAAATGATTGTTTTTCTGTAGAGGAATATGTATGATCAGGGTTCACTTGACTACTTTAGTTAAAAAGTAATGAATTCCGTTAAGAAAACTGAAATAAAGTTTCAAAAGTAAGAAAGCTTTGGCTTTACTTGCTCCTTAGCGCCATCTATGAACTAACTAGGCAACCCTTTATCTCTTCATCAGAAAAGCACAGAAATACCAAGTTTAATAAGATAGAAGTTTATTTTCAACTGCCACAATTTATTAACTGAACTGAGAGGCCAATTTCTATTGATCATGAATTAATTTGTAGGTCAAGCGAAATGATTTAGGAATTGGGACTATTCTGATCTGAAAATATTACTTGACAAGTGAAACCTCATAATTTATTAGTGACTTGTACCTATTATAAAACTTATTATCGTTTGTTAATTTTTGGATTGATAACTTAAAGCAATATTTTCATTAATTTTTTGATAATTTAAGCATTGAAATGTGGACCTAATTAAATAATTGCAAAAAAAAAAAAAAGGGTAAAAATTCAAGTCAAGTATGGTGTATTACATAATTATTTAATTACAGGTGAGGAAACAATTTTAATAGCTCTTTGTAATTGGGATACCCTATTTAATACTGATAGGATCATATTTAATTTTTAGTTGTTAAGTGATTGATTAATGGGATGACTCTTTATTATTTTTCATTAGGTTGACTTTATTTGGTTGAGAAATAAAACTAAGTTATCAATTACATAATATTTAGCAAAACATTGAGATCCTCAATGTGATTCTCAACCCAATATGAAACATAAGTATTTAATAATGTAAAAGCAGATACAATTAGATGTGATAAAGAGAAACTTTGCTGCAAAAAATAAGTTAAAATGATTACCATATATTTAGCTATAAATTCTAGACTGTTCTATATTGTTTAGCGCATAAATCCATGCATTAAAACCCGGTTTATACAGTAATCCCCGCCTTTTTTTTTTCTGTAAAGGCACAGATTAAATAACAATGAATTATGAAACATGTTTATTCAGGGCCTGCCTTATTAAATATGTATCTAACTTTATCAGAATAGATAGATTTTAATTGTTCTTTTATTACTTAAATAATTAAATGTCAGTTTCCATAACTCAAAATTACATGTTTATTTTAAGTTTAAAGCAATTTAGACGTTCTGCAGCTCCTGTATATAGCTGTGTTTTTTTTAAATAATGGATTACCTCAATGGTGGTGAAAGAGGATTTGAAGGAATTTCCACCACTTTCACTTTACCACAAACCTATTCATAGCAGTCCGTTCCTCAAGCGTTCCTATTCAGTTCCTAGAACAGCTACAAATAGCTGTAATGTAGCAGGATGTCACCGAAGAGTGGCGCTACCTAGAACTAAACTTGCCAAGTGCCTTAACGGCAGATAGGTGCAACTTCGGTCATTTTGGTGAACCGCTCGTTCTCGGCAATGATTCGTTCATTTCATCCTCAGTCGACAAATGATCAATTCAGGTCGGACGATGGATCTCTTCATTTTCCCTTATTATATTACTATATAACATAATATTAAATATATCATTATTTTCTAAGTTATTGATGCTTAATAAGAGACTTGTGTACATTTGAAGTATGGGTTGTTCATCAACCATTAGTTCAAGGACTACATTTTTGAAACAAGATATATATAATGTAAAATATAGTATATTATAAATATAATTATTATGTCATTAAATAAAAAAAGGTTTATATTTCATTCAGATGAAAGAAAAAATGTCCCAACAGCCCAAGTCGACTGAGCCACGGACTCGCTCATTTATGTGAACGACTCGTTCATCTGGATGAACGCATCTCGTTGAGACTCGTTCATTCCCGATCAACTCATTCTTATTAACAGTCATACCGAAATACAAACAAGCGTGAGGGGCGTGGATGGAGCGCTGTTTGAATGTGTCAAAGGATTTAATTGTGATGTAGTCTTAGTTATGTTTTTACCAGTGTTCAGTGTTATTTAAGTGTTTTTGTTTTTATAGAATTTACCAAGTTGTTTTTTTTTTATACCCTACACATCCTAAGGTAAGTATTACAATCTTCCTTATAGGTTAATGCAGTTCTACCTTTCTTGTTGCTCTTACAAATATTTCACTTCTTTTAGAATAAAGATGGTCGCTTTGAAGTCTTGTTGGACCCCATTCATATGGAACAACGATGTCAAATCAGGCAGCAGGTGCTGTGCTGTGTACACCATTGTAAGTAGTCAATTTTCGGTCATCTCTTGTACTTTCTCTGTTTTTTATAAATGTTAAACACTGTCGTTGTTCCCCAGGCTGTAAGCGTAATACTCATGACATTCACCATATACATGATGTCCGGAGGAGACTCCACCCAGCTCTACCTACCACTGTTTGAGACCGACGTACGAGGATGTAAGAATGGTTTTATATCTTATTATATTATTCTCAGCTGCACTGTACATGCCAATAAGCTTATGGCTTAGAATTATGTAATCTATACATCTTTACAGTGCATCTATAAGATTTCACTAAACAAGGTCATTAGTTTCCCACAGTTTATGATGGGTCATTGTATAGATTTTTTGGGTGTTTTCACTGGTTTATAATCAATATATGTTACTAGAAAATACAAAACTTGGGTTATTTTATTGGGCTATTAAATTACTGAATAATAATCTACTACTTTATAAAATCTGTTATTTACTTCAGAAGTATTCATCAATAATAAATGGTTCTGTAATGACTTGAGTCTTTACCAGACTGCAAACCGATTGTTCTTTAATTGATCTTAATTGCTTGGGAATTTTTCTTTGTCTCTGTAACCGCTGAACTTATGAAGAGAATTTCAACAAACAAATTGAACAATTTTTAATTCTCCTACAGACCTAATCAACTAATTATTTTCCTATGCACATATTTCATTGCAGTAATATTTTGATTTCATTTATGCATCACATTTAAATAGATAAATAAATAGTGGTGAATTTTACTCTGTCATTTAACTAAACTTTTGTATTATTGGTCATTTCACTTAATCAAAATGTATCAGTAACAATTACTTAATTAGGATGGTGAAGAAGGTAATAGATAGACAAAATTGTTGGAGACAGGCCAATTTTCTAATTTATTAAATCTCAGGGTGTCCTTGACAACGAACATTTACATGCAAGAAATAAAAAAAAAAAAATTTAATACATTTACTGTTTTTCAGTTTTTTACAAATTTTCTTCGCCTTGCTCCATCCAAGGATCGAGCTTTATGATCGCAATCCTCCAAATATAATGCTGCCTCAATGATCTCCTGTAGACTCCGCCAATTTGCATTTATGATGTATATGGTAGCATGCGATGCTACGAGGGAACATGAAGAAATAAGAGGTCTGAGGTTATGTGTAGTAATAAGAAGTATGAAGGTCATCCCGTCAAATATGTTTAACCATCCGCAAACTGCACAAAATTATCATCAACATGTGCATTCTCAAAACAATTCTAAAACTCATAGCCTCTCTCGACAACTGTCTATCCTCAAGTCTACTTACAGAAACAACCGCAGCCACAGATACTTCCTCCTGTTACATTCACTTGCTTTGTATTTAAACTTTTTATAATTTATTTTATATATATAATAAAACCAACCTTCTTAAAAATAATGTTACAATAATTATTCCTTTTATTTTCTAAGCATTTATATATAAGCCTTATTTTTAGATAAATGATTCGGCGGTAGCACATCGTTATTGTTGAAAGTTTAATCCTTTAATTTTTCATAGATTACAATAAAAATAATTGATAGCGACTTTTTTTATCTCAATGTTTACATTTGTTCTACTTTAAATACTTTGTTTCACGCCATCAAGGATCAGGGCTTAGTGACAACATGGAATATTTTTTATTTCTATTACGAAAGCAAGTTCGCCGTTAATATTCATGAGCCTTCATGATCTCTACGCCTCTACATAATCTGACCTTAGGGATACTTGAGGCCTTAAACCAGACTAGTATCAAAATAATTTATAATCTGGCCTTTCTTATTGCTCGTTTTATTTTGTAGCGATGCAGTTTTGGGGCTCTGTATTCGTCATATATTTCGTCCTGTTCATCATGGCCTCTATCGGGGTACTGTTCGGAGTCTACCAACTCTTGAGAGGACTCCTTCTGCCATGGCTGGTGCTCATGCTAGTGGCGATTGCGTTCCAAGGACTCTTTGGCCTCTGGCTCCTTTACGGCTATTACATCTACGTGAGTACTCAAACAATTTATATCTTAGTCATTATTTTTTAAGTTTAATAAAATGTAGATTTTATATCCCTTTGAATTTTTAATTATTATAATCTTTTTTTGTTTTTTAGTTGGCCGTAGTGGTTCCTGCTCTTTTAAACTGGCTTTGGATGGGATATAATGTAAGTTTTGATAATTTAAAAATATCGCTATATATGTGTCAAAAACAAATCTTGAAACAGCCCACCTTCGGGAAGTGATAGGCAGTTCTACCGACAGATTGCCGATCAAAGCTACTCAATGGAACAACCAGGCTGTGCATAATTACCCTCTTGGGCTTTTTTGAAGCGAATTGTTTCACCAATTCCGTCCATGACTACTACCTTCACTGTCACCTATTTATATTTGTCGTTACTCTAAACAAGACACGTTTTTTGTCCAGTTCAACCACGATTATCCGTGCCTCAATCATACGGATTTTTTTCGATGGCTCAAAAGAAATTTTTTCCATATGTCTATGAATATCAGCGCGAAAACGGACTTACTAGTAGAATGGTAAGGCTAAAACAACTTACTAACGTTTTATTAAAGCATTATTTTGGATTCATTTGATTGGTCAATAGGAAAAGTAACTATTGATCAAGCACTAGAAGCAGTTGACCAACTAATCACTTATTTTGAAGATGAAAATTCTGAATATGGAAAAATTATAGCTTAAAGTAGCATAACAACATCGGTTAAAAAAAACAAAAACTGATAACAGACAACATGTTGTAATTAAGTTTCAAACGTATTTATTTTTCTTTGTAAATAGATGTACAATGTGCATTTTGAAAATAAAAATATATTTGTGAATTTAAAATTGGTGTTTTTTGATTATCCGGGAATACTCTCCCTGTCATTGCCCCGGATAATCGAGTATTAAAGGAAATATTTTGACATTTCTCATTTGAAGTCAAGCAACGCATCAAGCTAAAATAAAGAAATAAACTTTTGTTGCAATAAGATATTTATCAGCAAGATGCTAATAATCAACAAAACTTGTGTCGGATAAAAAAATGTATAGGATTAAGAGGAGGATATGATTGATTGTAGAATCGGTGGAACTAATTTTGTTATTAATCATTTCATAGTTCACAATTCAACTCGAAAATCTTTGGATTTCTCCTTTATTTCTTCTTTTATCATGCAACAAAATATATATGAACTCAAATAGGAGCCAGAAAAGAGGAATATGGTTGATTTGTTCAGATTTGTTTTTGAATAATTTTGCATAATTGGATTTTACACTGGATTTGTAAATATCATAAACGATTGCCCCGTTATGTTTCAGATCTACTGCTGGTTGTGCGTCTACTCTCAGTACGAAATCATCTACCAAATGCAGACGCCGAACATAGAGCTACTCTATCCTTAACTTACAAACATACGAGCTATAAATTATGTTGTATAGTTCATTTATATAAAAAAGTACAACCTAGTTTTACTCGCTAATTTTAGAGTGGACATCAAAATGTTTATTTGTAATGCTTTTTTTTTTATTTTCCATATATATATATGCATATATTTTTTCACTTTTGATAGATTATAATGTTTATAACTATTATAATTCTGTTAAATATTTATTAGTCTTTTAAACTTTATTAAGACTGAGCTGTCCGTCCATTAAGAAGTGATATGTCTCCCTATTAATATTCTTAATAAATAAATGACAAAAGGAGAAGAATCTCTTAAATCAGCTGTTCGCTTGCTGACTAAATAATAAATATAGAAGCTGACTTTTTTGTATTTCGCCACTGCCTTTATATCAGTTTAAAATGATTCACTTTCAGCTAGAGCAAATGCAATCGTAATGTGCATGATTTGCCTCTTCAGTGTCTCAGCAGGTGTGTATGATTGTCTGCGTCTTTGTTTTATTAATTTAGATTAAAGTTTTTTTTAGTTTTTATACCTTTTTCTTGTTACTATCCGAAAAAGCATTAGTTAGGCTTAGTAAAATTTGACCAGTTACTTTAGTAGTGTTGAGTTAGTTAAGACAAGAAATTAGTAAAACCTTATCCAAACTTTGATGTATTGCATCTTGTTTGTTTATTTATTAACGCCATCATGTACTCCCATGTAAAATGTTCGGTTATCTGTAGCAACCAATTTATATTACCCGAAGCGAAATAAATTCACTGCCCATTTTAGGATTTATAGGCCCAAAACCATTTCGTGAAACGTTGGCACTAACCGCCTCAGCAAATGCGAGGTCTATATTGCATTTGGGAGAGTCCGATTATTTTTTTTCTTGTATAAATACTATCAACTATTAATGTTATGAATCTATTGGAAATATCTCTAAATTATCTTTTTCATATCATATCCTAGAAATATGGCACTGATATTCCGTAGCCACAAAATGAAATGAAAAAAAATAATTTATTAATAGTACGCTATTCTGAGGTTATCTAGGTTTCCCAATTTCCACCCTTTGGTTATTGGTGATCGAGTCCAATTCACATAGGTGTAGTGTTACATAACTTGGATCACTTTGTAAAACTACATGAAATTCCTGGACAAAAGTTTGATTTGATCCGCAATTTTTATTGTATTTATATTATTATCACATGAATAAAAATATCGTGGCAGGGCTGCCAGGACCTCTTGGTTATGAAAACAGCTGTTAGTACCACAAAATTATTAAGAAATATTGCTAGATTACTGTGTTGTCAACATTTGTACTTTTTGCAAACAACACGGTTGTTATGGTGTTTATACTTCTTATTTTAGTATCTGAATCTCTAGAATAAGAGCCGTTCCAATGCTCTAAAGGTTGTTTATTGTTAAAATTTAACTTTCTTTTATTTATTTTTAAAAGCTGACCTGATCCGTCCTAGAGTATGCCGGCAAGTTTCCCTATTTTAAAATTTTACATCTAACCTATTATTGATAATGGTATTTAATTATTTTTAATACTCTTACAATTATCGATAATACCTAACGTTATTGATAATGCCTAATTGCCATATAATCAACACGACTTAAGCTACTATTGCTGTAAATCTTGTTTTGATAAGTGGAAATAAGGCGGGGGGATAGCCAATAATTAAATATTTCTCGAGTTCTCACCACTTTCCCCTTATCAATCTAATTTGATGTGAATTTTAAATTTAGCAAAGTCTTTTAGGCTGTATCACGCTGGGCAAGTAATTTAGTTTAGTAGGTCTACTAAACAATAAAATAGCAACTGGGAGAGCGTGTGTTTTCCAACTCGAAAAGCGCTTTGAGAGCTTCAACACCTTAATCCTAACTATGTTTTTTGTTCATTATTGTTGCTTATATATGTACTATATGTTTTATGTGTGTATATGTAATGTGTTTAAACAAGAATGTATTTGATTAATGTTTTCATGAGGCATGTTAATGTGAGTCACATGATCTTTTTTTTATATATATATTTTAAATGACATTTTATTAACATACAAATATACATATAATATTTATTATATATTTATAACATTTATATAAAGATATATATTTATGTATTATAGTAAAAATATAGTTATAAAAACACAACTCATTTTATTTTACAAAAAAAATCTTAATTAAACAAAACAAAATAGTTCATAAAAATACTCAGTCGAAACAAAAACCAAATTTATTAAAATAAAAGAATTATTGAACTATTATTTCAGATGTTAAGAACATTTGATATAATTCACAGCAATATGACCACTTGATATGAGAATCTGGTTGGAGATAATTGGGAAAATAGTAACAATTAATTCTTAATACAATCAATGTAACCAACTGTGCATACATGGTCGATTATAGTTAAATGCGTTCATTTTCGAATGTATTGTCGTACATCTATTTATTTATTTCATGAAATGAGGAAATCACTGGAAAAATCACAATTAAACATTCTGAAATACATTAGGCATCTGGCTTATTAAAATACAAATAAAACACTGCATTATTTCTTTTTTTAAATGTTTAAAAATAGTTTCTATTCATCCAACATCATATTTAAACAAATGATTTAGAATTAGAAAATGTTAAAAAAAAAAAAAAGTCTAAAATTATCAATGCATAAACTTAAAACGAGCTAAACTATATAAAATGATCTTATATCACAATCTTCAGCAGAGTTGTGATGTTAAGAAGTTTTACTTTTTTTTCAACAAAAAAAATAGGACTAGCTTCTTAAAAATTATCACACCAACATCAGCTACATATAAGGTAATTGTGTACACAATATAGTGAAAGGAACGAATAAGGATTTGTTTTTATAAAAATGGACTCTTGGACAACGGCAATCTTGAGGACTCCGTATAGTAGGCAACACTGCATGCATTATAAACATAGTGAATAGGTGAATGAAACATTAAATCACAGCTAACTCGGCCGTGTGATACACATATATATATAAAGATGAAAAATAGCTCCAAAGATTTTTAATTCATCTGCCACTGTAACAAACAAACATAAATTAATTTAATTAGTTTTGGAAGAATGAAATTATATTCTAGGATGATGGTGCTCATATGTTAGTCCACACGAGCTCAAAAATCCGTTTGTATAGATAAGACTAAAAGTGATTGTTAGCAAACTTAAAACAATATTAGATACGTTATATGATGGAACTAGCCATAAACAAGCCGTGGCATTAATAAACTAAAAAGAGAATAAGCAGACCAAGGCCATATGCACCTTTCCTAGATAGCGAGTTAGCCATCACTCTACCTGTCTGAATTTCATCAATATTCATAAAATGCAGTGGACGATTAGAAATTGGAATGGAAAAAGCGTTGACCACTACTTGGCGATAATGAAATAAAACTGAATTTCTCCGCAGAGGAGTAAAAGACAAAAAACAAAGGACAAATTCTAAACTTAATAGCAATAAAATAAAATATCAGAAAGAAATTGAGAGAGCATCAAAGAATATTTTGTGGATGGATCAGGAACAGTGTAAAACTCGAGGGATTACCTCAGGAGTAGCAGAGGACGCCTACAGAAAGGTTCAGCATGGAGTACCAGAGAAAAAGCATACAAGACAATGGTGACGAAATACAAATGGTAGTAAAGTAGAAGAAATACCTAACAAAGATTATGAGGAGTACAAGATCAAAAGAGGACCTTATCCTGCACCTTATCCTTTATGGATAAGCACCATGTAAAAGAATCAAAACTGAATATCTGGGAACAGTTAGGATAATTATCGAAAGAAAATCAGAAACTTTTCTATAAACAGCTCAAGAACATGCAGCAGAAAAAAAATGACAAATCGATTGTATCTAAGATAAGAACGGAAAACTTCTCACTAAAGAAAAATATTTTGTGGATCTACTGCTGTTAATGGATGCGATTGGTAAAGGAAATGATGACGATGAAGAGGAACAGTTTTTATTGAAGCCAATTAGAGATTCAGGTCAGGAAATAATTTGCGGCCAGGACATGATGATAAAACCACACCGGAAATGTTAAAATATATGAGATTTACTGAGTTAAAATATCGCAGCTTGCATGAAAAAGCCAAAAGCTAACTTATACATTTTTGGATGAATCATAGTACTCAATATAAGATATTCAAAGTGAATATCAGTGCAAAAACGGACTTACTAGTAGAATGATGAAGGGTAAAACAGCTTATTAACGTTTTACCAAATCGTTATTTTGGATTCATTTGATTCAACGATAGCAATAGTGACTACTGATCAAGCACTAGGAGCAGTTAACCAGCTAATTAGTTTATATTAAAATAATATCAGTTATGTAAATTGAAAATTAATCAGTGATAGCTTTTTTCTCAGAATACTTTTTAAATCAATAAAGCAAACTCTGGTTATAACTTAAGCATCTATTCATAAGGTGAGCCCAATCACCTTTTTTTATAGTATCAGAAAATGTTCCGTGAACATTGCATTGCAAACTATTAATGATGTTAATGTTTTAAAAATTATATAAAATGTAGGCAAATACTACAGTACATAAATAGATTCGACTGTCAGAATCTATATTGTAATTTATATTTTTATTGTAACAAGGGGATATTGATATTAAAGAAAAAAAAAATTAAGCATCTACTTTGTTAAATTAAAAAAATAAATGGCATTTTAGTAATTTTTTCTTCATGAGTCATAAGAAGGCGGCATGATTCTAAATAATATATAATAAAAATAAATTTAAAGATTATTAATTTTTTGTTAAGATCACTTCACAACAAAATAATACACGTTAATTGTTAGAAATTTTCTTATAATAAAACAAAAAGAATGCAAAAATAGACTTTAAAAAAACCGATGACATATTGCTTTAGGTTGTATGTTGTCATATATTTATAACTTGAAGCCACAGAAATAAAACTTAAGCGTTTTACAAGAATAAGTAAATTTGCACCATGCTGTTTAATCAATAAAAACAGAAACAAAACACAAAGTTTTGAAAATATCAATATATAATATGCCTTTATGAATTAAATAAGTTATATTTTATAAATTAAGCTATTAAAATCAATAAAATACCAAGAGTGGTTGAACTTTCCTAGTGACGAATATCATCCAAATTTAACATATGGAAAGGTTTAACACTGAAGCGTATTGTTCATAAGGTGTGAAAATTGCTGTTATAGTCTCAATTCAATACTGACGATAATAACGCCAGACAAATAATTGATATGAATAAAAAATTGGATTTTTATTGCTATGATTTGTCAATTAAGTTATTTTTATGTTTTAATGTATCGTTTATTATTAAATAAAAACTCACGCGGAGAGGAGCTTCTCCAGGTCCCTTCATTGCATTTTCCTTTTCGTATCTTTCAAGATCTTGCGCCTTCTTCTCCATTCTCCTGACTCTGTCAGGATCTTGTATCCCGCGATGTTGATTTTCCTGCAATCTGCGCTCTGCAGCTTCAGCTTGCTGTCGCCTCCTTGTTTCCTGCAATTGATGCATGCAGAAACAGAAGCGCAATTAACACAACGGTAGTAATAAAAAGTTTTTTTTAATACATGGTAGACCTGTCATGTTTGGTTAGTGTAAGGTTTCAATTTTATTTTCCTATCAGTTCCAGTCATATTATCAAAATATCTCACCATTTTCTTAATTTGACTTCTATATCCTTTGTGATTAAACATGAAGGAGAAATAGTAATAATATTTCACGAGAAAAGGTTGATTGTTAGTAATAATTTGTGGGGCAATATTGAGATAATTCATTATTCATTATTACGGTGGATCGAAGAGAACTGTGATTATAGAAGGGGGAAGTAAAATATAAAACGAACAATAAAATTAATTCAGTGTCGGTGAATTGGCTACATGTCGATTTTACTTATCAGTAGCTTGGTAAGTTCCATATTGGGAAATAATGTGACAGGGAACAATATTAACTAAATATATGACCTTTTCGAAGGAACTAAAGAATGGTGATAACAACTATAAAGAGTAGAAGACAAACATTCAATTCCCCTCACCATATCTGGTGGTGTGATGAGCTCTTCTGCGCTGCTTCCTTTGCAGCAAGATATTAGCAAACCCATTTTGAAAAGGGGACCCTACACTTCCGAAGACACTGTTCCCAAACTGTCGCAAGATGACAACACTTAGTTAACTTAACATGAAACAGACAAGTCGCCTGAAATAGGTGTGTCAAATCGGTCAAACGACTGGGTTACATAAAACCAGCTGTTGTTTATTTTCTGCGGGAGGCTTCAAGTGGTGTTATATGTAAAGTTGAAGTACAATTTTTTTTTATTTTAACGCCTTGCGTTAAAAAGAAAGTGTACATTTTCAATTATTATACGCGTAAAATTATAAATTGATTGCGAATTGATATTATTGAAAAGGTTTTTTTGTTTTTTGATTTGATTTTTTTTTTAATTCAATAATACGATTATAATAATATTATGAGTTGTGATTTACAATTAAACTGAATGTGTAATGACTCGTTTATAATAATTATTTAGCGGTTTTATATGGAAGAGATAGGATTATTGCAGAAAGAGAAAGAGAGGGGGGCGATTGGAAGAGACGCCCCCAGCAGACGCAGTGTTGCCGCTGCCGACGTCGTGCTGGCAACACTGGAGCCAGACAGAGACTCCGAACTGGTCCAGCAGTGTACGCTGTGGGACCGCCTACTCGGCAGGTTCTTGTCTCTCCGTACGATATAACACAATACAATACTTCAACCCTTTTATTTATTTTTTTATTAAATCCAACAATAAACACAACATCGTATCATAGGCGCTCGTGTTATTTTTTTTATCAAACATCTTCAGTGATCCATTCGACCGATCGACAAACGTTTATCGCCGCTATAAAAACATTTGCTACAGTTTTCGTTCTCTGTTTTTCTTGTGCTCGGATAAAGTGCCTACAGAAAAATTCGGATTAAGCTGTCCATAACAGGGGAACAAAAGGTAAATATAATTTTAACTATAGTTTTTTTTTTAAGATTTCAGAGTAAGTTTTCGTCTCTTGAGTGACTTGATCTGTCTTGTTGTGTTTGTAAGAATATCTTTTTGGTAGTGTTGTTTTTTTTTCCAGCCGTTGCAATTGTTTTGAAAAAGCTGGATTGGAACCTTCCGAACCGAAATAGTCAACTAGGACCATTTCACTCGTATCTCCGATCTTGCCCCCGGGGCTGTATTAAAATCAGACATCTAGATAGGGATCCAGAGAGATATCCATCCATCTATCTAGATATTAACAAACAGATTGTAGAAGATGATCTCATCTCGACAGCCGGCCGGGAATTTCTTCATCTTGCCATTAACGGAACACTCTCGCACATCCTCGATCCATGGCATTTGTATAATAAAAGAATAATATTTCTATTCGATAATACTTAAATGATTGTCAATACCCTCATAATAATAATGGTAATTTTGTGTCATGTCCGGTTGCCAAATTTTTAACGGAATTTAAATGTCGGACCTGCGTCATTTTTTCCACCTGTTTACTAATCTAAGTATAAACCAAGGTGTTCGTCACAAAATATATTTGTGACCGTGCGAGTCGGTTGTTAATCGTTCGTTGATCGTGCCTTTGATAAAAAACAAACCAACCCAAAAAACTATGATTTGGTAACTTGAACGGTGGATCTGAGCTGGTGAAAATCGGCCGGCTGCTATGAAAGGAGTCGATGAAAGCCTCGATTGATGTTTTCTGTCACACTCTTCGAGGTTTGTGTAGAATCGATTTGTCTTGCTCTTTGCTCACATTTTGTTACCATTAGTTGTGTTTTTTTTGTATGTACCATATTAAGCCGATATGCCGAGAGATTGTACTTTGTCGCTTCTATTCATTTTCTATGCAAACTTTAAATTATTCCGAAATGTAGCGGATTCGCTTTCAAATAGCTATGAATAATATTTTTTTCTTTCTCCCGGATGTATATTACCCCGTAAAATTATTTATTGTGGTATAATTATTCAGAGTAGTGCTGAAAAAAATGACAACTATTACATCGACAGTTCGCCTACAATTTGATAAGACATCCTACTCAAAATGCCCTTATCGCTAATTTAATTTTCAAATCCATAAACCACATGTCATTATTGGAGGGTAATTCGTCGAAATTGAGGCAGGACTTAAAAAGAATTAAAAGACAAAAATTAATTTTTTAAAGCAGCTGGGATAAAAAGATTATTCAACTTCAAAAATTTTCAATAATTTTACGCCCGAAGTCAATTAACAATCTTTTCTTTTCTTATATTAATGTAAAAATATTGTAGCTTCTAAACTGGATAATGTATATCATTAAATAAATAAATAATATTATTTTAAAGTCCTGTTTGTCATCTCCAGAAAACATGAAAAAGTTTAAATTAACTAATTAAAAAAAAAAAAATTCTGTAATTTTGGATTGGGCGTCAAATAAGGTGCCCCAAAAATAAATATATTTTTTTATAATATGTTTAAGCATTGTTAAAAACTCATCTTTCTGTTTATCAAAATAGCTGGAAATTTAATCTTTTTTGTAGTATATTCATTTGTATTTAAAGTGGTAGTATGTATTTATTTTTTATCTGCTGTTATATATACAACATATTTTTTTTTACTATCTAAAACAATATAAGTTGTTCGAATCTTACTTATTGCACTTAATCTTTGATTACGCTGTGTACAATTCAACGCCAAATACAGCAGAGATTTTAAATCAACGACTTAAACAACAAATACAACATATTATTACAAAAAAAATGTGGAGTACACTTTAGATGAAAGCTTTGGTGATTTTACGTTTTGTTATGTTATTTTGCTCGAGGCTTCTGAATCAAAACTATCATACGAATTATTACAGCAATAAAAATTACGAGTTGAGTTAAATTTACAAACAAGATGTTAATGACTGTATTTATTATAGTTTTGAAAATTTATAGCCACAAATACGTGATCGACACTTGATTTTGTAATGCCAATCTCTCACCTCTTGATCTACGTACTGAAGAGAAAGAAAAATCAGAAAGACGAGCTATTAACCAGTGCTTAAAAATATCATAAAAAAAATATATTTATTTTTAGGACACCCTATATACGATATCTTTTATTTGATGCCCAGCTCAAAATTACGTTTTTTTTTAATTATTTAATTTAAACTTTTTCATGTTTTCTAGAGATGACAAACGGGACTTTAAAATAAAAATGCCATAAACAAAAAAAGGAACAGAGCCACTGACAAGAACTATGATTATTGAGAAAGCATTGGTCGACTTCCGTTTTGAAAATTTACTACAATAGTTAACTAAAAAAAAAAAAAACTATGGTAAGAACTTCCGACTCGATATTAATAGAGAGATATTTATTTGTTAAGAATTCTATTAACATAGTATATAGAACATATATACTATATATATATATATATATATATATATATATATATATATATATATATATATATATAGTATATAAATATAATAATAATAGTA
Source organism: Acanthosoma haemorrhoidale (assembly GCA_930367205.1). Lineage (NCBI taxonomy): Eukaryota > Metazoa > Arthropoda > Insecta > Hemiptera > Acanthosomatidae > Acanthosoma > Acanthosoma haemorrhoidale. Next base: position 766,805 of record OV884012.1, read on the forward strand.
TATAAAGTATATATTTATATATATATATATATATATAGAGAGAGAGAGAGAGAGAGAATATTTCAAAATTATCTTTATTTCATTTTATGTTACATGGACTTCATTACGTGTAGTGGCCAGACGCCGATGTGCCTCTAGACTAAAACTAAAACACGTCAAATTATATTTAGGAATACAGAAGGAAAAGAAAACCTACAACTAAAAGACCAATTTCTAATGGTAGTTAAAAAATAAAATTTATGTCTTTATGTTGCTACATTTACAATTTTGAAGAAGGATTTGAGTGCTTTCTTTAACAATTCAAGTGCAAGTCAATGCCAGTGGTATCATGTGGGAGATGTTAGTATTGGCCTACAATTTGTTATTATTCTTATTAATTTATTCTGTATTCTCGGCAGTTTAAGACAATTACTTGTACAGGTTATATTCCAAGATGGCGAATCATGAGTTAGCGAAGGTCTGACAAGCATTTTATAAATTATTCCTTTATATTTTATCGAATGTTTAGCTCATGTCAGCTTTGATTTTTGTTCTTATAGAAATTATATATGGTGTAAAGGTTAAATCTTTGAAGAAAAAAAAAAATTACTTAAGCCTATGTACTAACGGCCTGGAACCATTTAAGTTCACTAATTTCGTCAGCAGTTGCCAACACGATCTAAACCTCTGTTCTAATCACTACGTGGCACACTATTCGAAAACGATAACAAAATATTTATTTGTTCAATAAATATCATATTAATTAATTAATAGCGCTTAGTAAATTAGGTTTTGTACAAATTTTTCAAGTCTTCGCCATTTCAAGCGCCCCCCCTCCACCATATGTTCCATAGTGGGAAATCGCGTCTGTCTATACACGTAATTTACTTACTAATTTTATTAAATGAAAAACAACAACACTCGGTTGGAGATCAGCGGAGAGAGGAGGTTTTGGGTTCTTGTGACCCTAAGTATATTTCTTGAATTCCGACATTGTCTACTTATCTGATCAGATTGCATAGAGTTTAAAAACTGACAAAAAAATATTTGAATATGGAAGAGCACATACGAAGAATATTCCTACTTCCAAACAGTCACGATTCTTCAACTATAGTTCAAAACTTTTTGACTTTCGTGACCTGATCGGACTGAAATATCAATTACCTGTATATGATGATGACTCTAACGGTCCACTCAGAAATATTTAAAGAATTTCTATGCTCTATGCCCTAACATTACCGATTAAGTAACATAGCAGATACTTGAGAGCCATGCGCTTTTGGTCCGAATGTGGGGATAAATAAAATAAGATGGGACTGAAGGAGTGCCCTTGAGTAATTCCTTGGGTTACTCTCTCTCTGGCTAGGTTATTATTAAACAGCTCGGATTTCAGATCCATTTATTTTTCATAAAACCGATATGTTTTTTTTTTTAAACATTCGATATCATAGCCTCATTGGGTGAGAGAGCTGATTATTACTAGTTATTTATTATACCATCAGAAGATGTTTTTACAATTCAGAAATCGTTTTTTTGGGGCTTCCGTGCCTGATCAGTAAAGCTTAAATTTTAATAGAGCCTTTAGAATGTATTAAAAAAATTACAAATTCACTGCTAAATGAATTGAAAAAAAAAACACTTTATTCTCGGAGATTGGCGCTTAACAACACACATGAGTAGCAGACAAAGAAAAATTAAACAGACTACAAATAACGAAGATTGTAAGGAGATAAGTAAGTGGTAAAGACTAAATTTTAAGATTGGAAGAGTTGATGAATGATGAATATCGATGGGAATAGAGTTGGAAAGGTTAGCGGCAAGGATTAGAAAAAGAACGGTGGAAGGAAGTAGATTTGTGAGAGAGGAAATAGAGGTTGGAAGGGCGGGAATTGGAGAAGGGTCTAAAAGGCAAGGAGGTCTTCAGGTCTATCACTGAAGAGAAGGGATCCAATGAAGTATTGGCGATGGGCGGAAGATTGCAGCACAACTGTATTAAAATGGCCTAAGACAAGAGAGGAAGTTTCCACCTAACAGAAGACAAGAGAGGAAGTTTCCACCTAAGAGAGGAAGTTTCCACCTAAGAGAAGACAAGAGAGGAAGTTTCCACCTAAGAGAGGAAGTTTCCACCTAAGAGAAGACAAGAGAGGAAGTTTCCACCTAACAGATGACAAGAGAGGAAGCTTCCACCTAAGAGAAGACAAGAGAGGAAGGTTCTATTGACTATATCACAGTCACTTCCAAGCGTTCTCAATTCTAATTTCACGAGCATTTTTACAGTTTAAGTCCTCTTTTTTCCCTCGTACATATTCCAAAATATAAACTTCAAATAAAATCTTCTATTTGACTATTCAAATTTATTTTATTTTTATTTATATATATGATACAAAAAAAAAATGAAGTATTTTTGTTGGGTTAATTGTGACATGTGTCAAATTTTGTCTGCATGAGGTTCTACCTATTATAGTATATAGATATTTTAAAAATCTTAAACACCATATTTATTGATAAATGTAAACATAGTGATAATCACTTCAAAATATTACTAACGTTCAATAAAAAGAGAATTATTTATTTTTTTATAGATTTTTCTAAATTTCAATTTATATATAATGCAATGAAGACATTATTCATAACCAAGAGGGATGTTGTTAAGTATTTTGTTATTTATATAACATTATTTTTATTATTTAAGTATTAGGAAATAATTTGATTTAGTATGTTTGAGAGAACACAATAGCTTACACGATAATCTAACATCGTTCTTTTATCAACCCAAGCCGATATACTCGAACAAAATCATATTGTCAGATTCATATTTCCACTGCTAACTATGAAGCAGACCAAGTTAAAATTAGTTCATAATCGCCCTAATGGCTGTATGTATGTTATAGGATCTCGGGATCGTAAACGTTATTTATTCTACTCTAAATTTAAAAAAAAAAAATATATATATTGAACAGAAAACCCAATGAAATCCTCAGCTGCATTTCAAAACTACATAACACGATTACACGAACGGTGCATTACATTGAAATCGAAAATCAGCATCACACATGTCATTCACGCTCCGTCATGGGAACCCCCCCCCCGCTGTTTTTAATGACCACCATCCTCTACCTCAAACATAGACAATAAAGTAACTTTGGCTGACAATCGATACACTGCTAACGAAGAACACAATCGATTATAAAGACAAACTTTCAACAAAAGACTAATACTGCTGAACAGACGATGAGGCCACAAAAAGTGAATACATACACTTACTTATTTCGTAAAAATCTAAAAAATATGTTTGATGTAATGCAAAACACAATAAATATCAATGCAAAATATAAATTAATAAATACTAGTAAAGGCGGCCTGAAGCAGGGACAGTAGAGAGGTGAGTGAGCTCCTGCAAAGTCCTCATGTCCTGATACTGAATACAGGCTAGGATAGCTGCGCATCCACAGTCATACCAAGCGAATTTTCTTCTTTCTTATTTTTTAAATTTTATATCAATAAGTATTGGTTTTTTTATTACTTAAAATTTACTAGCACATCATTTATAATAGTCTTATTAATAATTTAAAAATGCTTGTTTAAACTGGAGAGTTCTAAGTTACATTTATTTGGCGGACTTATTGTGACGACAATATTTCAATCATAACTACACTATTAAAAACTTTACGCACATTCTTGGACTAGCAACACAAAATTTAGCTGACTTGGGAGAAACTGGCATTACTGGACGCTGTTTGTCACAAGTCATTCATGGATATTTGTTACTATTCTTCACTGGTTGTATCATTAATGTATAATCAATATGACAATAAAACAAAAATTATATGTTTAAAAACAACTAAAGATATATATTTCGGCTAAAATACTAACTAAAATGGTCCAAGGTGAGAAGTTCTGTAGAGAAACACAGCAATAATTTAAAAAAACATTTATGACAACCACCTTATAGAGAGCAAACATTATTTAATACTTTCCAAGCCGTTTTATTTCTTGTAAAGTCGACTATTTAGACTGCCTCCCCCCTCATCTTAGAAAACAAAATTCTCATATATAAAGCTATACGAAAACCAATCTGTACTTGCAGTTTTAGTATTTTGTTTTGCTGTGTAGCCTCACGAGACCAATGAGCAACGGTGTCCCGTCGGTGGGTGAGTTCATCCGCCCGGAGACACATTAAGTTTTTTGACTCGTTACAGCACCTGACAAATCCAGTGCTTAACACTATGACCCCGCCACCCCTCCCGCATCGATGGCAACAGACTGTCGGGGAAAAATTAGGATAAGAATTTGTGTGTAAGTTAGTTTTAAGTTTGATAAAAAAAGGTGAGGTACAAAACCTTTTTTAAGTCAGTTTAGTCCAGTCACGTATAATGCATATCATTATACTTGTTTATTCATTATATAATTTCTATAAAATAACAAAACCTGTATATAATGTAGTGATGCTACAGGAAATACAAAATAAATTGTAAATAGATTCACCTGAGGATCTATAATTCTATATAATTATCTGTAAATTTAAAGGGGCTATGGAGAAAAAAATCTGTACTTAGGTACTTGAACAGTATGGCGATGAGCAAAACCCTCTCGATTATCAATTGCCAAACTTTCATGGATAAAATGCACCTCTTGACACAAATAGACCTTATCCGTGGCGAACTTCAAATTTCTATTATGGCAATGTGATAATGTTATTGCCTCAATATATTTAAAGGCCATTAAACATTACCCGAATACTTTAATTTAAACATCACTTTCAAGCGTTTCCCTGTTGTGCGGTGGCTTTTCTTCTCTAATGTCCAGAGCGTCTGTGGCTCTAGGATTCTCCTTCAGCCTCCACTGCCCTCAGGCATCAGTAATGGGGATGCAGAAATAGCGAGGGGGTCTCCCCCAATCCTTGACTCTTTCTATATAGCCTTGTGAATAGTGCTTCAGGTGGTGGATCCCTGGACTATATATACGTGTCTGTCTGTATTCTAAGAATGTACGTTGCATGTACAATATACAACATTGTATACCAGATACCACTTACGAGACAAAAAGAAGTTGTTCAAATTTCGCAGAGCAGCCCCTAGGGTCAAATGCAGGTACACTTTGAGCCAGATAAGGTCTCGCGGTCATATACCTGTGACCCTAGAAACTCATTTTTTGTCACTGTTGAACTCTCTGCCAGACGCACTTTTGGTTTAAATCGACCGGTGGTTCGTGGGACAATAATCATGAATTACTTCGTTAGATTATTTGTCTTTGGGCACAATATTTCCTCGGTTCGTTTCTTCTTCAAACCATCAATTCTCATCACCCCTCATATATCATATATAAAGGGTGTCCCAGAATTAACGCAAGATTTGATTTAAATAGAAAACCCAGTTTTTAGTATTTTTGTTGTTATTTTTTTTATTGAATTATAAAGTAAATAGGATAGGGTTATTTATGGAATAACACATCGGGCAAATGGCCTCCACGACTTTGCTGGCACATACGCACAGTTTTGTCGAAATTTTCCATGACCATTTGGCATAAATGTGGTTGAATTTCCTCTTTTAATGCACAGGTGGATGTGGGCTTGTTGACATACACCTTTGACTTGAAATAACACCATAAAAAGAAATCTAAAGGTGTTAAATGACACGATCTAGGGGGCCAATTCTGATCACCTACACAAGAGAGCACACGACCTGGAAATGTCTCATGCAGTATTTGAATTGTTTCATAGGCTGTATGGCATGTAGCACCATCTTGTTGAAACCACATATTGGCCTCATCAATATCATCCAATTTCGGCACAAAGAACTGTGTTATGGATTTTCAACAACACTCTCACGCACTGCTTCGATATTGACATTTGAACGGCTTGTTTTTGGACGACCAGTGTGTTTAGTGTCTCCAACTGATCCAGTCTCCCTAAATTTTTCAATTAATCTCTTCACAGTTGATGAAGTGAAAACACTATTCCGACCATATTTTGTATAAAATTTTCGAACTGCGGCCGCCAAACTTTCATTATTTTGGAGCTAATGTTCAACAATAAAGACACGTTGTTCTATCGTGTAACGCTCCATTTTTACTAACCCTAAACTGTCAGCTGTAAGATCGTTTTTTTTTTTAGGGTTGCCAGCAATTTACTGCACAAATGGCGTCAAATTCAAATCTTGCGTTAGTTCTGGGATACAATATTCTACAGTTAAAATCCTCAGTCTCTCTGACCTTTATATTCCTGCCTACAAAACTGTAGAATACGATCGGCCCTTCCTTTCTCGCTCTAGCACTCTCTGGAATTCTCCAGCTCCTAATATCCGCCATGTTTCATCCTTACGGACCTTTAAAACCCTCCTGTTCCAATACCTGCCCCCACTTTTATTTGTTATAAATATTTTTATTTTATTTTTATGATGTAATAGTTCTTTTTATTTGCCAGATATGATTTTATCATCTGTATATTATTCATTTATTCATAGGGGTCCCGGAATAAATTTTTTTTTTCAATTTTATTATGGCTTTCTCGTTAAGCTTTAGTCTGTTCACAATTCTCTTATTGACACAATATCATAAAACCCTCGTTGAAATTATTATTTTTTAACGGTTACAACAGGTTAATGAATAGCAGTTAACCACCAGTACAAACTAAAGCATTATATCAATCACAGTTATCGAACAGCTGTTCGACGTCATAGTAACTGCTGTTGGTCCTGACCTTGTACGCACTATGCGATACTGTTAATAACAAACAAAGCTATAATATTATTATTGAGATATTTTATAATTTTCACCAAATCAATTTTGTAATTAAACCGAATAATTTTTGGCACTATATTTATTTCCAATTTTTTTAACGCACCCGAAAGTGTGCTGAAAGAAGAGACTTCATGCCACTAACAGATCATTCACAAAATGTTTCCAAAATTTTTTTTGTAAAAGTAACTGCATTAAACCTCAAAGAATCCAAAACATAGGAATAAGAATCGATAATAATAGCTATTCTCTGTATGTATAGTACAATCTAGATTATCCGATTATTATTTTTTTTGGATGAATCAAAGTGTTTTCAAATATTGTTTTTTTAAAGAACTTTGTTCCATATATCCTCGAATATCATCCATCTGAATCCGTTTAAAAAAACAACAGTACACGGACAAATTCTCGTCTGTACTATCTACCACCTGATGTAACTTGCTTAATTTAGCCAGCACGGATCAAGGCGTGAAGAGCACATTTAAAAAGAATGTTACTAATGGACGTTTGTTTCTTTGTTCTATTCTTGAAGAAAACTGTGCGAAAATCATAAAAGGATGTTTTGAAAATGTGGACGATAACAGTCAGCGATTTTTGCTGAGGGAATTTACCACCAATTTCGAATATGGAAAAATTATGTCTTTAAGAAGCATCTGTTGTTAGTTAGGTTAGAAAAATCAAGAGTAACACTTAAAACTGATTATTTTTGTCTATATGTGATTTTTTTAAGTAATATTTTTGCAAGTTGAAGTTAGGCTCAAAAACGGGTTTTCCTATTATTATCCGGGTATACTCTCCCCTTCATCGGATATTCGAGGTTACTAACTCCTCATATACCCTCGCGAGGCTGATTTATTTTATATCCTTGTCCAGAAGAAGAAATCCATTGGGTCATCTTATCCGGGTGTCCCCATTTAGAGAAGTCAGCATGCAACCCACACGGCTAGACACCCCCGCTCGTATAATTTGTGAATACAAAATGCCAGACGCCAAGTGACATAAAATTTTCTTTTGGATCCGCTGACTAATTAATTAATATAATATATTGTATAAAATTTTAATATCCATGTTTCTGGCTTGAACCTGGGATTCACAAAGACCAGACAGAGACGGTTTTGATTAAATCATGGAAACCATAAAAATTAAAAAGGAGTTACTACATTTTCATTGTAACATAACGCTTGTAACCTTTCCTTTATATATCCAAATGTATTCATATCTTTTTTTACTTAATTAGTGTTGCCGAACGAAAGCGCCTGATATACCCTGTGTAAATTTGTATTCAACGCACTCCTCAGTTGGACTTCCGTTCTTGTTCCATGCATATCTTCCCAGTGCATCCTAGATCTGCGGGTGAAATGAGAGCTGCTTCCGGTCCGCCATTACCTGGAAGTATCCTATATGGACATTTGTGTGGGCTCTACCGGTCAGTCTGTCCCGTTCCATTTCTATTAGAGAAAGTCCGGACATCTGCTGATTAAAGAATTATCTGTTTAATATTGATCATATTTACCGTTCAGTCCGAAGAGAGAAAGCTTTACTTTCAAATAGCTAACGAATTTCTGAATTAGATAGGGAGAAAAAATAGTTATTCTTGGAACGACGATACAATAAAGTTAAATAAATCGAATTTTTCGGCTGGAAAAACAAAATAGTGCAGCCCAAAGAGAAAAATCCTAAATTAAAGTAAACAGCTCAGAAAAAAAAATGGCTACCAAGCAATATTCTAGGGACAAATAATTCTCTAGCTTGCAAGGTTCTGTCTGGATGGTGAGGAGGGTTTTGATGAAGCATGTCGGATATTAGAGAGAACAGGAGGAGTGGTCAAGAAAGAAACGGTCGGATGAGCGGTTTTTGGGGGATTGATGGGAAAGCCAGAGAGGTGTGATCCTATGTACTTGAATTAGGCTGAAGATCGGAACTGCAGGAGATTGTAGATATAGGGAGGGAGGGTGATGGGAATTGTAGGCTCGGAAAAGGTATGTACCGAGAAAACATTGTCTGCGCAATGAGGGGAGGACAGACGACAGAGAGCGATGGTTTTCAGGGTTCCTATTGACCGATGGGAAATTTGAGAGGTTTCGGTCAATGGTTATCCCCAAGTTTTTAATGGTGTAGCTTAAAGTGGTGGGATGGTCATCAAGATTTAAAACAGACAAATATGTAAAGGATCAAATGAGGAAACTGGAACCTAAAACAATTGCACGAGTTTTCGCCTCAGGTTTACCCAGGCGCTGATTCTATCTAGGTCTCCCTGGATATTGGCAAACCCAGCTGATAAATCAGGGGGGGGGGGAGTCAAAGATAAAAAGGTTTGGAAGATCGCTAATGTAACAACTGGAAAAGAAGAGGAGAAAAGATGGATCCCTGATTGAGGGAAGCAGATAAGGCTCCAATTATTTTTAAAGGATGGAGAGGAACGATCGAAAGCCGCGTATAGAGCTGTCGGATAAAGTTGGTGATTTTAACTTGGAAACAAGGAAAGGATTCAAATGGTATCCCACAACGGCTGTAGATGTATTTAATATTGGACACAAAGGTTTTAGCTTGTCCTGTTAAAAAATGTGCTTTTTGAAACTATATCATAAATGAAGTTAGATGCCCCCAGGTCCAGTTTTCCATCTCGATCCATTGCCAAAATAGGATTTTAAACATTTCTTTTCATGAAAAATTAACGTTTTTGTTCCATTAAAACCCGATTTTACCATTTTCATATCTTCGTTTTTTTTTTTTTTCAATTTTCTACCATGTTTCCTGAAACGCGTTAAAAGAATGGTGAACATTTATTTTTGTATAAAATGCAGAAGCAGCTATTTTACAAAACGTTTAGACATTATCAAAGTACCTGAAAACGTATTTTAATTAATAAGCTACAAAACGGTATACTCCACATTGCGATTTATATTTAATTTAAAAAGGAGAATTGAAATAGAAAAAAAAAAAAGATTGACATTTGCGATAAGACAGCTGTGTTTGTTATTGACATACCTGGGAATCGTAAGAGGATAGTTTTCTGGTATAGCACCCGATCCATTTGCCTAATCGTTATTAACAACGGTGGAGTCATCAATGACGCGTCGCCATTGTTTCAGTATTCAAGAAAATCTCCCCGACCAACCCTCGATATCCTTCCTTCATGTGCCATGTTGTTTAGATTATGAATATTGTCAAAACTTCAAAGAGTAGAGAGATTGGACTGGTTAATAAAAAGTGCATTGGCTCTCCAAGATGTTCCATACTTCAATTTTGATAAAAATGTGACTTCTTACATGAAGCCATTCGATTGATTTCGGCCCGTCCCTCAGAGGTCGTACTGACCCAATCCCAGATCTGACTCCATGACATCTTAAAAGGTCTGCCCCAACAGTGCACTATGTTCAAGAGAAGAGGTACTGGCTAGGTAGCTTACGTTGTCTTGAAATGACCACTCGGTATCTAAGAGTAGGCGAAACCGCCCTGATCCCAAAGGCAACTGTGAACAGAAAAGATGGAGATCGGACCACCGGTGAGCTCTACTAGGTACGTTGGTTGGGCCACAGAAGGGAGCTGTCGTGCTCATGGAAGGGGCCCCTTTTCAAAGATAGGCTAGTTTAGTCGGCAGAAGCTTGGATCCTCCACTGAGAAGGTTGTGGAGGCTGGCAGCGCCGAATAGAGTTGTGCAGAGAGCAGTGGTCACTTCATGTGTCCCATTTAGTATGAATAAAAAATACTAGGCGAGAAAGCGTTATTTTGACCAATCAAGTCCGACCACGTCAAGGTTCTAGCGCGCTCGGAGGAGTGTGTGAGTCTCTCCCTCTCTACACTGAAGCAAGTGATTTATTGACATAAAAAAGTAGGAAGGCATTTTTCAGATCTGTGAAGGAGGTAACTTCTTCTAGCTACCTTTAGCGAAGTGTCCCTAACGTAGTTCCCCAATGCTCTTCTTGGTGATCTGAAACCGGAAGTTAGTCATGGTGCCTATAGGCCGTTGCCTAGGAAACAGTCGACGTAAAATATTATTTGGTAAAAAAAAAAGAAAATGATTTTCTGATTACTTCATAACCTCATCTTAACAATATAACACTTATTTCCAAAGCGCTCATCTTTAAGTTCAGGTTCACAAGCCATCTCATAAAACAATTAAAACAATAATATCTTAACTTAAGTGGCACTACTGGGGTATTTAATTGTCTCTGAAGTAGTTTTATTTACAGCTAGCTGTTCAACTGTAACAGTACAGTATAAAAATTATAAATTAAAATAATTTAACTGTAAACATTGTTAGTTTGGCCTCTAAAAGCAAGAATAATAGATTGTTTGTTGAACCCAACTCTTTGAGCAAACAGCAAGATGTCCGTGGGAGAACCATGGTCGTCTCATATTCACTACGTACAACTTAATAGACTACCCCTTTTGTTGATCATGATCCAGAGGGATTGCAATGTCCTTCCTCCAGGCTTTTCAGGGATAATCTGGAACATACAAACACACACATTCATCCGAGTATATATGTATACAGTTCGATGATGGAGATGGCGGAATGAGGGATGGGAACTAACTAACCCACGGAAATGACGACTGCCGAATGTGAGGGGTTCGATCTCCGAAGCGGGAAAGTCAATTTTCCACACGTTAATTGCCGGCTGAGCTTAATGGGATTGAGCTACTTCCGGTACATAGCGGAAGTTCGTCATCTCCCTCATGGATATTGCCTTTCGCATAAATCATAGTCAATTGAATAACTTACTTAAATCAAGGATCGCTCAATTATTTTCGTACATATCAATAAATAATTTGTTTGTTTTTTTTTAAATAAGAGACAAGTGAAAAAAAAAAACTAGATGATATATATTTATAAATTTGTATTTAAAACTATTTGGTAACTGAAAATTGCCTTTTGACAGTTCGTACACAAGAACATTTTCGACGGACCAGCCCGTCATCCTCAAGGGTTCCATCTTATCCCCTGGTTGCCTATCAAGAACTGTCTCCAGATTCTCCATACGTTAAGGTACAAATATACGAGATATTTTTCTCTCTCTGTCCTTGGCATTCCCCTCTCTTTTAACAAATAATCATACTCTACCTCAAACAGAGGCAGTGAAGTACTTTTGGCTGACAATCGATAAAAGGCTAACGAAGAACACAATCGATTATAAAGACGAACTTTGAACCTAAGACTAAAACTGCTAAACAGTCAATCAGGGGACAGATTCAAGACATGCACTTATTTAGTTATTTGGTAAAAACCGAAAAAATATCGTTGATTTAATGCAAAAATATATCTATTTAAAATATAAATTAATAAATACTAGTAAAGGCCTGAAGTATCGACAGTAGAGAGGTAAGTGAGCTCCTGCAAAGTCCTCATGTCCTGATACTGAATACAGGCTAGGATAGCTGCGCATCCACAGTCATACCAAGCGAATTTCTATGAGTTTTTTTTTCTCTTATTTTTTTTTAAAGTAAGACACATTTGCTCGACTTATTGTGACAATATTTCAATCAAAACTACTTGGACTTGTCATTGCTGTACGTCAGTATATCCATAACATTGATTGGACAAGAAACACAAGACTTACCTGACCACGCAGGAATTGAAATATGGATTTATTAGTTTGAATGAAGTCCCATAACCATAACCCTTCATATGGCAAGGCATCACTGGCTGTTCTATCTTTAAAATGATATTCGCTGCGTCTAAAGTATAATTATTTAAAAACCCAATAAATAAAATTATTTATTGTGATAAAATTACAATCTGCCTCATTGGGCAATAAGTAATTGTGATAAATGTTTTCGTTCATACCATATTTACAATTTTCATTCACTCGCTCATTCATGCAGTATTTACAAACATCCCAAATCCACATCGTTGTGACCACCCTCGAATGCGAAAGAGGACACCGGTTGAGGATGTTTAGGGTGCTTGAATAGGTTACTATGGTTACTATGGAATTTTTCTCTATGGTGCTTCTTATAAGTTACTTAAGCGCCTTTATACATGAAGGGTGACTGACTGAGAGAGAGAGTACTTGTAATGAGCTTCAGATCAATGTTCTGCAGAGTTTAAGTAGGGCTGGTATATTCTACCTCAAGACCGGGATTAGAACTCAATGCTGCTTGTTTTGATTCTTAGATCGGTTAAATACACCAACTTCTATTGCTTTAAGTAGATATTTTCTTTAGAAAGTCTCGGAGTTTATTGTCCAACGTTCGTACTTGTTTGCTTTATGACAAGCCGACCATTGTTGGGATAAAGATCTTGAGCCGATTACTGTTGAACATACAGACATACAGTTAAAAGATAATACTTGTTCGAAAGTAATTTATTCATGACTTATTCGTTCCCAGACTGACTAACCATGTTATCCACACCTCCATCTCACTCTCTCTCCGTTCCGACGCCCAGCCGGATCGTGATGTTCCCATGACGATGGTATGATATATTTTCTATCCACACTGGAATATTGTAACAGATCTATGACGTAATAGATAGATTGTTCTAGACAACAGGCAGCAAGCAATTGCGTCATCAACTTGACGCAAGTCGATGATACGCCGACTATAATCTATGACAGGCGATGACGTCACTATAGTATGATCGATCTCGATGTTTGATTAATAATCCTAATCGCTGTTTTATCATTATCAGGCAGGCAGTGATGATCAACAACAGCGGAAAATTTTTGTTGAAAACAGACTAAAGAATACTGGACATTTCTAAAAGTAGTAACCAATTCTTAAAAAATATTGTATCGATAATATAAAAATATCGATGCTTGGAGCAAGATTCGTAATTTCTCCAGGCAACGAAAGACAAATAGAAAAAAAAATGATATAGTTGTTAGGGGGGAGTGTCCTGTACAACATATAGTGAAAGGTTTGCACGAGGAAGGCGGAGGGTTAAAGGTCATTTTTTTCTAATATTTTTCTCGCTATCTATTTATTTTAGAATAAAGTAATGGCAGACTAAATGGCCTATAAAAATGGTTTTGGACATTTTTTCCGCCGAGTTGATGGTTCAGGAGATAGCAAGGTTTAATAAATAGGAATTTTTCACAATTTATTCAAGATTCATATTAGCTTTGCGTAGCAATTGTATTTAGTGGTAGTTTAGAGATGGTCTTGTATGTAGCAACTATGTTTAATGCTCCCATGTACCATAAAATGAAATTCCTAACCTTAAAAGAACACAAAATTAAATTGTACTCTTTTCCTATTCGGGATTGAAGCGTGTCCCAAATAAACTTTTCTGTTGCATTTGAGGTCCATTATCGCTTCATTTTGTTTGGGGCATAATATACAAGGAGCCCATGAATTAAAAGAATTAAATAAAAATATTCTAAAAATAAAAAATCCGAGATCCTATTTTTGAAAGTAGTTCTTCGGTCTCTGGAATAAAGTTGGTCCGAGTATGAATACTCTCCAGCCGGTTCATCGCATCGGGACAAGGTCTTCCAGTCAGACCATAGCAACAGCATACTCCGGGTCGATACAGGGAGGTTTGTTGGTAAACAGTGCTGAGCCCGACCCTGCTTAGTATTCATGAGATCCTGTCTCTGTCTCCTGTTGTAATCCTCTCTTTTAATAACCACACAGGAATAAGCCCGTCATCGGGTAGGTCTGGAAGGTGTCCAGGCAATAGGAGCAGTTGCCACTTGGATATCAGCCTTGGGTCATGACTAGTCTACCAGTGCTAGGGGAATCGTGAACCTGGTATTATTAAGTCATGTCTTAGTAAGGATAAGCTTCATTTCAAAAAAATACGCCTTTAAGCTTGTTTCTATCCTAGCTTGAAGATAGAGTAGAGCTGTCGGGGGGCGCCCGCCGAGGGAAGGTATCGTCGATCCGGCCACTGCCCGGCGGGCGTCAAGAAAGAGATAAATGAATAAATCTTTGACCTTTGCTGGCGGCCGATCTTAAGATCTTAGAAGGTGTGCCCCGACAGTGCACTATGTTCAGAGGTATTATAGATAGTTTACTTAGTGTTGGAATGGCTATGAATTCACGCTCGGTGTCTAAGCGTAGGGGAATCCCACTAGGAAGGTGTGGTTCTGACAACGCAGGACTAAAGAAAGCAATGTTAAGGATACAGAAGTGCAGAGGTAGTTAAATAAGAAAGCCATGGTTCAAGCAGAGCAACATGCACCAGTGCACTAGGCTACTACACCCGCGCCCCTAGTTAGCTCCGGCCGTGTTGGGATCGTGAGCTAGTCCCCTTTCTCTATACAGACGCCGAAGATTTATTGATAAAATATGAAAAGGTAGACGGGTGTTTTCTGATCCGTAAAGAGGATAACTTATATTTGTCCGTGGTGAAGAAGTTGGAACACTAAGAGGTTTTAAATGTTGATCTACCGACTGTAGGGTGGAAAGAAATAAACAAGAAAAAAAGAAAAAAAAAGTGGAGCGCTTTTGACACTTGCATTACACAGGATGACACAAAGGCATAATGTCGAATGAAATGTAGCTCCTTATAATATTTCGAAAATTAAATAGGAACAATTTAGTATCATGACAAATTAGTATTAATAAATAGGAAACGAAGTAATAAATTATTATTTTTTTTTAAATGAAATACCAATAGTAAAAACTAAAATAATTAAGAGACAAAGATTAGTAATCAATAACTGAGGAAGTACTAATACATTTAGCAGTAGAAATAGTTATAGATTGTAGAGAGTCCCTCTACAAGACAACACATGAGGAATTCAGTACAGATATCTCCAATAGTTGTCATTCTTCAACAGCCGGTCAAAACTCAAAATATATCATTTTTCTAAAAGCTGTTTGTTGTTGAAAATTTTTGTTTTTAACCCTCCCTATTTCCTAAACCACCGAATCTGCGGAAAAAATGAATATAAACATTTCTGTAGGAAATTTAATTTACTTTAATTTTGTATATCGAACCCTTCACAATGGTCTGAATATACCCTATATTCTTGAACTCATCCCTTCCAAGTTCACGAAATTCCATAGTAACCTATCCGACCACCCTAGCACAGTCATTGCACTGCACCACTCACCCCTATAATCCTCCTCGGAGATTAAAACGGCAGTTGCCTCGTGACCTGCTATAGCTAAGTGATGTGGGAGTCCTGGCAATAGCCAGTTTCTCTAATCATATCCTGAGCGTCTGTGGCTCTCGCGCTCTTGGTCAGCCTCCGCTGGCTCTTATCCAGTGACGCGGCTGACGTAGGAGCGTGGGGGACTCCCCAAGACTCCGCTTCCTCCTTTGCATGCGAGTGAGGTGACAACCTTGTGGACTTGGGGGGCCTCTGGGCTGTTTGTAAATATTGTATGAATGAGCGAGTGAATGATGAATTGTAAATATGGTATGAATGATAACATTTATCTCAATTATTTATTGCCTAATAAAAAGTCAGATTGTAATTTTATCTTAGTAAAAATTGTTTTAAAAACTTTAAAAAAAAAATTTTGCATATCAAGTATTTTTTGTTAAAATGACTAGTTTGCGAGATATTTGAGATGAAACGAAAAAAAATAGACATTTAAGCAGCCTTGCGCTCCCCCCCCCCCCCTCCGGGGAACTTGTAAGTTGTACAGGATACTCTCTTCAACAACTGTACCAAAAATCAGAACTAGATAATTTTTTTGTCTATTTTCCTTCGTTGCCTGGACTACAAAGAAATACTACGAAAACTTAAGCCACGAAATGACCGGAAACACGCTCTAGGTTATGTTATGTTTATTTATCCCCCCCCCCCTTTTACATAATAAGTGGTTATGTAGGAATGCTGGAAGACATTGCTGCCCGCCGGGCTGAGATATTATTGTTTACAAAAGAAATTATGACCTTCTTCTTCTGTTGCTGTAAATATTTTCATGAGGGATCTGAGTAAATTCAAAACAACTCCTAGGGTACACTGAGTTTTCTCTCAGCGCGCAACGGTTGATGTACACCAGTTGTTCCATGGACCAGAAGCCTTGCAGTTATCCCGCGAAGGTGAGGCCCATTACCTTATAGAGTATTTTGAAACGAGTGAAGTATAATATTGAATTATATTACTTTTATAGGAAATTACACCTTGTATATAATGTAGCCTAGCTACAGGAAATATAAAACTAATATATGAATAGATTCGCCTGAGGATCTATAATGAAAATAATCATTTTGTAATTTTTTAAGGGGCTAGGAAAAAAAAAAAAAGTTATCCTGCTTGTATTGTAATTGTAAAAATACAATTAAATATTTAATTATAACCTTGCAAAAACGATTTTAATGGCAGTTTTAATGTTTGTTTATTTTTTTGTAATAGTACTCCGTCAAACACTGAGATTAATAATATATATTATTAATCACGAATTTCAATTTAAATCGACTAACATCATCGCTGTTGATAAATTTTAATGAAGTAAAAAACTAGATGTCAATAAAAAAACATTTTTTTATAATTCATTACAGCTTTATGTTTAAGTAATTTATCTGTGATAGCAATATTTCGAAGTTTTGTAGTTATCGCTTTTAAAATATCAAGAACGGAATAACTTAACTAATTCAGTGTACCTTGGTATGTGTCACAATATGCTCCTCAGAAATTTATTTTGTATCGTTGTAGTGCTTTTGAGTGCAATCGGTTTTAACTAGTTAATTAGTTTAACTAGTCTAATCGATATCATTTTTTTTTTCTAATAAACCAGTCAGAGTCATCAATAAACTCTTCTTTAATTTTTAATAAGGCCGATTTTATTTTTAGTAGCATCGTCTCATTAAATTTAATTACGTTTAAAAGATTAAAGCTCTAGAAAAATCACTAGGCTGAGTTTCAAGAATGCTGACCTACACCCGTTGCTTGGTGTGCCGTCGGTGGGTGAGTTCATCCGCCGGAGATACTTCAAGTTTTTTGACTCGATGCAGTACCTGACAAACCCAGTGTTTAACACTATGACCCCACCACCCCTCCCGCATCGATGGCAACAGACTGTCGGGGAAAAATTAGATTAAGAATTAGTATGTAAGTTAGTTTTAAGGTTGACCAAAAAGGTGAGCCCCATCACCTTTATTAGTCAGTTCAGTCCAGTCACGTATAATGTGTATCATTATACTTGTTTACTCCTTATATAATTTTTATAAAATAACAAAACCTCTATATAATATAGTGACGCTACAGGAAATACAAAAATAATTTGTAAATAGATTCGCCTGAGGATCTATAATTATATATAATTATCTGTAAATTTAAAGGGGTCATGAAATAAAGAAAAAACTTACGAGTTAAAAAAGTTACGAACATGATGTTAATAATGACAGTTTTAATTACGTTTTGTAACTGTTGTTGGGAAAAGTAAATTATAATTATTACAGTATTACACTCTGCCTATCTCTTAAGAGAGTGTGTAACTCTCTAGAGAACAGTTCTTCGTTGGATTTTGACTTGCGAATTCTTTGAATTGTCCAGAAGATGAAGTACATACTACAAAAGTATATAGATTTTTTTTTTTCAAAATCAGAAACCCTTGTGTTTTCTCCTTGTGCCCTGACTTACATTAACGTTCGAATTTTATATTAGGAATAGAATGTGTTTAATATGTGTTGGGGCTTAAGTGAAATGTAATCAGGTAAAGTCAATAAAACTGTCAATAAAATCGCTTTTCAAGGGCCCTTGCCACCCTTATTAAAATGATGTCACTCGCCTGACTTCCGCTATGGTATAGATTCCACAGTCCGACGGGTGGATCTGAATTAATCTATTCCCTGGAGAATTCGGGACTGAAATCGATAGTGTCTTAGATAGAGGTATAAGTATACATCAGTGGCAGTCGTGAAAATGTTAACAATTATTTAACCGTATCTTTTGTTGTGGTTTATGTCGTGTAAAATCGATAGAATTTGTAACGTGAAGTTTAAGGTTTAGGTTAGGTTTGTTCGTTTAATTATACTAACTTGGTTAGTCCAGTCAAATATTTCGACTTGTCTGCTTTTTCACGACTTCACAGTATATATTTGTCATATTATATTCTTATGTAAGACTATATGGGCTTAGAGAGTTTTCGTTGTAGTCAAAAGTTTTTTTTCCATAGCCCCTTTAAATTTCCAGATAATTATATATAATTATAGATCCCCCGGCGAATCCATCCACAAACCATTATGTATTTCCTGTAGCATCCCTACATTATATACAGGTTTTGTTATTTTATAGAAATTATATAATGAATAAACAAGTATAGTGATATACATTATACGTGACTGGACTAAACTGACTAATCTGTAAAATAATAAAATAATTTTCTGATCAGAATTCAGCGTCGTCATATGACAATTGCTTATGGATTAGACAATGTGGGAATAGGCGAGACATTGGTCCCTTCAAGGTTCCATGCGGCTTAAAGCGGACGTATACAAATTGAAAACATACTCTGGCCTATAACCGGATCAAAGAGGTTTATCCAAAGAGCTAACTAAAGAGGATCAGCTGAGCACTGGCCACTCCTTGGCCGCCTTCCAAAGAGCTATTCTCGTCGACGGCTGCCAAAACACTTTCCTCCCAGCCTCCTTCTCTAGACCGCCTCTCTCATTCACCTACATCATTCTCCCTCTCTCCCTCTCTCTCTCTCTCTCTCTCTCTCTCTCTCTCTCTCTGTCTGTCTGTTCGGAGAGGAGTTTGTCATGTTTACATGCTTGAGCACTCACTTGTACTTCAGCCCAGCCGAATCAACACAAATCCACCCAGTGTCGATAAGGGAAAATTTCCCGCCATCGCACAAAATTGTTTTGTTCTGCTTAATTGAATGGGAGAATAGGAGATGTTAGAAATTTATATTAATTATATCTCCACGAGGTCCTGACAATCATATTTTATTAGAGGTCTTTTATTTATATACAATCTGCCATGTAAGCAATTGTGATCAATGGTGGAATTTCATGAACTTGGAAGGGATGAGTTGAAGAATGCAGGGTATATTAAGATCGTTATGAAGGGTTTTGGGGCCTTTTCCACTCATATCTAGCATTGTGTTGGTTATTTTGCCACCTTTGACCTTTCCTGTAATGCTTGTATCTATATTTATGTTTACTTTGACCCGTCTTAGTGAGCCTTGCTACCTGATAATATTTCTGTTTAGTTTTGTCATCCTGAAGGGAAACATCATGCCATTATTTGATTTAGCTGCTGAAGTAGATACGAAGGAAAAAGCAGGTTTGTTTCATCAATCTAAGAGGGTATTGCGTAGGAAAAAAATGTGTTCTAATGGCCATCAAATGAAAATTTATCCAGGCGAAAAGGATAGATGGAGATGCAACGTGAGAGGCTAAAAAGAAACCTTTGGATTAAGAAAAGGAACCTTTTTGGAACAGTAATTTGGCAGTTAATAAATTTATTATTTCCTATACTACTGGACAAAAGAATATACTGCCATACACATTACATTGAATTACATACGAATACATTGAATTACATAAGAATACATTGAATTAACATAAGCATTCATTGAATTACTTAAGCATACATTGACTTACATACGCATTCATTGAATTACATACGCATACCTTGAATTAAATACGCATACATTGAATTAACATACGAATTCATTGAATTACATACTCATACATTGAATTACATAAGCATTCATTGAATTACATACGCTTACATTGAATTACTTAAGCATACATGGACTTAAATACGAATTCATTGAATTACATACGCGTTCATTGAATTACATACGCGTACATTGAATTACATACGCGTTCATTGAATTGCATACGCGTACATTGAATTACATACGCGTACATTGAATTACATACGCATACATTGAATTACATAAGAATACATTGAATTACATAAGAATACATTGAATTACATAAGAATACATTGAATTACATAAGAATACATTGAATTAACATTAGCATTCATTGAATTACTTAAGCACACATTGACTTACATTCGCAAACATTGAATTACATACGCATACATTGAATTAAATAAGCATACATTGAATTAACATAAGCATTCATTGAATTACATAAGCCTACATTGAATTACTTACGCATACATTGAATTGCATACGCGTTCATTGAATTACATACGCGTTCATTGAATTACATACGCGTTCATTGAATTACATACGCCTACATTGAATTACATACGCGTTCATTGAATTACATACGCCTACATTGAATTACATACGCATACATTGAATTACATAAGAATACATTGAATTAACATTAGCATTCATTGAATTACTTAAGCATACATTGACTTACATTCGCAAACATTGAATTACATACGCATACATTGAATTAAATACGCATACATTGAATTAACATATGCTTCATTGAATTACATACGCATACATTGAATTACATACGCATACATTGACTTACATTCGCAAACATTGAATTACATACGCATACATTGACTTAAATACGCATACATTGAATTAACATACGCATTCATTTAATTACATAAGCTTCATTGAATTACATACGCATTCATTGAATTTCATACGCATACGTTGAATTACATACGCATTCCTTGAATTACATAAGAATACATTGAATTAACATTAGCATTCATTGAATTACTTAAGCATACATTGACTTACATTCGCAAACATTGAATTACATACGCATACATTGAATTAAATACGCATACATTCAATTAACATACGAATTCATTGAATTACTTACGCATACATTGAATTACATACGCGTTCATTGAATTACATACGCATACATTGAATTACATAAGCATTCGTTGAATTATATACGCTTACATTGAATTACATACGCTTACATTGAAGTACATAAGAATACATTGAATTAACATAAGCATTCATTGAATTACTTAAGCATACATTGAATTACATAAGCATTCATTGAATTACATACGCATTCATTGAATTACATACACATACATTGAATTAACATAAGCATTCATTGAATTACATAAGCATACATTGACTTACATTCGCAAACATTGAATTACATACGAATTCATTGAATTACTTACGCATACATTGAATTACATACGCGTTCATTGACTTACATACGCGTTCATTGAATTACATACGCATACATTGAATTACATAAGAATACATTGAATTACATACGCGTTCATTGAATTACATAAGCATACATTGACTTACATTCGCAAACATTGACTTACATACGAATTCATTGAATTACTTACGCATACATTGAATTACATACGCGTTCATTGACTTACATACGCGTTCATTGAATTACATACGCATACATTGAATTACATAAGAATACATTGAATTACATACGCGTTCATTGAATTACATACGCTTACATTGAATTACATACGCGTTCATTGAATTACATACGCGTTCATTGAATTACATACGCATTCATTGAATTACATACGCATTCATTGAATTTCATACGCATACATTGAATTACATACGCATACATTGAATTAACATACAATACATTCACTAAGTTGTGTTAATTGGAACTAGGATTAACAACGGATACTATCACAGATTGAAAAAATATGTTTCGAGAAGTATGTGCAGATCATTTATTAAAAAAATTCAGAAAGATCGGAGGGCCAGGGAAAACAGTTGAGATAGACGAATCGAGTTTTTCTCGGCACAAAAATCACGTTGGTAGCATTTATCCTAATCAATGGGTCTTCGGAAGTGTTTCTCGGGAAGATAAACAATGCTTCATGTATTGCGTGCCAGACCGTACATGGATAACACTACTGAAAACAATATCAGAATGTATTCTCCCCGGTACAACCATTATATCAGACATGTGTGCATTCTACACCCGCATTATTAACATACCAGGAATGAATTACCAGCATTGTACTGTGAATCATTCACAAAATTTCATAGATCCCACCACAGGTAGTCATACACAACGAATTGAATCGTTACGGGCACAAGCAAAGACAAGAAACAAAAAATAACATGGCACAAGAAGAAGTTTGATAGACTCATATTTGTGTGAATTTTTATGGCGCAACAGAAATAGTGGTAATAATTTGTTCAATCAATTAATAAATGACATTGTAAATTTTTGACCACCAGAATACATATGTTCAAACACTAAAACATCTTTTACTAAACAATTTCCCCGAACCTTTCATTTACAGATAATAGACTAGAGAAATGATTAAAAACAATCATCAGGGGTCCCTATTCCCCAAAAGACTTGAATCCCCTTTATTGCTGTGAGGATAAAAATAAAGTTCAGAGCTAAAAAATACTCATGCGTGTCATGTATTGAAAATAATGTCGCTGAGATGGCCCATGCCGTCCTTAAATCGCTTCAAAACTAGATGCCAATATCACACGGATAGAAAAAGTGACAGAAAGTGCCTAGTAAAAACAAACGCCAAAGGAAGAAAACAGTGAGGTAAGTCAAGAGAAACTTGAGGGCAAAGAATCTAAGAACAGCTCTAAACAAAAGACTGGAGCAACTCAGACAAAGGTGCCTCACATGATAGAGTATTGTGGTCAAAACTATGTAAGATGGCGCCTTACCTTATAAAGCTTAAACCATAACACTCTACCCTGCGACAACTACTTTCGTCTGGGACACTCCATTCTCCTGCGATAGAACTGTTCTTAGATTTTTTTCCCTCAAGTTTCTCTTGTCTGTCCTCAAAACCTTTCTTCCTTTTGCCTTTGCTCATTCTAAGCTTTCTCTCCCAGCTCCTCGATCTGTGTGATATCACCACCTAGTTTTGATGCGGCCTGAGGATGACACGTCCCATACCAGCCACAGTACCTCTAAGACAAGACACACCCCACTGGACCCTGAGCATTTCCTGGCCAATCAGCACACTTCCTGCCTCACAGATTAAAATACCTAATTACCAAGTCAAAATTATCAAAAAGCAAGTAAACACATTTTTGTTGTATACTATGCTGACCAATGTGAATCGAAATACCTAATCGCAAATCAAACTTATATAAAGATCCATTTTCGTTATGTACTATCTTGACTAATGACCATTGGAATATCAACACAATAAGTAAAAGCACTGCAGTTACACAATTACCACAAGAGGACAACTACAGAAGAACCAACACCCAACCTATCTCCACGGGCCGTGAACTGCAACTGAGGCTTAAGGAAGCCGAACAGCTGTTCACCTGCCCTAATCATTTGTATGGAACTTGAAGTTATTATTGATTTATGTGAAGGAATTAATTATTTATTTTTATTATATCTATTAGAATTAAATATATATGGTTACTGTACTCCACACATTATATAGATGTACTATACACCCAGGTGAAACAGCTGTTCACCTGGCCTAATCATTTGTATGGAACTTGAAGTTATTATTGATTTATATGAAGGAATTAATTATTTATTTTTATTATATCTATTAGAAGTAAATGTATATAGCTACTGTACTCCTCAAAGTATATACTGTACTGTACTACACACACACACACACACACGTATATATTATACCCGGGGGTGGTACCATAATTGGAACGATTTTTTTTTATCAATGTTAATGTTGACTAGTAATATTTATTCAGTTTCAATAAATAGTTAACGATAGAAATAATTTAATTCAATAAAAAGTTCAAATTTATCAAATTATACAGGTGGCAGTGGCCATGGGCATATACGTGCTTATTATTAAGTCCGCTTTAAAAGTATTCTTTAATTTATCTAAAAATGTCTTAATTTCATAATATATCCGGTTGATATTAAGCTGAAGTATACATTGTTTGTTAGGTTGCAAATTTAGGCTGAAGAAACATATTGAAAACGACGAACATTTATTCGTAACTTTTTTTAATAATTGACATTTCATTTGTTCAGGTAAACCGTTGGTAACAAGAACAGGCTACACCTGTAGAGATAAGCTTATAGAAATTGCTAGCCCAAAATGATTTTCATTACATATTTTTGCTCAATATTTACCTCTTGGAATTTTTTTCTGAAAGGTGAGACAAAAACTAAAGGAAATAAAATAAAACCATTAGGTCAAAAACGCCTAGTATATATATCTAAAAATTAGTTATCATTTATAAACGTCAGATATCACACAGTCACCTTAACCCGACTAAGGGGGAAATGAAACTCATCTCGTTTTTGTCTGTTGCTTTACTTGGCATTTATCATTTCTTTTATGTACAGCCATACTTGGATATAATTAAACGAAAAAAGTGTAATGACAACAATTGTCAATTTTACGATGTAATCAAAATAAACTATGGCCGGCCTGATTGGCGGTGCTCGCGAGCCTGGTCTGGAAACCCCAGTAACTACTAGTACCAGTAACAGTAACTACTAGTACCAGTAACAGTAACTACTAGTACCAGTAACAGTAACCAATGAATGATTAAGTCTTTCTTTGTAAAGTGGTCAATTGAGACATATTTAAGGCATCACAATCTGAGGGTAATATTCCTCAATCTCTAACTAGCCAGTCACTTGTATTGAACAAGATAAACTAATTAATAAATGACTAGGTTAGGAATTGTTCATTTCTGCCATTCTGAAACGATGCCATCAGGCAGGTTCCTCTCACTGCTTCTTCCTTTGTTTAGCTTTGAATTCCTGTGGTTTTATCGCGGTCTTCAATTTTTAACAACCTTTACGCAGAGGTTTTATGGCCCATTCTTTACTATTTTGCTTTTATACAGTCCACTATATTTGTGTTTATGTACTGAGTAAGTTCCGATTTGTGTTGCAGAGAGACGAGATGGCGAGGCATTAGGGACCAGCAGAGCTGGACCGGCTGCCGAAGCTGCGGCTGGGCGAGCGAAAGGGCCGCTCGACGGACCGCCTCCGCCAGCTCACCGAGCGCCTCAAGAGCCCGCCGACCAATGAGGAGACCAAGGCAGAGGGCAGGCCAGCGGTGGGCTACGTCCAGAGGACTATACCGTTCAGGAGTGCCTCCTTCAGCCAGGTCGACTTCAGCCAAGCCGACGGCAAGTACATCCGCAACGCCAGGACAATAGCCCTGGCCAACAAGGCCGCCTCCAGAAAGCCGGAGCCGCAAGAGGACGAGGACGACCTCAAGGACATTGCCGAAGAGGACAACTCCGAGGCGGACAAGAAGCGGGACTGGGGTGACTGGGCCTCCAGCAGCCCTCAGGAAGAGCCTCAGAGCCCCGAGGAGCGCCCTTGGCCGCCGAGGCTCGTCTGCCAATCCAGCGAAGAGAAGGAGGAAGAAGCCAGCTCCAGGGGGAGTCCGCTAGAGTCAGACTGCGAGGCCAAGAGCCCGCGACCTCCCAGGAGGTACCCCAAACGCCCCCTGCGAGGGCCCTACGGCCAAATGTTGGAGGCCGAAATGAAGAAGCCTGACGCGAGGAAGTTTACCATCAGCCAGGATCTCAAGTTCTTGGACGACCTTCCTCGGAGGGCGAGGGACGACAGCCACCTGAGTAAGGAGGATAGCAAGAGGGGGGAGCACCAGAGGACCACAAGCAGCCCTAGCCAGCTCGAAGGCTGCAGTCATCAACTCCTTGCGCAGTTACTGAAGGGCAGTAGCGAGCGATGTGCAGACTCTAGGCTACTTCTCAACTCGGCAAGTCTTTGGAAGGTGAGTCTTCATTACATTTCTTCTAAATTAAAGTCTATGACTTTGTTGGAATATAAAGCAGATAGGTATATCTTCATCGGGTACTGCTGTGGGGTGGTAGCTTGTTTACATAAAATAATTAAAGCGGTCAACATCTCCTCAAACAAATACAACCACTCAATTATATATTCACAACTAATTATGAACTCCCAGCCAATCAAACTGTCGTTTCTTGTCAACTTTAAGTATTAACGATTGTTATCATTCATTGCTAGAAATTCAATTCAATGATTTAGCTCACAAACTATCTTGTTTTACTCAAAAGTGTAAGAATATGTCTGAAAAACATAGTTCATTTTTGACCGATGACATCTCCAGGTTTGCTACAGCTCTGGTAATAGAGGGATCCCTTCTTTGGCTCTATATAGCGGTTTTCTCTTCTAAACTTTTCTTCTTCATTCAGTAGCCTAGTAATAATTAGTATGATTTGTGTCATAAGAATACGGTGATGCCAACAATATTGATTAGGTGCTGATTCTAATAATCGTTGCTTATGGAGGAAAAATAGTGACTGAGCACAAATTCAAAAAAGGACTTTCTGATTTTTATTAAATATAATAATTTTATAAACTAGTTACATCCTCAGTTGTTTTGTTTACACATAATTGGTGTTTGTATCAAAAATATTATGAGCATTTTGTAGCACGATTTAAAATTAATTTTTTGTATTCGAGTCATTTTCAGTGTTAGTTTTTTAGTTGTAAAACTTTTCAATAAATATCATTTTCATAATGCATCTTTAAAATCAAAATTTTAATTAGGCATACATAAAAATGAAAAAAAAAATTTATTTATTTAAGTTTAATATTAATAAAATAATTATATTTTTATAATGCTTTATATCTAAAGTATTATAATTGCTACATTAATTCCATCAATATTTATTTTAATTCATTATCATTACAAATTCATCTATATTATTTCCATTTCTGGACTAACTGCCAACAATATTATATCTTTGTGTTATGTTAATAATAATTTATACAAAAATATATCTCTAGAAAGCCTCAATTTTATATTTTGTAAAAGAAAATAAGCTCTTAATATTTAAGAGTATATTGTATTTATATTTTTATACCATAGCTATGAATGTTTATAATATACACGCGGCCTAAATATTGGGGGGGGGCACAAATTTAAGGAATGTACTGTACATAACAGGACAAGAATAAAATACTAGCAAACATATGCGGGGAAATGAGCTGATCCTGAATTAAATATAACTTTATGTAAAAAAAAAAATGTTTATTTTGGTTTTATATTATATTGAAATTCGAGACTATTAACTTAGGAACAGAGAGAATAAAATACTTTGAAACAGTAATAACTATTTATAAAATAAATAAATTTAACGATACAATAATAGAGAACAATCAATATAATTAATGTGCCAGCTGATTTGTGGTTCTATTTCGACATATTTTCACAAAGCTCTGAACATGAAAATACAATTATTAAATTAAATTAAAAAAGAAATATAATATATAGTTGGTAGTTCGTTCAGAAATAGAAATAATAATAATTTAAAGTGGTTAAAAATAAAGATGAATTTGTAACGATAATGACTCAAAATAAATATTGATGGAATTAATTTAGCAATTATGATACTTTAAAATAATGCTTTATAAAAATATAATTATTTTATTGATATTAAACTTAAATAAATACAATTTTTTTTTCATTTTTGTGTATGTCTAGTTAAAATTTTGATTTTAAAGATGTACTACATAAATTATATTTATTGAAGACTTTGACAACAAAAACCAAACAAGAAAACTAGTACTGATAATGATTCAATTATAAAAAATTAATTTTAAATTATGTTACAAAATGCTCATAATATTTTTGACGTTTAAAAAACACCAATTATGTTTATAAAAAAAAAAAAATAGGATTTAACTAGTTAATAGCATTATTATATTTAATAAAAATCAAAAAGTCCAGGATTTGAATTAGTTGCAGCTCTGTTTACACATGAAGCGAACAAATTACTCTAAACCTTAAAGGGATTGTTCTCCCGTTGAGTGGTGCCATTCACAATTTTTTACTTTTATCCTTCCGACGTCTATCCTCCCACAACCCCATACTATACAGTTTTGGCCTTTAACCCGCCAATAAATGACTGTAAATATACATTTTCTCGTGTATCGTTGATTGTACTGTACATTGTAATACATCTCCTTAATGCAACCTGTCGCCTAGGTCGGTTGGTACAAATTGATCAGGTCGGACGTAGTGAGCTCTGTGGCCAGCCAGGACCAGATGTGAGTTAGTTCGAGGCTGTTAATAATAACCTGTGTGCCCTTGGTCTACATAGCACATCTTTTAGGGCATCTGTCGCAAATCCGGAGAAATAGTTTTCAACGATTCATCCACGGTCTATATTAAAAATAATACTACATATTTAAATATATCTGTTATATGTTTTATTTAACAAAATATAACTAATTAAGCTGTTTTATATTCTGTTTTTTGTTTTTTTTCTTTCATAGCACCTTTAAATTTCCAGATAATTATATATAATTATAGATCCTCAGGTGAATCTAAAACTATTTACATATTATATAAGTAAATTATCATCATGAGAATGAAACAAATGATTTATACATAACTATTAATTAATTATATGCTTCATTTTACAATTATACTATACATTTTTAAGAGGCTTCTTGAGGAATTTAAAGATTTCTGATCTACACATAACCACACAACTAATAAATGAATATAATTTTATTTTTCTTAGGCATTGAAAATTGTTTACTTGTATACTATAATTTTTTTTTTTTTTTTTTTTTTTTTTTCTAAGCTCTCAAACTTATAAAAATAGGAATGTGGGAAAAATAAGAAAAATTATTTTTGGCTGGAAAGTGCCTTTCACTAAGGGGAGACCCCCCCAGACACTCTGTATACTATAAAGAACATCATAAGTACTTTAAATAATTAACAATTTATTAGTTGAATCGAGTAGTAACATTCAGTTAATGTTTTCTTGTTTGTTGTCAAATTTGTCAAAAAAACATTATCTATTTAAATAATATTTGCAAAATGGCAGTCTATTTCTAAGATGTGTTTCAAGACTGTCAGTTGCATCTTACAAAAACAAAACAAACATTAATATGTATAGATGACTTATGCCTGTGAGGGTTGAGACAATCTCTACTAAGTAGGCTGTTTTTTTTTTAGGGATTTTTTGTTGCTTTATAAAAACCAAAAACCGTTATGTTTTCACCGGTATGTCTGTCTGTTCTTGTGATTGTAATATAAAGTTTTTCATTGAGGTTCCACTTGATTGAACTACTACAAAGTTAAGGTTTTATTAATTAATTGGATGGAAAGTAATTTTGTCAAAAAAATCATTTTTGCAACCGTAGCCTTACCTTTAATTGTGTTGTGATTAAGATATAGTTGCTTTGTTAATGAAATTCTTCATTCTAACAGGCGGTTATTAAAACATTTTTATTTTGCTTAGGGTTCACTACACACACACACTTTGCCCTTATTGAAGCTATCCTGCCTAACAGAAGTTGTTGTCGCATATAACACATCAGAGCAAAATATAACATCATTTCTTCGAAAATCCTAATTGGTTTGTTTACACCGAAAAGTTACTGAGAAATAACACTATTACAAGAAATTTTCCTTCTCCCGTTCTTTTAGTCTTCCTTAAAAAAAAATAAAATAAAAAAAATGTTTAGCTTTTGACCGGTATGGGGGCCAAAAATGCGAGTTTGAGCGTTCGAGGAAAAACCAACAACAGTAGCTAGTGGAAAAACAACAATACAATAAACAACTTTGAAGTCGCTTCCGGTTTCGAAATAGGTGCCGGAAATTAAAACCCAAAACAGCAAATTAAAACTCTCAAAAATATTATTTCCTGCCGTCCTAAGCTCGATCCTAGGATCCTTGGATAGGAGGCATTGGAAGTCGGCCAGGCTTGTTCACTCAAGGCAATGTGTTTGCATCAATGCACCGTGCTTCGCTGTGCATGCTGTCTTTCCCATTTGTATGAAAACAGTCTGTCTCTTGCAAAGCACAAATATTTTCATATGGCTGATACATATTTACACCATGTTCAGCTTTGACTTGGCAGGGTCATTTTACAGAGTGGCACGAAAAATAATTATATTTCTTAGTATTTCCAAAGTTTAGCAATTTGAGGTAGAAAGTTTGAGTAATTTAATTTTGTTCATATAAAGTTGTGAAATAAGTCTTCTCTACTCTATGAAACCTGTTTAATTATTATTAATCTAATTACTTCATAACACAAAAAATAAATCATTCTAAAATTAAGGATCTATAACGCCTTGATTAATAATATATCTCTCGTGTTGTGTCATTAAGTTGAAAATAATTTCGAAAAGTCATAAAAAATGGATTTAAAATTCTAATTTTTTTTTTTTCAAATAAAATCAAATTATTTTCAATATTCACATAATGCTAATATGCGATGGAGCCCATCTAAAAACAAAATACTAACATCATCGCTCGTTTTAATTGAAGTGCATATAAATTTTGTGCATAGAAAGCATAATATATTACATTATCCACTAAACTAATGCCTGGTTATGATAATTGATCAGTGTTAGCTACATTTTTGAATTAATGTATTATAACTATGCTTACATTTATCTATAGATTTTTATGGTTATCGCTTTAAATATAATCCAGCTTTGTATACTTTGTCCAACTTAACAATTGTAGTATACTTTGAACTGTCTTAACATTATTGTTAGAATGTTATTTATTGGGTTATTTAATGTTTGATATTGGTATGACTGTCTGAAATCAAACTAGACTGATACTACGTAACCTAGTTATGAGCTTTACTAACAAATTGTAGATGAGTTTAGTTTAGTCTAAGGTTATTAAGTTTAGAATTTCTGTTGATAAATGACTGCCACTTCAATTCTTTATTTACTATTGAATAAGTTTTGTTGTTGACATTGATGCCAAATTCGCTTTAAAATGGTCTAACGTTTTCAGTGAACGAAAGTACTTCTCTGTTTTCCATTTTATATTTTGTTATTGCTTAATCGTTCGATTTTCCCACGGATGGTTGACGCTTAAATACTCTACAACTCCCGAACTAAAGGAAGTTACATATTTAAAAGATGTAATAAAATAAAAGCCGGACCTTTTTCGTGGAATGACCCATAGAACACACCCGTATAATCGAGGTTTATACTCTACAAAATACAAGCGATGTCCAGGGAAGGCGATTCAATCAATACAGAAGACAAAAGACACAGGCAATGATCCGACTGTTGGAGCAATCAACGACAGGTCTGTTGCGAACAGATATCATTCCGCCATTGCGACAATATCAGCCGATTGTTGTACGCTTTGCCGGCAAATAGTCCCTCAACAATGTTTATTGTTGCAGACAAACAGTAATTAGTACTCGATACAATATTGTTCTTTGCTTCTGGTTCACATTACTTCACACATGCATATCCCCTATAGAAAGAGAATTTATTTATTTCAATTTCTCTTTCATCGCCTCATTATACACACATTAATACCTAATAATGAAATATTCACTTATTTACTAACTATTAAAATATATTAATTTTACTAGGCTATAAATAAAGTCAATGGCAGTAGTATCATGAAGTCTGGAGAAGGTATTATTAAGGCGAATCAGTCTCCAGTTTAATTAAGCTACTAGTACAGGTTATATTCCAAGATGGCGACGCATAAGTCAACAGGATTTATGTGAGGTGTAAAGGTTAAGTCTTTATCGAAAATTACGCCTAAGCACTTAACAGGAAGTACTTAACTAAAAGTTGAAAGTTGCAACCTTGTTCGATCGACAATTTTCTAAAGCGGAGATGCATTAACTCAAATAAGTAATTTCTTCATTTTTTTTTTTTTTTAATTCTCAGAACTCGTTTAATCCCTCTCGCTAATGGATACTTCGAGGGGATCACAAAGCTTACTATTTAAAAAAAACCTGTTTATTAATGTAATGCAAAGATTTAAAATTTTGATAATATTTTTTTTTTATATTGCAGAAGGACTACATATATATAAACATATACATATAATATGTGCATATTAATGAATTCTTGGATTAGATTAGGAATCATTTTTATTGAAATTTGACGTGAAGTGTTGATTCGTATCTTGACTAGATCTGTCTGTTGCTTGTGAAAAAATTGTCAAGCTAAAAGGTTTCTTTTTTTTTATTGCATAAATTAATGAGTCAATTATAAACATTTTCAATTCTATTGAAAAAGGGAGGGGGGATTCACAGGCTGCAAACATTTTACCGGACAAGTTGAGGAAGGGTTTCTTATTCATCGTTCATGTTTTTTGGTATTTGCATGGCATTGTTAATCGATTGTACAATGTCGATAGATTGGGGTCATTGTCCATGCATCCACTATCGACACTATCGATTGGTCATCACTGGTATGAGGTAACCCAAGGGTGCAGTAGAAGTAGCAGAGGGATTAAAATAAAATAAAATACAGAATAAAACTTAAGGATTTCTGAATACTGATAAACTATCATATATACCGTTCTGTTTCTTGTTTGTTGCCATCCCGAGGCTAGCCGTCGGATTCCTTCACAATACCACTCTTTGGCTTTTCAACGGAAGAATTCTGTAGCTCCATTTTGAGCTTCGTCCTGAATATCGAAGGTTTTCCCTTGAAGATGACGAGCCATCGACCGGAACATACGTATGTTAGCCGTACGGTGCTAAGTCTGGACTGTAAGGAGGCTGAGGTAAAACTCAATCACACCCAGTTCTTGTCGAAACAAAACCCGATATAAATTCCTATTTACTAATGCTGGGTCAAAACACCATGCATTCCGCATGCCGAAGTACAGAGAGAATTGACCTTGCTGAGTGAGAGCAACTGTCACAGGAGGCTCATTGCAGACTAACCATTGTTTCTTCGTCTTAGGGTTTCACCAATATATCCACTTTTCATCTCAAGTAACACTTCTTTTAATGAAACAATGGTCATTTGGATTTTTCAAAAGTTGTTAACAAATTTCTAGTAGACGCCGTGCCTGCTCAGTGGTCAACTCATACGGAACCAATCTTCATGAGCGATTCACTTTTCCCAAGTTATACAGCGAGAAGGAGCCAAGAGATGCAGGGCTAATAGTTATTAAAGAATTCTCTATCTTATTTAAAATTCCGATCCGGTAACT
Source organism: Acanthosoma haemorrhoidale (assembly GCA_930367205.1). NCBI lineage: Eukaryota > Metazoa > Arthropoda > Insecta > Hemiptera > Acanthosomatidae > Acanthosoma > Acanthosoma haemorrhoidale. The sequence continues at coordinate 800,218 of OV884012.1, forward strand.
TCCTGAAATAAGTTAAAAGTCTACAAACTAGTACAAGAATCAAAACTTGAAGAAAACAGCTAACCTTGCCTGTTAAGATAAACGTTTGAAAATTGAAACTGTTTAAAAATAAGTCAAAATTTTCTAAACAAAAGAAAGACAAGATATATATATATATTTTTTTCTTCATAGCCCCTTTAAATTTACAAATTACACATTGAGATCATTTAGGGAAGCATTAAAACAAAAATTAAATTAAAATGACTCATATTTTACCACAGCACTATTTTATTTGTACTGTACTACTACTATAACAGACAATTAGTCACAATAGTCCTTATTATAATTTTCAATAGAAATATGCAGGGGGTGAAGGAATAGGGAGGGAGGAATGTTATTTTAATAAATATTGTTTGTAAGATGTGAAAACATACACATTGCCTTGTATTATAATTATTATGATGGGGTATAAAAGTTTAATTATGATTTATTTGCCTTATTTACAATCTTCCCCCTCTGCAAAAATAAAAATTCGCCCTCAAAAACATAGATTAAATAGTTAATACATTTAATATCACAATGACGTCATGTTATTGAATAGATTTTATCAATGGAAATCATTCAAGGATGTCACTGAAAGGATGTACAATTATAGATCCTCGGGCGAATCTATTTATCATACAATTTATTTTTGTACTTACTGTATGGTCGCTGCTTTATATACAGGTTTTTTTTTGGTTTTTTTCATATCCCTCAAAATAATAAAAATAGGATAAGGGAAAAATAAAAAGGATACTTATCTTGGATCGGTAATAGCCTTTCACTAGGGGGAGTCCCATTTGAAGGATGTGTGTAGAGGATGAGGAGTTGGAGGGCCTTGGGAGAGCTGTTGGTGATATCGGGACGGTGGTGAGAGTCCACCGAGGGTTGAGTTATTTTTATAAAAATTATATAATGGAATAAACAAGTAAAATGACACACATTATACGTGACTGGACTGAACTGACTAATAAAGGTGATGGAACTCACCCTACTTCTCAAAAAAACAAAAACAGGTAGGGAAAGTCATACGAAAGCCATCATCCGACTTCGTCCTGTGTAGGAAAGTACAATTAGTAAATCATTGACAATTTTCTGCAAATTTTCCATCGAAATATAACCCTAAAACGTATACTGTGATATAAGTGGAGGTTTATGCCGTGTTAGTAACATTGCTCCGCCAGACATGATCGTACAACCGTATGACAAAGGAGATTTCTCGAAAACTCCTACGAAAAAAATTTGCCAAGCATATTGTCGGGTCGTCACGAGGGGGGTGCCTGGTTACCCTAGCCCTGGCGACAAGTGAAGGTTGTTTGAGTTTATAACCTGGACAATCCTTTTATGACGGCTTTACTATCTGACTCCATTTTTGATAGGTATGTGCCCTGACAGTGCACTATGTTCAGGAGAAGAGGTACAGGGTAGGTTTATAGGTAGTTTATGTGGTCTTTGAATGACCACGAATTCACACTTGGTATCTGAGGGTAGGCGAAAACCGTCCGGACCCCAAAGGCGAGTGTGAACCGGAGAAAGGCAGACTGGATTGCCGCAGGATTGCTGCTAGGAAAGGCACCGTTTTGTTCAGGGCCACGGCAACCGTCGTCCGCGAGGGAGAGGTCTCTCCCAAGGAGGTGCTAGTTTTAGCGAGACGAAGGCAGAGATTCCCACTAGGAAGGTGTGAGGTCTGACGACGCCGGACTAAATCATAGCAAGGTTAGGAGAGAAGAGATGCAGAGGTTTTTCATTAAGAAGCAGTCAGGTTTCAAGCGGGGTAGCCACAAGCCAGTAGTTGCCAGGAGAATAATTTACAGGGGCCAGACCCCGGCTTAAACACCCAGCTAGCCTTGCCCGCAGCCAACCATCATTAGGATTGTTGTGACCAATGATGTTGGTTTCCTTTGTTTTCTGGCAGAGGGTCTGCGGCTCATGCCTGACTACAGCTGGTGTCCCAGCTCATATAATTAATTGGCACCCCGCATTTTTTATTGCTTAACACATTTACAATGATTTATATTTTGTTCATTTTATTTACATTTGTTTACAATATATTTTATTCATGTTATTTACATTTGTTTACGATATATTTACAATAGAGTATAGGGTGATTTATGTTATGTAGTTAGCGGTCGCTACACATATAATAAATTTGAAGAGTTTTAAAGAGCAGATAGGCCGGCTCAAACTGTTTAGGCTTGGGTGCCATTGCTCAGTCGATAGGTCAATTATTTACGCATATATTCAAACAGGTTAGGCTTTTTCTTTTCAATGTTTATTTTATAGATGCCCGGGTTTCTATTCCCGATTCCCTTCTCTCCCCCTCTTTAGGTCCGGGGTTCATTCAACCTCGTGAGGATAAAATAGTCAAACTTTCGTGTTTCCTAATTCTTGTTGAGCTATGGATTTTCATTATATATTTTCGGGATATTTCTTCTTCTTTGGGATATCAGTTCTTGTCCGCATAAGGTCCATTATTATCCATAGTCATCAATTCACATTCTCGGAGGTTCTCGAGACCCTACATCGCTGAGAAATGAATGTATACGAGGGATCATGTACCGCATAGGTTCATTGTTTATATTTTGGCAACGAGTGACCAAAGAAGAATTGCCATGGGTACGCTGTGTTATATGTTCGACCCATGCCATGTGAATGTCAGGTAAATTTAGAATTAGTTCGCATCTCTTAAACGTATGAGTGACTATCAATTGTCAAAGGCCCCAGCTCTGTCCTCATGGCCTCAAGAACTATGTATATGTAAGTTCATCTGCAATATTCACCATAGAACAATGATTATTCACCATTCTCTCAATTATGGTTCAATTGCCAATCCACAAATACCAATCATACAGTCCACTATTTAATATCAAAAGTTTAATGTGTACATTCAGAACCACCATCCGAATAAGTAAGTATTTCAACAATCTTATCAAAATTTCTTCGTTATACTTATTAAATAATTCTTGGTCAATGAAAATCGTGTTTTCAAGTTGTCAATGTTCGTTGTCCGTAAGCGAGGTTATCAGTTCCAACTTGCGGATTATTTTTCTGTTAGAGTACTGGAACCCATGACCTGGATATCTTGAACCAGTGTTGGTACAGCGGGGAGAGAGAGAGAGAGAGAGAGAGAGAGAGAGAGAGAGAGAGAGAGAGAGAGAGAGAGAGAGAGAGAGAGATATGATTATTGTAATGTTCCCATAAATATATGTGGTTCGTCTGTCCGTCAGGCCAGTGTTCCAAGCCACCCAGGAGGTCCTGGCCAAGGCTTCGTTACCTTTTTGTTTACAGTGGAAAGGTATCGCCCCACTCACTGCAAGGAGCTTGATGCAACCTGCAGAGAATGAAGCCCTACGAAAACCACTCTTTAATAATTGATGAAACTACTATTATATAGAAATATACTTTATAGGAACCAACGCTAGAGAATAATTAAATATATCCATTACAATAAAAACTGTATCAATAAGTTTTTTTTTCTTTCTCGTTGATTATGAAACATTTCTATATAATAACAGCAACATATTATTGAAGTTGGATCATGTTTTCTTTGAGTCTCCTGACATTTTTGGCGAAGGAGCTATTTGTATATTTTATATACCAATAGCTCCTGGTAAATCTTACAGGTTAGGTGTATTTACGAATTACACGCATTTCTAACTTATATATAAAAGTAAATTTATTACCGATCACGCGCCCGAGTTTTATGTCAAATATAAGAAGCGATGTTTACCTATAGACTACTTGTGGCCATAGGACTCACTAGTACCACCGAATATAACTTAAAGAAAATGTTAATACTTACTCTATCAGCAATACTTACGGTTAACTGCTCAATGTTCTTTTGGCTTATGATTTTGGGATGCACGTTTTCTTTTTTCCCGATAGGTCCATATTACCGACAAAGAACTATTTCATTTTTTTTGATTAGCTATTGTATTTCAGCATTATGAAAAAAAAAGTGTGAATCCATGGAAACATCATTTCATTATACATTAACTTACTTGAGATTTTAATACATGTATGCATACGAATGCTTATCTTACAACAATTAAGTAAAAATTATAATACGTATTTTTTTTTTTTTTTGGAGAGCGATTTTTTTTGGGAATCGCAGTCAGTGGTAGGATTTCAAATAATTGGTTTAAATTGATGGATCTTGTTCTATACTTTAATGTCTGACAACAACTTTATTTCCTTTTAACATTTTATCTCCTCCATAATTGAAACTTCTTTATAAGTTCTCTTAAATGATTCCATATTAAAATATACTTGATATTTATCATGGTTAGTACTAAAAAAGTACTAGTAAGTAAAGTAGTATTCCTAAAGTAACTTTTGTTTTTCTTCAATTTAAGGCGTTAGATCCAATTAGGAAAATATAGATATTTTTTTAAGGGAGAGAAAGAAAGAGAGAGAGAGAGAGAGAGAGAGAGAGAGAGAGAGAGAGAGAGAGAGAGAGAGAGAGAGAGAGAGAGAGAGAGAGAGAGAGAGAGAGAGAGAGAGAGAGAGAGAGAGAGAGAGAGAGAGAGAGAGAGAGAGAGATGTGGCTATTTGAATCGACTGTTGAGGTTATATTTACTAATGCTAGCTCCGAGCTCTGACGTCAGAGGGTCCCATTCACTAAATATGTACACACTAGTGGTGACCTCTAGCGGACGGAAATAGACCAAGTCCTGCATACCTCTTTGGAGTCCTTTTGTTTTCTCTCATATCTCACTGCTCCTATCCTTCTTAGCAAGTAACTTATAAGTAGAGTAGAATTATAAATAAATAAAAAACTAAATGCTAATATATAAATATATTATCCACTAAGCCATTATTTTTGGATAATTATCGGACTTAGCAATGTTTCGAAGTAATTTATTATCACTATTTTGATATTTATGTGCGTATTCGTGAGGTGTTATCGCTTTTAAAATGTCTACAGTATAATCAGCTCTCGCGCAACTTAACAGTGTACCTTCATTTGTCATATATTATAACTAACTTAACAGTGTACCAACTTAACATTTGTCATATATTATAACTAACTTAACAGTGTACCAACTTAACATTTGTCATATATTATAACTAACTTAACAGTGTACCAACTTAACATTTGTCATATATTATAACTAACTTAACAGTGTACCAACTTAACATTTGTCATATATTATAACTAACTTAACAGTGTACCAACTTAACATTTGTCATATATTATAACTAACTTAACAGTGTACCAACTTAACATTTGTCATATATTATAACTAACTTAACAGTGTACCAACTTAACATTTGTCATATATTATAACTAACTTAACAGTGTACCAACTTAACATTTGTCATATATTATAACTAACTAAGTTGTTAAGTTTATAATGTCTATCTTGTTAAATGGTCTGTAAAAGTAGTCTGTGTTTTATATAAGCTCTAAAGCATTCCACTATAATTCATTATTCCTAAATTCTATTTTGTTTTATATTTTTATAAAAATTGACATTGATTTGACTTTGAAATTCCACTGTTAGTAAATACTTAACCAACTGCCATAATAAAACGTGTATCCTATTTTCAATTGTCTCACTCATGCTGCGTCGTCCGCAATCGTTAAAATTATTCCTGTAAACAAAAATCATAGATGGAACGTTAAAATTAAATAATGATAAAACGATAAAATAAAATTAGTACATACGTGATAATGTACCCGATAAATAAACAGTGATAAAAAATATAAGACGTGGAAGACTTATTTGATTGTATTGAGGAACATATGACAATTTAACCGCCGTCCCCAAATAAAGCGATTGTCTGGTTAAACTGGATATGAATATTGTACTAAATAAATTGTATTTACTTAATGCATTTGATTTAAAGTATTTAATTAATAAAATATTGTGGTTTTTTTTCCAATTTTTTAGACAGCTAAGTTCCTTCGCATTTTTATAATATATTATTGCTTACACGGCAATTCATAAGTCTTTAGTAAGCGAGCTATTTTAATGCCAAGTTTGAAGAGATGGTGATTCCCAACTTGATATTAATGTAGCCCACATTTGCTGGTCTAGTGTAACTGGGAAAGATTCTGTTCGAAAGAAATTTCGAGTCGAAAAGTGAGCCGAATTCATAGCGTATGAATATACATATGTAGCACATGAGATACAAACGAACTATTTTATTGGTATATATATATATTACTACACCGTTGTTGTCTTTGCCGTCCAATATCTCCAATGCAGAACAAATTTACTGTTTCTCGTCTAATCTCTTCTGCGTCTTGTTGTTCTTTCACTTGCGGGTGAAAATAAAACTTAAACACGTCTGTTCCCCGAAGCTTTGTTTTGTTTTTTTTCGCTCTATTTTTAGTTGTGGTTTTTTTTTCGCTCTATTTTTGGTTGTGGTTTTTTTTTTCGCTCTATTTTTGGATGTGGTTTTTTTTTTCGCTCTATTTTTGGTTGTGATTTTTTGTTGCCTGTTTATGTTTTTCAACCACTGCTGTAATATAACTAAGGTGCAATGAAACTGACCAGACGTGCAAAAGAAATATAGAACTTATGTCGACGAGTAAATGATTCTGAATCTTCTTTAAAATTATTTTGTGATGAAAATAATATCTGCCTGATTTGGCCATAAGTAATTGTGATAAATGATCTCATTAATGCCATATTTACAATTCTTCATTCACTAGCACATTCTTACAGTATTTACTCACAGCCAGTGGCCTCCCCAATCAACCGCGTCACCGGATACAAGTCAGCGGAGGCTGACCAAGAGCGCGAGAGCTACAGACGCTCAGGACATGATTGGAGAAACTCACCATTGCCAGGACTGCAACGTATTTATAGCTGGTCACGAGGCCACTGCCGGTTTAGTCTCCGAGGAGGATTATAGGGATGAGTGGTGCAGTGCAATGACTGTCCCTGGTAATTAGGGTGGTTGGATAGGTTACTATGGAATTTCATGAACTTGGAAGGGATGAGTTCAAGAATGTGAGGTATATTAAGATCGTTATGTAGGGTATTGTTGCTGACATTATAAGGGGCATTTACTATTGTTTTCAAGACTTATGATTGAAAGGATTGGATACGCTTGATGTTCGACTTGTTTGCTGTCCCCCCATAGCTCTATTCCGTATGTCCTGATTGGTTTAAGTATAAAACTTTGTAAATTAGTAATTAGTTTTCTATTGAGGGATGGGATGACCTTTGAAGTAATCTGTACAGTTGTCCAAAGTTAAACAGACGCTCTTGTCTTTTTAACAACCTCGTGTGCGGGTTCCAGGTCAGCCTTTTGTTGAGGTGGAAGCCTAAGTACCGCACTGTCGAGGTGGAAGCCTAAGTACCGTACTGTCGAGGTGGAAGCCTAAGTACCGGACTGTCGAGGTGGAAGCCTAAGTACCGGACTGTCGAGGTGGAAGCCTAAGTACCGCACTGTCGAGGTGGAAGCCTAAGTACCGCACTGTCGAGGTGGAAGCCTAAGTACCGGACTGTCGAGGTGGAAGCCTAAGTACCGGACTGTCGAGGTGGAAGCCTAAGTACCGCACTGTCGAGGTGGAAGCCTAAGTACCGCACTGTCGAGGTGGAAGCCTAAGTACCGGACTGTCGAGGTGGAAGCCTAAGTACCGCACTGTCGAGGTGGAAGCCTAAGTACCGGACTGTCGAGGTGGAAGCCTAAGTACCGCACTGTCGAGGTGGAAGCCTAAGTACCGCACTGTCGAGGTGGAAGCCTAAGTACCGGACTGTCGAGGTGGAAGCCTAAGTACCGGACTGTCGAGGTGGAAGCCTAAGTACCGGACTGTCGAGGTGGAAGCCTAAGTACCGCACTGTCGAGGTGGAAGCCTAAGTACCGCACTGTCGAGGTGGAAGCCTAAGTACCGCACTGTCGAGGTGGAAGCCTAAGTACCGGACTGTCGAGGTGGAAGCCTAAGTACCGGACTGTCGAGGTGGAAGCCTAAGTACCGCACTGTCGAGGTGGAAGCCTAAGTACCGCACTGTCGAGGGGGAAGCCTATGTACCGTACTACGAGTAAATGAGGAAGCTTTGAGGAATTTCAAGGCTCCTCCAACCAGTCTGATATTATTATTTTAAATTTTTTCCCACTTCAGCAATGACAAATATGAACCATCTTTAAAACTTATAAGTATGATTAATTTATTAAATAGTTGCTATCACAAAATATGTTCCCTTAAAATTCCCTTTTGGCGTTGCGTATTTTTGCATCTCCTTGGCACACAGTTCTTTTAATTCTCATAAATTTTTCTTCAATTAATATCTATTTCTTCGTATATTATTATTAGTATAATACTTTTTAATCTTAGTTATTTGAATTTACTATTTTAGTAATAAAATTAACATTTACTGACAAATTTCCATTATTACTTTGTGTGTATTTATTACTACTTTGTATGATATTATAGACCCGTGACAGTATCTAAGCACCATCACAGGTGTATTGTAACATACTTTTAATTGTTCAAATTCGTGGATCATTGGCACATATTATTGGCAATTAATGAAGATTCGCTAAATATAAGAAATTAGCTCTTATAAATGTTATAATCTAGCCAGACTGCGGGAGTTTACTTAGTAACTGCCTCAGAGACACCAGCGTCGCCTGGAAGAGATACAAAGAGGTATGAATGGGAGGACTGCAAGTGTGGGCGCTCTCAATGAGCCAGTGACGTCAGCAGGCGCCGCTCGGGTATATTTTAGCTTTGTGAGCTCATTACTTGGGTCCTGATACCTCTTTGGACTGTCCCCAGTCGGCCAGCCTTTTTTGGTCTTGTCTTCCTCCTTGTGTCTGACAATAATCCTCAGTCTATCCTCGGCGAAGGACAAGCAAATTGTAGCAATTTTAAATTGTACCTCAGTTAGCCTGGATGTTGTTATTGCCTACTAGAGTCTATGGTGGGCGGGTGATTCTTGCAACCATTAGCTCGTGGGTTCTAGACAGGAAGTACGCTCATTCATTTAGTGTCACATTTCCTCTGGTTTCGACCCTCCACCTCGTGAGGGAATCTTGGGGCATATCTCTCTTTTATATAGGAGCAAGGGCTCACTTGGTTCGTCGTAAGTGAAGAGTGTTTGGTTTCTCCCTCAATGCAATTTCTTACGTTGAAATCAGCCATTACGACCCGCTTTTCCATGTTTCCAAAAACTAATTAACTCTTATAGAATAAGTATTAAGCACATAGCCGACCAGTAGTTGTTGCATACTGCAATCCTTACTGTACAATTATTGCATATGAGCATGTTAATCTTCTAAACTTGTAGAAATAAAAATCAGGTCCTGACAGCCTCCGTGTAAAACTTTACAAGCTGAGGTGAGTGGTAGCCATAGTGTCATCATGTTGTGCTCACATGTTCCTCCCTGAAGCATACAAGAGTCCACCTTTTGCATTGAACAAGGCTATGGAGCATTATGGAACGAGACCGATTACAGGGAATTTATCCTCTTTGCCCACCAATGACTTATTTTAGCCTATCTATGAGATCAGAAGACACCCTTAAACCACTAATACTTAAACCATGGCGTTGATTTTAATTACCTCTGCATCTCTCTCTCCTAACCTCCCTACGTTTTAGTCCGGCGTAGTCAAAGCCCACACCTTCCTAGTGGGAATCTCTGCCTTCGTCTCGCTAAAACTAGCACCTCCTTGGGAGAGACCTCTCCCTCGCGGACGACGGTTGTCGTGGCCTTACAAACTTACCAGTAGCGTCTCCCACGGCAATCCAGTCTGCTTATCTTCGGTTCACACTCGCCTTTGGGATCCGGGCGGTTTTCGCCTACCCTTAGACACCGAGTGTGAATTCGTGGTCATTCCAAGACCACATAAACTACCTATAAACCTACCCTGTTCCTCTTTTCCTGAACATAGTGCACTGTCGGGGCACACCCCTTCTAAAGATCTTATGGAGTCAGATCAAAACAAATTAGGCTGCCAGCCGACTAGGCCGGCAGCCAGGGTGAAAGACCACAGGTCCGCCCGTCTTATCTCTTTCTGGGCGCTCGCCGGACTAGGTTGTAGTGACCCTAGCCCGTGGCGGGCGTCTCATCCACCCTCGTGACGACCCGACACACCCCAAAAGCCAAAAGAAATAGGAAGAAAACGAGCGCTGCACTGAATGGCAGATTGTTACTTTTCAGCCAAATCATTCATGTTAAATCCTAGACCATCTACCTAGAACTTATAGTAGGCAAGACACTTACTTGTAGCCCTCACATCGCCTTCGACGACAACTAACAGATGATTCAAACTACATCTTCCCCACATGAAGAATCGTCCAAAAATAACAATAAAAAAACAAGAGTCTGATTCACGCAACGATACTCGAACCAACGTGGTCCAACAGGACAAAAGTCCGGGAGAGTACCAAGCCCTCTAAGATCCTCTACATCCCTGAAATCCGCAAGATATCCAATCCTCGTGTGACAGCAATCGTACTCCTTGCGTTGATCTCGAGATATCACTCGACAATCTCCTGCTGTCTGAACTTCCGTTCACGCCTCCATGGCCATCATAATCCGTATGCTACTGCTCTATAAGCCGGAGGTGCCACCACGACCTTTTTGTTCATAAGTGTGCCCTGCGGTTACTAACAAAGTGACAAGTTAAGTGCTTTAAGCTAAACGGCCTCCCCCCCCTCCGATAAAATTATCAAGGCCGTGTCATCTAAAGTTCTAAGCACTGCTAAAGCAATAACTGTATCGATTCCATGTAATCGTTTTAATAATGAAGGCTCTCGCTGACCTAAGTTGCCCCTTCTCTCTCCACGTGAAACATAAAAAAAACACTATAATGCTCTGGCAGGCCACTAAAGAGACCCCATAGCAATAGCAAACTTTCATCGCGGCACGCCATTCGTGAACGACTTGGGCCGGTTCTAGCGGCATGAATTTTTCCTCACGGAACTGCAATCAAATCACGACCACTGTGACACGGCGAGCGACCTGCTCCGCTGACAGGCATTGATATATTTCGTGAACTTACAAGTTCGCGAACGACATTATCGCGTGACATCACTTCCTACATGCCATCTCGTCTGTGGCACCGCTTCACTTCTGCTAACTATTTCTTTTCCATCATTTCCCCGCAATATTTCCTGTAGATCGCTTTCTAGATTATGTTTTATCGCCGATACATCCTATACTTTCCAACAGGTACTACAGGGCGATTGCCTTTCCTCTGTCTGTGTGTATCCTCTAATCTATCTGAAATTTAAATCGATTATTCAATAAGCGTGTAAGTTAACAATGTCTATTGTGCCCAATGACAGAAGGATATATATTTCCTTTATTTATTACTATAAGAAATATAGTTAGCCCTTCCTTTACTTACAACGTTACATACAGTCAGAATTTTTTTAATTCTATCAAAACCCATCCGCTTATCCGAATCCAACAAAGCGCATACCTAAAATTCTCCTGATTGCGTCAATCGCTAGTAGTTCTGTATGAGTCCTGGCACTGGCCACCAACTCCACTTTCTGAGCGTCTGTGGCTCTCTCGCCCTCACTCTGGATCTCGTCACATAGCGGAACGATCGGAACTCACTAGAGCTACATATGAATGTTGGCAACAATGTGAACTGTACATATCAGCCATGAATGAACTCGTGTATCGCGATCTATCAGACTTTACAGAGAACACTGTATCATACTCCTGTACAGGAAATTGCAGCATACGATCGTTCCTTACTCGCCCGCTCCACTACCCTCTGTAACTCCCTCGCTCTTACGTACCACGTCCAGGCAGACGCTAGCTAGTTCGGGAACGGTTCATTCATTAGATTATATTATCATAAATTTATTCTTTGCATTTCTATTTTTATTTAATTGTTTACTGTATGTATTTTTTTTATTTTTTGAGTAGGTTTCACAGCTTGGTCACTCACTAAAATCACCTCCTAAATTATACGTTTTAAAATAATTCAATTATAGTTATTTTACCATCTTATTTAATTCTGTAAAAATAAAAAAAATCTGAATTAGTCATTTATTTATTTATGATATTATATAATATGATTATATTTTCTGAATATTAATAAATATATGAGCTCTAAGGAACCTTTTGACCACTGTTCTATCAAGATGTTTGCCTGGCACCTTCCTTGGTTTTACCATTTTGTATATTTTGATCTAACTTGTTTATATTGTTTTTGTTTTATTATACATAAACATTAATGCTGTTGAACAATCTATTATTATTATTTTTACACTTTATTCCATCGCCAATCTTCTTCATTACTATATATTAATTAAGCCTATAAACACAAGGCAAAAGCTCGGCTTGCAAGATACAATTGAGCCGCTGACTCGTTAAATGGATTAACTCTATAAGATATAGAAAGTGGAAAATGATGTGATGAAGTAATATACATTGTTTTGTTTCAAATGACCTTTGAAGGAACAATTGAACTAGACATTATAAAATCGATATATACAGGTGTAGCTTTCATCTAAAGACATAAAACGAGCAAGATAGACCAGCATTCGGAGTGGTATTTATTGATAGTACAAAATGTCTGCCAAGTGACAAAAAAGTAGTCACATCAAAAACATATTTTCTTAAACCTATTAATATTTGTGGATAAAAAACAGTGGAGTTGGTCACGATTTGGTCACGTGAACGGCTCCATTGGCCTCGATGTAATATTTTTACCTCTTGAGATGAACGCTTACTCGTGAACGGTCTATTTCCGGTCCCTTACGTCCGGTGCTCTTTATTGCATTCGCTGCAAGTTGAGACTGACGCCAATCCTGCAGTATATCTATATCAGACCTGTACAGTCTCTTTTGGACAGGTCTCTGGCTCGTTCACGATTACAACACCTTCGCAAACAGGAAATGAAGCCTTTCGTCTGTCGTCTGTAGGAACTCGCGATTCAAGACCCGAAACCATTCTGTTTGAAACGGATACTCATATAAATTATCTAATCCATGTTTTTAAATCTTTTTACTTTTTTTTTTTTCTTCTTTCATAGCCCCTTTAAATGTACAGCTAATTACAGATCCTCAGGCGAATCTGATCTTCTAACAACTGAAATAAACTACAGGAAATTTAAATTTATTTCTGTATGAGACGGTATGATAAATAGTAATTATTGTTATAAAAAGGCGACCTCTGCAGTAAGATGCAGACAGAAGGACCAGAGAGGTGTGGGTAGACTCGTTATATCATTGGTACTGCGTGTCTTTATATAGCACCCTTGTATTTCATGCCTGTCTCTGTACCATATAAATATATTTATAATTCTATTTTAAGATTAGTTGTTGGGAATGTTTGGGTTTAGTTAGGTCATCTTAGGCAGTATTGCAAAAACAGTGCGATTTAGGACATAGAAATGTTATTACGTTCTTTTAAAGATATCGTAATTTTAGTTTTTATTCTTTTACTTTAAATTTATCTTATTTACTTATTATTAGATTCTATTAACAAAAATAATTCTGGCAAAAAGATGAATTTAATTTTACAAACATAAAAAAATAAACTTATTATATTAATTATATAAATACTTGTCTATAAATTCGATTCCTTTTCTTCTTTAATTCTCTTCATTCTTTAAACAAAATTAATACTTCTTCTCTTCGTGCTATTTCTCTTCCGTTCTGCTTTAAGTCAATAACCACTAACCAACAAAGTTTTTAAAGTTTTTCTTACTCACAATCTCAAGCTAATAACATGTATTACGGGCTGATCCCAAAACTAGATGAGTATAATGCTCTGTTTGTTTTCATCATAATCACCACAACTATACTATAAAAGTTTTTCCATTATCACTAGACCCAGACACCTATACACCAGGCCGGTCCCATAACTAGATAGAGAATAATTCTGTGTGTGTTTTCATCATCACAACAACAACTATACTACCTTTTGTTTTTCCCTCCACTCTCATTTTTTTTTGTTTGCCTTCTTGATTCAAGGTTGGATTAAATATTTATATTCAAACTCCACAATATCTAATATCACAACAATATATTATACCCATACAATGTATTATATTATATATGTATAATTCGATACCCTACTCCTCGACAGGGTTTATGTACTGCAATGTAAGTATGTAATTGCAAGTAATCTATTAAAAAATTTACTTTATAGAAGGTTCCATGTAAAATTGTTATACTACTTTATGAAACTGTGCTTGCAAGAAAACTGCGCATGAGTACGCCATTATTTAAATGACATCGTAAAGGTACGCTATATTTCTATATTGGGAAGCTGCTTAAATTGTTAATAAAGTAATTAATTATTGATACTTTATTTCTTCTTGCATCTTTACGAAATCAAATAAAACTGTTATTCAAAGGAATTTCACGAAACCGACACAGGTGAAACAGACCATAGGTGAAAACATTTTTGAAAGGGTTTTGTGCTGCATATTTTGACTTCTAAGAGAAGCCTAAAGTTTTTTCACCTTTATCAGCTTTCGTTCATTGCCAAAGGTGGTTGTAAAAACTTAAATAGGGAACAAATAACCAAAATTAGAGAGAAAATACCAAAGTTGCAGGAAATAGTCCACATTTTTTTTCCCTACAAGTAAATAATGAACAGGTTGGATAGATTAAACGAGAAGCGATATATTTGTTCTGTACTGGCAATATTTGCCGATAAAGACAACGATGCCATAATAATAATATACATGAATAAAATAGTTGGTCTGTATATGAGTTAGTTTTGAGTTCGTTAGATCGAGGCAGAATTCGGAAATGAGATAGAAAAAAGGGTTTTCCCTTGTTTGATTCCTCAACGGAAAGACCTACCATTTTTGTTTAGGTAGAGGAGATGAAGCCCCTTATATATTTAGTCATCTTACACTCACATACCAGTGGTCAATGTAAACGAAATAGATTAATATCAAGCCGGAAGTCGACTTTTTAGAAATTTCTACTAAAATATTTCGACAATGTCAGCTACTCTAGAAAGTACTATCAATTTCATATTGTTTACTTTGTTAACGACATCAGAACGAACAGCGGATCTTTACAACAAAGTGTTTAAAACCAATATTATTAATGATACATTTGTTCCGAAAGAACGCGTGGGTTATGATTCCCCTTCCTCAGTGAACATTTTCATGACAACAATTGTTTATTAACTGTTGTCCAGGCAGCCCGTACTGTTGAGAGAAACAGAGAGCTTACGAATAAGTATTGCTTCATTCTTGAACTCATTCTTCACAAGAACTAAACAGACGCTTTGGACAACTGTACAGACTACTTCTAAGGACATTCCATCTCTCAATAGAAAATAAATAACTAATCTACAAAGTTATACCTAAGCCAATCTGGACATACGGGATAGAGCTATGGGGGACAGCAAAAAAGTCGAACATCAAGCGTATCCAATCCTTCCAATCCAAAGTCCTGAGAACAATAGTAAATGCCCCTTATTATGTTAGCAACAAAACCCTTCATAACGACCTTAATATACCCTACATTCTAGAACTCATCCCTTCCAAGTTTATGAAGTTCCACAGTGGCCTTTCCAACCACCCTAATTCCCTAGCACAGTCATTGCACTGCGCCACTCATCCCTATAATCCTCCTCAGAGACTGAAACGGCAGTGGCCTCGTGACCTGCTATAATCGCGTGACAGTGGGAGTCCTGGCAATGGCCAGTTTCTCCAATCATGTCCTGAGCGTCTGTGGCTCTCGCGCTCTTGGTCAGCCTCCACTGGCTAGTATCCGGTGACGCGGCTGACGACGGAGGAGCGTGGGGGACTTCCCAAGACTCCGCTTTCTCTTCGCATGCGAGGGAGGTGACAACCATGTGGATTTGGGAGGTCTCTGGGCTGTCTGTAAGTATTGTATGAATAAGCGAGTGAATGATGAACTGTAAATATGGTACGAATGAGATCATATATCTTAATTATTATTGCCTTATAAAAGGCAGATTGTAATTATAGCACAATAAAGGAATATAAAAAAAAATTATTACAATTACTTATTGCCTAATAAGGCAGATTGTAATTATAGCACAATAAAGGAATATAAAAAAAAAATTATTACAATTACTTATTGCCTAATAAGGCAGATTGTAATTATAGCACAATAAAGGAATATAAAAAAAAAATTATTACAATTACTTATTGCCTAATAAGGCAGATTGTAATTATAGCACAATAAAGGAATATAAAAAAAAAATTATTACAATTACTTATTGCCTAATAAGGCAGATTGTAATTATAGCACAATAAAGGAATATAAAAAAAAAATTATTACAATTACTTATTGCCTAATAAGGCAGATTGTAATTATAGCACAATAAAGGAATATAAAAAAAAAATTATTACAATTACTTATTGCCTAATAAGGCAGATTGTAAATTAATCATAATAAAGTTGTTTTTATATTGTACTTAGGATTCTTGTAAGCGAAGTGTGTCTTTGGTTGATCCTTTTGAACGAGAATTTTCTCTCTCTCTCTCTCTCTCTCTCTCTCTCTCTCTCTCTCCCTCTCCCTCTCTCTCACACACTCATACTGCACATCCTTGGAAACGGTCCTTTATTAGACTGAGCGCAGTTGCTGGACATGTTTCAAAATGTCCTGATTTAGTCGGCATATGGTTCACGTTTGAGCTCGGACCAAGTTCAGTGGCGCCAAGGACCACTTATCAATTTTTAGAATAAAATCGTTTTAAACTAATATATTAATATATTATCAATAAGTCTGGCATTATCGAGAAGTTTTTTCCCCACCCTAAGTATTCATACTGAAAAAGAAACATTTACAAATGTATGTATGTAATACATTTATGTAAATTTAGTCTCTCTAGAATGTTATTTTATAGGCACAATATCATTAAATAGTAACCGTTCATAATAAATCATATCATGTAGTAACATAAATCATCAAACACTATAATTTTGAAACATACATTAAAGAAACAAGATATGTACAAATTTTGCACTTTTAAAAAAATATAATATTAAAATTAAAATTTAAACGACTCAATACTAACATTTGCTTTGCTATGAGATACAATTTATTATATGAAAATATTACAAAACATAAATACGCAATACAAATAGGAATAGTGTAACAACCAACCTGAAATAGGCGAAACACCAAGTTCCTATAAAATATAACATTAATGCAATCACGCCTGCGTTATCAGCCATTGCTGAAGTTGATGCGATCTTAACAGAGGCACGTATTCGATTTATTTTCACAGTTACATTGTTCTGTTGTTTTTTTTTAAAACAGAAACCATTATATTCTCAACTGTATAAATGGTTATCAGACTTCTATTTACTTTTTGTATAGTTCAAATCTTTATTATGATAAAATTACAATCTGCTTTTTACTAAGCATTAGGTAATTGTGATAAATGATCTCATTCATACAGTATTTACAAACAGCCCAGAGACCTCCCAAATCCGCATGGTTGTCACTTCCCTCGCATGCGAAAGAGGAAGCGGAGTCTTGACAATTCCCCAGCGCTCCTCCGTCACCGGATACGAGCTAGTGGAGACTGATGAAGAGCGCGAGAGCCGCAGACGCTCAGGACACGATTTGAGAAACTGGACATTGCCAGGACTCCCACGGTCACGTATAATCGTACAACTAGAAATCAGTCTTCTGGTTTGTAGTTTTTTTCGTTTATATTTCTCTACACATAAATAAATGGGGATTTTCGGTTGCAATTTTTCGGTACGGGCAGCAGTGACTTTTTTTTTTTTCATGAAGAACATTTTAAACGACAAATAATGAAGGGTCATTTATACTATATGAATATATATTAATATGTCTGGCTTAAGTGGACTACAACAGTGATTAAATTCATTTATAAAATCAGATTTATTTTTAATTATTTTAATCATACACAAATAAACAAATTTTTTTTGTACCCGAGTTGCGAATTCACAATAAAATATTTTACACATTTGAAGCAAATTTATTTACTATACAAGTATGTAAACATTGTGTGAAATATACAATGTAAGCAAATGGAGGTAGGAAGGAAGGAAATTATTGTAAACCACATTGTATGAAGTGGGTTCAGTTTTAGGCCGTTAAATAAAGGGTTATTTACAGTTTTAAACTAGTATTGTGGAAATTTATTATCATTTATTATTCATTACATTAAACTATAAAATGGATTATTACAAATGAAAGTTTCATCGGTAGCTACCAAATGGCTCCTTTGATACATTCATTGCCTAAAGTCCTTATCAGTAAGTATCGATTAGTGCCTTATCAGTAGGCCAATAACTCACCAGTGTGTGTGTGTGTGTGTTTGTTATCATAGTCCATGTAATTGTAGTAAACATTGAAAAAATAATCACAAAATCACTTATATTTAAAAAAAGAATTGTTTAAAAATTGATAATTTTAATTTTTTTTTACTGTTAAGGAGTACAATTTGTTTTATAATATATATATATTTTTTAAATGCTTTCATTAATACTAAGATGATTTCCAACATACTCCATACAAACCATCATAGTATACTCATCCTATAGTTAGCGAGCCTTAATAATAATAATTATTGAGATCAGGGGTTCGATTCCTTCCTAGCTACCTTCAGGGTTTTTTTCATGTTAAACTGATGAACCTTGTCGGGTTCCGCTTAGCCTCGTTAGGGAACTCAAAATTTTATCTGTGTATAGTTACACACCAAAAAGATACATTTATTTATTTTGATATAATGAAATCACACTGTCAACGTTTCGTCTCTTCAGACAACATTTTCCAGATTAAAATTTAGCAAAAAAATATTGAAATATTTGTGAAAATGAAATTTGTCATCGAAGCCAACGAACAAATAACATTATTATAATTTTTTAACTAAATTGGAAACAGTAAAATAGAGTTTTTGAACGTTTATTTTCAAATCGTCCAAGTCAAAATTATGTTTTAATATTTTGTAGTCGAATGGAGTAGTATATTTATGTCATAGTCATAAAAGAATATATATACATTGTTGAGAAATTTAGGGATTTATATTATAAAAACTAATATAAAAAAATCATGACGTTATAGGTATCAAATTTGAGAACAAAATATCAAATTCGTATATTTAACATACAGACTGGAAACTAAACAAAAATCAGATGTAGAATATAAAATTAACTGTATTTTACAAACTTACAATAACGAAAATACCTTATTATAAGAATAATATAAAATATATTGACAAACAAGAGCTTAATACCGCTAAATCACAACATGCCTTAAGTATTTAAAACACTAATATGACTTTGACAATGCGCAAATAGTACAAAAATAAACATAACATTTAAAAAAAATCTATAAAATTTAACGAAGCAATATAAATTACACACAACCAGGATTTTAGAGTTAATTATAAAACTGATTGTGACTATTTGAAATATTTTCATGTGTTCATTTCTCAAATTTGAACGCAATTTAAAATTATTTTTTATCATTAGTAAGATTATTGACTATTACTTTTAATATTTTTGACTTTTATAATTACTGGGTAGGTCTATTATAGTTAAAGTTTAGACAAATCCCATGGGATTTTGTTATTTGTTATATATTAAGTCCGGAAATCTTTCTATTCAAATAAAATCTACCCTATTTATGGCCAATAAAAAACATTTGTCCGATCATTGATGTTATTCATACGATATATACCAATACATACATCTCGGGGAACCTTCCAATTCCGCATGATTCCCTGCCATGAGTGTGAGAGCCACAGACGCTCGCGATAAACCTCCCATTTCGAGGACTACCACTGACATGAGAATTTATACCAGATGATTGTCGCTTTAATCTTCTAGTAAGATTATAGTGGTGTGAGAAGCTAGGGGATTATAATGATTGTATAAGCTTCCGTTATGATGTAAGATTTATCAAGATTGTGACGGGCTGTTCTGTTTCCGCTGTAATAAGAGGCAAAGTGATTGGCTGCCTAGCCTTATCGGGAATTTAGTATACATTTAATGTAGACATCTATGTAAGTGCATAGATAGATATAAAAAAAAACGGACATGTGATAGAGAGAGAATCACGTGCCGCCTGGATCGGAGCGAGTTGCCATAGCGACAGTCGCACCTGCGCCTTCCAGCCACTGGTTGCCTCAGTCCTATTGCCTCTGCCGTAGTCGTCTGTGTCTCTCTCTCTCTCCTTCTCTCTCTCTCTCTCTCTAAATATATCATATATATATATTAATACTCATACAGTGTTGTGTATATCTGCGCCTGTGTGTGATATATACACAGTCTGTAATATACAACATTACATAGTAAATAGTACACAACAGTCGGTATTTAGTGCGTGCGCGTATATGTAGTTTTTCTGTACGCGACGGCTGTATTGCTAACGGTCCCAACCTGGTAATGTATAACATTCACTATTATTCTGCAATGCAATTTTTTTTTTTTTTTAGTTTGAGTCCGCTACATACCAGATGACACCCGGATCATTTTTCATTAAATAGTTCCGATTTGAGAACGTTTTAAAAAAAAATGTCATGCCTATCACTCGTCAATACTACAGGCAGAGACAGGCGAAAGAGAAACCTGCCAAGTAGAGCCTAATACTATTAACTGGGTAACCTGATCCTTCAATGGACCACGTACAAGATCGATTTTCTGTCTACTCTCGTCTTTAGCGCTGTATAAAATTATAACTTAGTGTATTTAAGAAAATAACATTATTCCTAAATGCCGGAAGTAGTAGGGAAAAACTCTCGCCTGAGTGATCCAGAGAGATTGTTAGAAAAGGTGTGTCCCTATTTCCTACTTCCCTGATAAAAAATGTATATATTTGAAAATCGATCATTGACTGGTCACTTCTTAGTATATGTCTCTCTTCACTCTCTTGAGATACGCGCAGTAAAATTATATACGGCATAGACTTAATGACAGCTAAAAAATATTTTCTAGGTTCTTCTTGTGAAGTAAATCTATAGAAAAGAATATGCCTTTGAAATTGAGATAATTATTAAGGCGATAATCTTGGGGAATATCTTAATGTGCACTCAGCAAAGGAAGAGGCGTAGAATTACGTTGAATATCCTCTCAGGCTTAGACCGTAGTTTTCCGCATACTCCCGCAGAGATCAGATCGAAAACGACAAAAAACGGGGTGATCTGTGGTGTTTTTGAATATAAATTCATATGTACCCTAGAACAGACAGGCAGAAAGGTGTTATACAGAGCAATAGAGATGTACACCTTTACCCCCCGTAATCCTGAGGGGCCACACACTATCGACCGCCTTAGACAACAGGTAGTCCTGCGGGAGTAAGGGTTATAGGGAGGGGAGCACTGACCCCGCACTAACAGTAACTGAGGCTGGAGGCAGCTAGGTCAGTATGGGTGTCTCTCTCCTATGGGGAACAGGGAGGGAAGGAGAGAGGGGTTGTCCTCTGCAATCAGCGATCTCACAACAAGTCTGCAAGTAATGGGCTGTATGTGAGCACTCGTGAAATGAACCCGAGATCAAATCTTCTGCACGGGGTCAAAAGATGGCTTGAATGTATGAAAATAAACTTTATTATAAGACTAAGTCCCATCTCGGCTTGCGGTATTGCGTGGGTCTATGTAAGACGGATGGAAGCCAATTAAGAAATCATCGACTCAAATACGGATGAAAGTAAACAGTTGGAGAATTCGCGGTTTGTTTGTCCTTTAGAAAGTAACCGGAAGGTCGGGTGCAGGCTTCTATACCATAACCCGAAGTAGAAACCTTTCCCGGGTGAAGGGAGGAATCTTGGAAAATGCCCTTTCTTCGCCTACCGCTAACTGGAATGCTATTGGGCAAAACATCCAACACCAGGATATTTAGACTGTAAAAATGAACTGTATAATAGGATATTTACACACCTGGGAGACAGAGAAAGAAAATTTACTTACCTCGGTCTATCACCTCTGCCGACGATGTTCCTCTTGCTTCTCGATGTTGCAGCTCAGCATACAACCCCTAGACACCAGCCTTAAGTTCTATAATAACGTTAATACAACGGGAAAACGGGGTGTATCACTAAATAGGTTTAATTACACAGACAAGATGGCTACAACACAGCTGACTCAGACCTCGACTAGCTTTTGTCATCTTCACTCTACACCCCATCAGCTGGCATGTTACGACCCAAAATGACGTCGCACTGGCGTGAACAGCGTCTTTGTCTTGTAACTGTTCACTAACGGTTGAATAAAAAATGACGAGGCTACAATGGTCATGGTCCAACTGCGGTTAGAAGACGTTTCTCGTTTAAATTGGAAATGGTTTCGAAGTTTTTCGGTTAGTGCCAGTATTTCATTTCTTGGCAAGGGTGTCATTTTTTGTTTTATTAATTTGTATTATGGTTTAAAATAACAAAACAAACACTACAGGGTGTATAAACCTTTGATTTGATAATCAAAATTCAAGAAAGAAACAAATTGTTTTAATACCAATTAATTGGCTAGTTGATGACACTCGTCACTATTAATATAGTGAAACACCGTAGCTGAAGAAAAATTAGACACGCTGACGACCAAAGAAAAACGAGCTATGTAAAAATATCACCAAAAGGCGAGTGTCATTAATTAGCCAATCAATTGGTATTAAAAAAAAGAAGTATTTATTTCTTAAATTTAATTTTCTATCATTTGTATGGTGTAGCAAGGCTCTGTATGGTGCATCATGATGTCCTGCATCCTGTGCATGGTGGTAGAACTGTTTAAGATGTTCTTTGCATCTAATAAATAGTTTTCTATTGCTTCTATCAAATAAACGATTTATTGCATACATCAGACTGTATTCTATACACGCTCGATCCATCTTTAGTTAATATGATTAAGCTTTATCTTAGAAGAGTGTCTTTAATGCACCACCTGTAGCCTGTCGTAAATAACTGTCGAATAGGTTAGCGGTGAGATGGCCGTTCAATGGTTGGCGTGGACCCCCTTGTGTACTCCTCGTGGAAAGCCTCAACCACTACACCTGCCGTACCGTCCGCAAATAAATTACGTTTATTGACGAGCCCTCGTTACGAAAGGTGGGGGGGGATTTTCGGATATCGATCTCGGGCAGTCTGCACCACACCGCTGTCTTCTTCTGTAGACTATCCTCTGTCACTGGTCATGATAAAATTCGATCCAGGTCAAGAAAACTATTTTATTAACGCTCACAAATGACCTATGCTGTAATAACAGTACAATATTCAGGGCGTCCATTTGATACCTTTCTCGAAATTGTTTCTGTAATTAACTAAAATCCATATCATGAAGGTTGTTGACGTAGTAGTTCATATGAAACGAAAAACTTGAAATGACAGTATTTTGGGAGATTTTCCCATTTAATTGAACTATGGCTAACAAAAAACGAAATAAATAGTGATACTAATATGGAATACATGATTCCTGGGTTAGCAAGCGTCGGTCTGGATAATGAGGAGGTGTCGGAAGTATGTGAGGATGAAGAGCAAGATATTAAGAGGGAGAGAACTCCAGAGAGTGGTAAAGCAAGGAAAAAAGGCATGTCCGACTGCTGCTATTGTGTGAGGTATACAGGTCAGAGAGCCGTGATCTGGTATCCTGAGGATTTGAACTGTAGGAGATTATAGATACAAAGTGTTATCCAGTGTTATGAGACTGGACAGTTCTAAAATGTTATGAACCATGGAATTATTGAGCAGGAAGTGAGGCGAAGAGGCATCTTAACTCGACTCAAAGATGGGAGACCCAGTGGAGTTTCATTGTCAAATCTAACAAATTTTCGTTAAGTAATCTTATTCTGTTTTAAACTTATTTTTTTAACAGTTTCTAATCATGCTCTTATATGTCTAATGTATGTAGAAAAAATGTATTCAATTCTTACATTCCCTTTAGACAAATGTGTACGTCAATGAAAAGATTTGCCCTTGCTATATTACGTTTTTGTTTTTTTCAAAACCCGTCTTTTTGATTACCCGGGTTATGGTTTAATTGCTGGTCTTGGCACGAGTTAAAAGTTTTAAATGCGAGAGACAATCTGACACTCTCTTACTTTCAATGGCAGTATTTATGACTGGTTGTAATTACAGTCCTCTACGACCTCAACTCATAAAAGATATTATGAACCAGAATTCGATACCATACTTGATATGATAGAAAATTATTTATTCCTTATTATTGATTAGGAGCTTGGGTGATGAGTCTAGTGTTTATTAAATCTTGATATCTTTTAGATGTTCGCTATTCGGCTTGATAGAGCGAATGGGAACAGTTGTTATATCGTCATTCCTCCGTTCCTTTAGGCATGTGAACAAATGCTCTTCTGTTTTTAGGCTCTTGTCCATTAATTAACAGGTAGACCGTTGAGGTCCACTAGGAGGCGTAGATGCGCTTGGTGTGTAAAATCTTATCGCTAACACGCCGCTCTTCTTCACAGTGACACTGGAGTCTTGGAGCCAAGACGTCCAAGAAAGTCCTTCAAATGATTTAAACTATTGGCTCGGCAAGAAAGTAATTTCGGTTTGCACCAGTAGATAGCGTTATGTTTGTTTCGTTATTCTTTTGTCAATGTTAGAATTTTTTCTCTTTTGAGATTTGGTAGTCGATACCTTTAGGTTGATATAAGAAACAAATTCCGTGTAATTTTCTTTACAACTGTCAGTTTTAACATGGAGTGCAAAAATAAGCATTTTCGACGCATTTTACTTTTTTTATTTTCATAAAGGCAAGAAAGCGGCTGAGGCTAACAAAGAGATATGTGAAGTTGATTGTTTTAACAGAACGCACGTGTCAGAATCGGTTTAAAAAAGTTCGTTCTAGATATTTTTCACTGAAAGATGCCCAACGTTCTGATCGACCTTCTGAAGTTGATGATGACAAACTGAAAGCCATAATTGAATCGAATTGTCATATAACTGTGCCAGAGATTACAAAACAGTTAAATGTACCACACACAACAATTGAAAATCATATAAGACGTCTTGGACTTGTTAAGAAGCTCGATATTTGGGTTCAAGACAATGCGAGGCCTCACACATCTTTAGCAACACGTACGAAACTATTGGAGCTTGGTTGGGAAGTGATGTCGCATCCCCCATACAGCTCCGACCTTGCACCATCGGATTATCATTTATTTCGAAGTTGACAAAACTTGTTAAATGGTAATAATTTCAGCAATATCGATGACCTCAAATCGCACTTGGTCGAGTTTTTTGCTGATAAGTACCGGAAGTTCTATGAGCGCGGGATCATGAAGTTAGCAGAAAGATGGCAAAAGGTCATCGAACGGAATGGAATATATTTGACTGATTAATGTTCATTTTATGTATAGAAAAAATTAAGTTTTATTTCACATTAAAAAACCGAAATTACTTTCTTGCCTACCTCTTTTGACTTGTGATGCTAGTATGAAGTTATGACGAGTTAGCATAAATTCAATAATGCCACTTACTAATTATATACGCAGATGATGATACATTTTCCGTCTGTTCCCAATATAAAACCGGAAACGCCTCCAGATTGAAGGAGGGTGAAGAAGAAGCCCTTATATAGATGCTAAGACTCGATAAATTTCTGCCCCCCCCCCCTCGGTAGACTTTTCCTGTTCCCTTTGAAGCCTTTCCCTGTGTCCCAGTCGATCCCTGTTACGACCACCTGTAATTACTTGGAGAGAGAGGATCCTCTTTGAAGTCTCAGGCGGGGGCTTCTTCATTCCACCGTCTTCCAACAACCTATAACGGCGGAGGGTTACAATATGAGCAGATCCATCGGGGTTCAATTCCAATTACTGTATTCTAGCCAGCATATGATGAAATATAACATGTAAAACTATAATTAATATATAGCTGCCATTTTAAACATAAAATCTAAAGTACTTTTGTAGCTTCTTCCTAGCTGATATATTATCTACAATACTCTTTAAACTAAATTATTGATGCTACAGGTACAATTTTCCAGAATGTTTTAAGTACTTTATTTTACTATGTTATAAATAAAGTCAATGTGGTAACGTGTAGTCATGGAGATGGTAGTAGTGGCCTAAGTGACTTCTTTATTATTCTTACAAATATGTTCTGTACTATCGACAGTTTAAGACAATTACTTGTACAGGTTATATTCCAAGATGGCGATGCATGAGTTAATATAAGTCTGACGAGTATTTTATAAATTATTCCTTTATATTTTATCGTACTGGCTCTACTGGAATTTAAAAGAGGTGTAAAGGTTAAACCTTTATCGAAAATTACTCCTAACTACTTGACAGTCTGAGGCCATTTAAGTTCACTATTTAGGCCTAAGTTTAGTTAATAAAGTTGCTTCCGTTTTTTTTATTTATTTTTAATTTCCTTCTATGGAAGAATTGTACCACGTCGTTCGGTGATTTGTGTGCTGTACACTTTTAGTGATCATTGTAAGATGTGAGCTCGTACGGATATGCAAGGAATATCGGAATGTTAGGGGTAAAGGGTTCATCATAAAATGTTCTCCGTGATTAAGACTAACATTGAAACATTCGATAAACAACTAAAGGGGACATATTATAGATTAGGATGAAAAAAAATTGAATCTGAAATCGAACGGAAGGATTTTAAGATAAAACCTTTGAATAATGAACAAAAAAAACTAAATATATCTGAATAAATTTGTTCTTTTAAGTTATGGGGTATTTTTATTTTATTTTATAAAATTTCAAATTACATAAAAATGCAAATAAATGATCAAGTATAATATTATATATAATGCATAAATACAGCGGTGTAGCTTCATTTGAAGGAATACTCCAACAACATAGCCCCCCCCCCCGCGAAATTCTGGAAAATCGAGTTTGTTAGTTTGATACACCGTACACTTTCTACAACTTCTCCTATTTTTCATTGTTAACAAATTCTTGCGTTTGACAATTCTGTTTTACCTAAAGTATTAAAAAAATTTACCTAAAAAATGTCTTTCTAAAGATATATTACATCGCCTATCTACGCTAATTAATAACGAAACTACTAATTCACAATTAAACATAAAAATAAAAATCGTTAATTCTTCATAAGATATGGGGATACATATTTTTCCACATCGCATTGTCCATTGAAATCCCCAACACAACATGAGCTCTACGTTTGTATATCCTACTTAATAAATTAGTTAGTTAATTAATTCATAAAAAAAATACTGTTTGATTTAAAATTGCCAAAGTTTTTTTTCTACAAAATAAAAGATCGATAATAATGGCTCATATTAATAATAGACATGGCAAGTACGCATTGGACACGGCAAAAACAAGACATGCCTCCATAGGTTTTCACTAGTAAATAACCAAATGTATGACTGTGGACCAACTGCGTTATGACTGTCTCATATTTGATGCAGAACGTCTTAGTTTAACTTAGTACATCCTGCTTGCTAACTGGCCTATGGAACTACAGCTATTCGCAAACTCAATACAACGAAAAACTTCAGAAATTTATAAGTAAAATAGACGTTAATAAAATATAATAGTGTTTAAATAGATTATATCAACTACAACATTGTCTTGAACAATGTAATTGTAAATAACAAAATGTAGGAATCGTAAGTTTCATTTGTGATAATGATTATATGTATGGGAGCATGTGGGAAACATCCTTCCTCTCTCCAAGGGTTACTAGATAGAGTGGAAAATATATATATATATTGTAACATAGCTCGTTTCCTTTTTTTCCTTTGCTCGTCGGTATGTCCAATGGTTCTTCAGCTACAGTGCTTTCTCTTGAAGCAGCTCCCACCACTGTGTTAACAGCGGAAATTTTCTATACTTCGAAGTAAAATTGTTCTTCGATAACTTTATAATAAGCGATAACTATGAACGGGCGTACGTCCTTCACTCTAGGACAGGCGTGAACTAACCTTTCCCTCCTCAACGCCACATGGCTCACTCTCATTGGCCGAAGGAAAGATCACATGCTCGGCATTTTAAAATAATCAAAGATCCATGACATCTTAATGTATATATCTGTACCTCGGAGGGATACAACACTATGTCCATTTTTTTCCATATTGACTTTATTACAGAGTTAAAGGTTTTTTTTTCATTTTATAACAACTGCATGATGTAAATAACAATAAATAGAATGTTCTGGTAAAATATTGTTTCAACATCTCAACAATAAATAGCTGTGCCAATAACACTTTTTGTTGAAAAAAAGTTTAAAACTCCTCTCCTGTAAAGTTATGAAAATGGACATAGTGTTGTATCCCTCCGAGGTACAGATATGTATGTCTATTTTTATTTTTTAGTTAGTCCGTCAGTTTTAGATAATAGAGGTTGGTATGCGGTAAAACCTTTTCCTCTCTTCCCTATCCCTCATTCCTTAATATAATAATAATTTCAGCCCATTCCCCGTTTTATTTAACATATTCATCGTGGCATATATGTCTTTTTCCTTTTATCCATTTCCTCTTTGAACCTTACCTCAACAATCATCCCTTATTTTATTTTTACATTTTACCTTTTCTAATTTGTATAGATTAATCTCTTAACCACTATTCGCCTATTGCTGCAATATTTATTTTCATACTTTGTCACCTCGACCATGAGAGCCGCCCGCATTGAATGTCAGTATATAGTCGATCAAACTTTTTTACGTTTGGAATGTTCCTTTGAATTTGAATTCCTATTTAAACAAATAAAAAACTCTTCCGAAATAACTGAGTACATTTCAAAATATTAATAACCACAGGAAATATGTCGACTGTGCTGCCCCCTACTAACTAGTACCACTTATTAAATTCGACCTCTGCTGGAACTGTTTCGATCGATCGTTACTAGGGGATTTTTCCCTGATCAATATCACAATGTCAGAAGTGATCGCCTGAGATGGCGAATGAAGAGGCTGTACCTTTTGTGGAGTTTCAAAAACAATTGCTATACTTTGTTAAACTAACCACACCGGATAACCTAAACGCAAAGATGGTTGAGAACGGAAGCGGACCAGCAAACCCGTCGGGTCGTGCGGGATAGTCTGCATTTTGCGCCGTACTGTCTACTCTAGGTCCACTTCCGCCCTGTCATTGCTTCTATATATTAACTATCCGCTAAATTTTATTAATATATACACTATCAATTTTTATTCCAGTATAAATATTTATTTATTTTTTTAATTTATTGTGCATTATTGATATATTCCCAGATGTATTTATAAAATAAATAATACAGCCAGTGCATAATAGCTACAAATAGACAAAGAGCATCCAGTAATGCCTCCCCATATAAAGGATTATGTTGATAATGGTTAATTTAAATTTATAAATCCTTACTCCAGTTACCCCGGAGTGAGCTAAGTCCTGTGTTGCCAGTCCAAGTACGTGAGGATTCGGGTGTCTATAGTTCTTAATGGACTTGTCTCTACACACTAGAGTCTTGATGTAGCTATGAGCGTGTGGAATTAGTGAGCCTCTGTGTAAGTTCGTATTTCCGGCGTACTGAGGTGCACCAGTGATAGGCCCCTAGGTTTGGTTTTTGGGCTTTACCATAAGTCTCCCAGTATCATTAACAATTTATTACCCAAAGAGAAAAATACAAGAGTTTGTCCAAATAAAACTCATATTGCTGTTCATAATGTTTACGGCTGTTATCTGATAACGAATCCTCCGTTTGTTTTTGACAGTATTTTAAATACAAGTATAATATCTGTAGATTGGGTACCCCGAGCTTCGTCCGTGACTCCCATCATACTCAGAGGAAGTGGCCATGTACTGCTTCCGGTTTTATCACTTCCGGTTCTCTAGCTCTCGAGGCTGGTGACAGTTCATCACGACCACACGGGTTTTGAAAAAGTTAACTTACTAATTGTGTTAAGTTAAGTTGGTAATTTTCTTACTCGTCTTGGTGTAGCTATCTACGTGTGGAATTAGTAAGTCTCTGTGTAAAGCGTACTATTGATGTACTGTAAAACAAACAAACAAAATACCGACGCTTCAGTTGAGTTCTCATTTTGAGAACGAATCTGTAAAAATCAAAAGACGGGGCAGAGACAGCCTATCAGAAACTAGTAGATTCACTGCAATGATTAATAGATGAGAGAAAGAAATGTAACTAAAAAATCTATAAAAACAAGTGCTTGATTACGTAACATCCGGTTAGTTATATGTGGTGCTCTATTTGGATTCTTTATTTTGTTATTGTTAATCAGAGACCCAGCATTTAATGTTCTGTAGCATGGCGTCATCCAATACATTAGAAATTAATCGTTAACCATAGTCAAATTGGCCTCTCATTCAATATTTTGTTTTTCTTGTATATATATATATAATCAGCTTTATTATGATAAAATTACAATCTGCCTCATTGGGCAATAAGTAATTGTGATAAATGTTTTCATTCATACCATATTTACAGTTTTCATTCACTCGCTCATTCATACAGTATTTACAAACAGCCAAGAGACCTCCCAAATCCACATGGTTGTCACCTCCCTCGCATGCCAAAGAGGAAGCGGAGTCTTGGGAACTCCCCCACGCTCCTCCGTCAGCCGCGTCACCGGAGGCTGACCAAGAGGGCGAGAGCCACAGACGCTCAGCACATGAATGGAGAAACTGACCATTGCCAGGGCTCCCATTGTCACGCATTTATAGCAGGTTACGAGGCCACTGCCGTTTCAGTCTCCGAGGAGGATTATAGGGATGAGTGGCGCAGTGCAATGACTGTGCTACGGGATTAGAGTGGTTGGATAGGTTACTACGGAATTTTAAAAACTTGGAAGGGATGAGTTCGAGAATGTTAGGTATATTAAGATCATTATGAAGGGTTTTGTTGCTGACGTAATAAGGGGCATTTACTATTGTTCTCAGGACTTTGGATTGGATACGCTTGATGTTCGACTTTTTTGCTCTCCCCCATTCCGTATATCCAGATTGGCTTAAGTATAACTTTGTAGATTAGTAATTTATTTTCTATTGAGAGATGGGATGTCCTTTGAAGTAGTCTGTACAGTTGTCCAAAGCGTCTGTTTAGTTCTTGTCTTTTTAGCCTCGTATGCGAGTTCCAGGTCAGCCGTTTGTCGAGAAGCTTAAGAACCGTACCCGAATACAGGGAGAGGAATGGAATTAAAAGAAACTAGTGGACAAGACTTGCGGCATAGGATGTGGGAGCATTTTTTCTTGTATAAAAGAAATATGTGCCCATTGAAGAAGGTAGGGAGGGCTTAATGTGAATCTACTTTTCTACGAAGTTCTGTTGTTAACCTGTAGCTTATGAGGGAACGAGGAGACGTGCTGTGTTTCACTCTGGATCGGCGGGCAGCTTGTTGTACAATGACTATATAATTGCCTATAAATACCACAAGAGCGATCGTCCAGTTACACAAGACTTAGAGGATCGATGCCACGAGCCTCTCCGTTCAACTGTTGTCTGTCTGCACAAGCGGAATCTCAAGGTCTATCTGGGACACGGGTGGGGCGGGATAAATGTTAGGAGTAAAGGAAGTGGAAATAAATAAAAATTATATTTAAACTGTAACATATCAAACAATGCTCACGGCTGAGAAACAATTGACTTCGAACAATATTTTAATGAATTTGTGTAATTCGTCTAATGCATATCAACACATACCGGAAGAACTAAGTTTAATTAACTAACCTCCATGTAGAGCCATAGCCTGGAAGCATTGATACAGAATCAGATTCCTTAATATTGGATAATATAAATGAAAACAAACCCCCCCCATACCTGCTAAACAAACCCAGTTGTAGAGTAAAGTCACTACAATTAACCAACCCATCCATTGGATAAGTAGCTATAGGATTAATTTATTATTATATATTTGTCGAATTTTTATAAAATACACATAAAATAATACATAAAATTAATAGCCCATTTCTGACTTATTGAGGTTGGCAAGAAAGTAATTTCGATTTTTTAGTCTGAAAAAAAACTCAATTTTTTCTTTACAAAAAATGAAATTTAATCAGTCAAATATCTTTCATTCTGTTCGATGACCTTTTGCCATCTTTCTGGTAACTTCATGATCCCGCGCTCATAGAACTTCTGGTCTTTGTCAGCAAAAGACTCAGCCAAGTGCGATTTGAGGTCATCGATCATTACTGAAAATTTTTACCTTTTAAGAAGTTTTGTAAACTTCGAAATAAATGATAATCCGATGGTGCGAGGTCGGGGCTGTATGGGGGATGCGACATCACTTCCCAACCAAGCTCCAATAGTTTCGTACGTGTTGCTAAAGATGTGTGAGGCCTCGCATTGTCGTGGCGGAACCCAAATATCGAGCTTCTTAACAAGTCCAAGACATCTTATATGATTTTCAATTGTTGTGTGTGATACATTTAACTGTTTTGCAATCTCTCACACAGTTATATGACGATTCGATTCAATTATGGCTTTCATTTTGTCATCATCAACTTCGACCAGAACGTTGGTCATCTTTCAGTGAAAAAACGAAATATTTTAAACCAATTCTGACACGTGTGTTCTGTTAAACAATCAACTTCGCATATCTTTGTGACCCTAAGGCGCTTTTTTCCCTTAACGAAAATATAAAAGTAAAATGTATCGAAAATGCTTATTTGTGCACTCCATGTTAAAACTGACAGTTGTAAAAAAAGTTACACTGAATTTGTTTCTATAGCAACCTAAAGGTATCGACTACCAATTCTCAAAAGAAAAAAATTCTAACATTGACAAAAGAATAACGAAACAAACATAACGCTATCTACTGGTGCAAACCGAAATTACTTTCTTGCCAACCAATAGTTTAGTTCAGAACTTTTGAATTTTTAAACAGGTTTTATTTCTTATTGCTTTTTATTGATTAATTTAATTTTTTCTCCGTATGCACAGTCGATGTTTTCATGGGGTGATTTTTCGTTTTAAGCAACTGAAGATGAAGCTTAGAGCTGTCGAAAACGTTTGTTTTTTTGTCTGTTGAAAACTTTATTTTGGAGAGATACATAGGATTTGTCATTTGAAGAAAAATTAAATAAAAAGAAAATGGTCATTGAACAACGTGCTGTCCTTTCTTCTTAAGTGCTCGAGGCCACATCGTCAACCACGAGATATTTATTAATATGAACTAGCTTTGCCGACATAAAATTCCATTCTGTGAAAATTGTATAAAAAATACAATATGAAGCTGGCTCATGAGCTGGTCCGTTTGATAATTGTACGATAGAGTGGGCAGATAGCGTGGTGACAAGTGAAAGGGACGTGGCCGCCATAGAGCTCTGTGACAGAGCTTCGAGATAGGACAGGTTCCAACTTCCTTGGCGGTGACGTCACAACCTGTACAGGTCACCAGCGCACAATGTACTGTCGATAGTTGTCTTGTCTATGGCTATTGTCACCTTTCACTAATAGATCTGTCTGTGTCGCTGGATAATGCCAACACTTTTAAAATGTTTCTTCCAAGGTGTGATAGTAGTTATCAACCAAACTTTGTCGGTAGGATTACCTCACAGTGCCATTATTATTGGAAAGATATGCTGTCATGTAGATAGGTGATCTGGTCAGCATAATCCCCAAATACACAATAATTCCACACTACCTATCTTCCCTCATGAGGCTGAGTAGGCCTTGTCCCATTCCTTGGGGCCAAAAATCACTCTTGTCAACCATTTGATTGATAATTGAACAATAGAAAAATAAAAAAAAATTAATCAAAGTTATTGATCAATTCTCATAAAACAATTAATTTTCCAGTTTTTAAAAAATGAATGTTTTTCTATAATTTATAATGAGATATAACATTAAACATATTTACGTCCCAATTAGAAATATGTAATATCTGTTTTGTTTTTTCAAAAACATTATTCTTCTATTATCCTTAGAAACAACCATCAACATCACGTTAGCAACTTAAACTCAACCAGCGATTTTGGCGTTGGCATGAAAAATAATGAAGCGTCGTTAATTATTTACTTGCAATGAAAAAATAAATATTTTCCAATCGTATTGAGTAGTGTATAAAATTGAAAATTTAGAATTCCTGGTTAATAATAAGCAATATTTGTCGGGGATTTTGTGCAAGTAGCGACGTAAAGTCACTAAAGCATATTTGTTTTTGTTTCAATGAAACCCTTATGGGGGTTTCATTGAACCAAAACCATTATTGGTTTTGACACCACACAACATAGAACAAGGTTAATGACTACACCCTCTCCCACCATATACCACTGTCGAAACAATAATTCATTCTTAATTGGGTTTTATTTTTATGTTTTGTTTCTATATCTGTTATAATACATTATAAACAATAAGGATAATGTCATGAAGATGTTGGATTAAGGATACGTTAATTTTACCTCAGGTTTTGGTTGCAGGACACCCGGACGCATGTGGTCGTTGAGTTGTACGAAACGGAGAGATCATATGTCGAATCGCTGCAGACTCTAGTCATGGTGAGTATTTCTTTAAGTTTGCATTCATGTATTATAAATGTTTTATTCATTGAATTAGCTTAAAAATTAAAAAATAGTAATAAATAAATTTAGTCATTCTTTTTTTTTTATGTACAGAAATACCTGCAGCCATTGAAGAAATCTGAGAACAATTATATTATTGATGCTGGCATTGTTGACGAGATCTTTTACCAAGTATGTAACGTAGTATTTATTAATTAATAAGAACAATCTAAATCATTACCGAATGTCTTTAGCTATGCTCTCGTAAACCTTGATATTGACTGGCCTGATGTTCGGATGTAGATAGCTCAGTGGAAGAGTTATAAACTTTAGGGAACCAGAGCAATATGCATTGAATGTTTAATGTCATCAGACCCATTTTTAATATGCTCTTTTCATATTTATTCATTACGTGTTGAGTCTTCTAGTACAAGATGGGCAGAAGGAAAAACTTTTACGGCCAAATAGTCTGCATAAACTAATCTTATATTGTATAATGTAAGGCGGACCGACGTTTCGTCATGATATTATCAATATTATTATCATATATTATTATGTTCTTTGAATATTTTATGATAATTTTATTTTTTATTCTTTTACTTTCTTTTATTTACTTATTATCTGATGTTTTTTAGGTTCTAATAACAAATTATATTTCTGGCGAAAAGATGAATTTAATTTTACAAACATAACAAAAAAAATAAACTTTTAAAAATTTGTAATTTAAAAATAAATACTTGTGTATTAATTCGATTCCTTTTCTTCTTCAATGGTCTTCTTTTTATTCAAATTTATAATTTTTCTCTTCGTGCTATTTCTCTTCCGTTCCGTTTCAAGTCAACAACCACTAACCAACAAAGTTTTTAAGTTTTTCTCACTCACAATCTCAAGCTAATAACATGGTATTACGGGCTGATGTCAAAGCTAGATGAGTATAATTCTCAGTGTGTTTTCATTATCACAACCACAACAATACTAATTATAACTGGCTAAACTAGAGAGTAATTCTGTGTGTGTTTCTCTCATCACAACCACCAGTAGACTGTCTTTTGTTTTTTCTTTTCACTCTCAATTGTTTTTATTTGCCTTCTTGATTCAAGGTTGGATTAAATATTATATAAAAACTCCACAATATCTAATATCACAACAATATATTGTATATAATATATAATGCATATTATCAAGGTTCATTTATAAAAATACATTCTATATTTCTTAACTTATGTAATTTTTTATTTGATATTAAAAACAATGTTTCACAAACCATAAGTCCACCAACTTAAAGTCAAAGTGACATAAATAATTTATATTGAGCTGCTTATTATAATAATCATGTGAGCGGATCTGAAAAATTTTTTTTTTAAATATATTACCAAGAATTTTACGGCCCATCTATTCTTGAGAGAGAAAAGGGAAATTTACTGTAACCTTCAATCAATGGTAAAGATTATATTCTAAAAATTCATCTTTTCAAAAAGTTTATTTTTCTATCAATCCTGCTCTAATATTTTTACCGTTTCGGAATACAAATTCTTTTGATTTTTGGAGTCAGTTTTGAAATCAAAGTATCCAAATATATCCTCTTACTTTTTACTTTTTCTTTTTGGTAAAATAAAATTTATGTTTCAGGTTTTTACTATATTGCGTCAGGGATGTTCTAACTTTTTTTCTCTTATATATTTATTTGTTATGCTCCTTTTAGTCATTCAATTTATGTTTTTAAAAATTTGAAAGGTGATTTTTCACCGAATGAGATGGTTAACAAATAATATGAAGTATTTCTGATCAAAACACCGGTTTTTCGATACCGAGAACACCTCTTTTGTTAGCGTTAGTTCACTTTGTGTGCCCTTCATGTTCATTATAAATTCAACTTAGTCATTTATGAACTTTACGTTACTTAAATCTAGAATGTATAAATAAAAAAAACAACCGATATACAAATAAAAAAAAACAACCGATATACAAATAAAAAAAAAACCGATATACAAATAAAAAAAAACAACCGATATACAAATAAAAAAAAACAACCGATATACAAATAAAAAAAAATTATAAAACATTTTGATATAAACATTACAGCTATTTATTTGTCCCCTCAGATTCCAGAGATCCTCGTGCACCATGAAATATTCCTTGAAGAGCTGCGTAGGAGGCTGGAGGCCTGGGACGTGAACCAGAAAGTTGGAGACCTCTTTTTAGACACCGTGAGTATTTATTTTTATAATTGAAATTCCAAACGTTTTTAAGACAGATAAAGTTTACGAGTTTAACTATATACATTGATTTACTGATATCCATTTCTTGTTTATTTTTTCAGTTTACAAAGCAATCTGTGATAGATACCTATACTGCATTTATTAATAATTGGAAGAATGCCAAGGATGCGATCAAGAGCACCAGCCAGTCCAAGCCGGCGTTCGCAAGGTTCCTTGAGGTGAGTCCCCTATAATCGCTACAATATTGCCTGTCTGTTGCTAACAATATACATGCATCGTAATGATATTTTATAGGGTTATTTTATTTATTTATTTTTTTTGTTCATTTAAAATAGAAGTCATTTTAGTTACAAATGTAAGTAATTCGAATTCAACCAATATCAGTTTTTGTTTTTGTTTTTAAAAAAGCGATGAGGTTTCACAGTCAACAAATAGCATTATCAACCAACCTTATTTATATATATTAAAATTTTTTATTGAGCAGGCCAGGATGATATATCATAATAACAAATATTTATTATTAAATAAGAAGACTAAATTTGAACAACAAATAAAAAATATGCCGGAAATATAAAAATTTTATCCATTGAATAACTGTGTCCAAGCATCGGAAAAACGCGAAAGGGAAAAGCTAAATGAGTACAGAGGTGAGTGAGATGTAGCGGATGTACTCAATATTTCACATGTTATGATCCGGTCAGTCTAAAGCCAATTTTTATTTAATCATGAGTAAATTAATCAAGTAAAAAATCTGCAATGATTTCATATTATTACTAGTTGTATCATTTTTAATGAATTCAAATTGTTATTGTATCTTACATAATATTTAGCTGTGATTTTTGATGCCATTTTCTAAAAAATAAATGCAGAATAAAAACCCCTGAGTAATAATTAAATTCATTCATTTGAGTAAAATATTTTGTGTATGTTTGTTCTTAATAATCTCTTAATAAAAAAATAATTTTTTCCTTCTTATGTTTTATTATACTTCTTATATATTTAAGATGATCGCGATGAAGACCCATCTCGTGATATTAGATTACCTAAAAATATTAATAACTAGAAATAAATAATAATATGTACCAGAAACCTGGGGGGGGGAGCCCCCTAAGTTATTTATAAACATATTCTTTTTTAAATGTTTAAATTTGATTTTTATTTCCTTTTCTTATTAAAATTCAGTAAAATATGTTTGCTAGAACATGGCAAGGGAACACAAAGGAAAACTGGCACTCGACTCGCTTCTTATAATGCCAGTCCAGCGGATCCCGCGGTACGAGCTTCTGATACAGGTCAGTATAATTCATCTCATTTATTTATTATATAGTTTGATATTTTTAGTTTCTGCACTGAAATTTTGTCTGCTTAACTGAGCTGTTCATTTATAGAACATTAAATCCCAAGTACCGTTTTGGTGTGAATATGCCTTAGATCTCGAAAGAGTATTTGGGTTTAGCACAAAAGGAGCGTTACAAAAATAGGTGATAATGTTTCTTATTATAATTTCAAAACCAAAAGCAACATGTGAATAATTACAGTAAGTGATATACTAAGGAATTCCATACCGAAGATGACTTTTAGACTGAATATGACCAAATTTTACAATGACCGGTGGTGAGGTTTTGGGCAAATGAAAATTCAGTTTATGCCAACTGAGGACTGCAAAAGTGTTCTCATTTGAAAATTAATTAATATTTAGCGATGGTTGCATCAGGAATACTTATTTATTCCTTCAATATTTAAAATAAACAATCATTTAAACACGCTTTTTACTTCATTCATTCCAAAATCCAACATCTCAGCCAGTACCCATTTTGAAAGTTCTTAAATCAGTAGTTAGTAGCCAACATCACACTGCTATCCTTTAACCATACTGGGCTTGATACATACATACATAGTCGCCCACTAATAAACATCCGTCAATAATTAATAATTAATCATTTAATATGTAATTATTTTCAAACTTAACAGTTGTTTGCTATTTCAGACTCTGCTCAAACACACGGACGAATGCCACACCGACGGGCGGACTCTGCTGGAGGCACAGCAGGCCATCCACGACCTGGCAGTGACCATCAACCTCGGCCAACGGAGTGCGGGTCGCGGGCTGAGCCAGGAGCTATGTCAGCTAGAGACGTTGATAGAGGGGATGGCCGGGTTGGCCTCTCCAGAGAGGACCTTCCTCTCCCACGACCAAGTCAGTTTCAGAATTAGGGTTTTATTTATAATATTTCTTTAGTTACGATAGACATGTCCTAATGAGTGTGGTTATATAGAAATACTCAATTTCTTCTTTGTGGTTTCAGGTGTCGATTACTACTTCTCAGGGGCGTAAGGAGCGAGCTCTGTTCTTGTTCTCTGACCTCCTCGTCATCACCAGCATCAAGAGGAGAAGTGGCACGATAAAGAAGCCAACGCAGTCAGTAACCGCCACTTGTTACCTTAGTGTTTTAGTGCTTTTAAAATAGTCATAAAATCATCAAGTAAGATTTACTTTAGTACGAAACCCTACTATACATTTGGTTGGTACTGGCTTGCAGCAGCCCAGTATGGTGGACTCTGATGATGTTTAATTATTTTATTTCACCGAGTCCTTGTGTTGCTAATTATGAACGGTTTATTGAGTTTCGTTCAGTTTTTTGACATTCATCTCATTAATTTGGCATTAAACAAGTGCATTGCTCTTACCACCTTGATAACAGTTTAACAATGCAACCTTCCTGTTGGTTCTTTGTCTGAACTTGTTTAGATTAATTTTAAAATAAGATATATATGTACGGCAGAGCGTAGAAGGTTTGCAAATGCCACTGAAATTTTTTGAGAACTGTTGCATTGTATATTTATTTATGTTTATCTCAATGTATGTTTTATCTTTATTTATTAAATGAGCAATGATAATAAATAATCTGTTGGCAGGACTGCTCCGAGCAGCGTTATAAGCAGCTTGGAAGGGAACAAATATAAGCTGCTCATGAAAATACCTCTCGATGAGTTGGAAATTGTTAAAGGTTAGTTTCCTTTACATATTTTCAAACAAAATTTAATGTAATTGTTAGATTAATTAAAAATAAATATTTTCATGCACTTGTCTTGTTGATTTGTGTACTACTAAATTTGCTTTACCAAATAATTAAATTCATGTGTTATCTCACAGTTTTCCACAAGCCTACATTCAGTACAAATGATTTCTGATAGCTGTTATAACAGAGCTACCAGAATATTTCAATTTTATTATGTTCATAATGCACAAAAATAAATATTTTGAATGTATAATGAACCTTTTATTTAATCACTTAAAGGCAGTTTGAAATTTATCTCAACCATTATTCCATAAATATAAAATTATATCACAATTATTCTCGGTAGCAAGGACATGATTACTAGTTTAGCCAACCTTGGCATTGGATAACAAAAAAATATGGTTAACTATTCACTAAGAGAGTGGGCCAGGAGGACCTGAGGGTTTCAACAACTTTCAGCGACAATCTCACACCGTTATTAAAAGTAGTATTCTACTATTTTGTCTCCTCATAATCCTCTTCTTACTCCGCTGTTCTATTCTCGTCTTTCCAGAAATTTTTCCTCCAAGCATCGTATGCCTTGCGGTATGAAGTGTTGAGGCATTGATTCATTATATTATTCTTACTCTACCAGATGAGAACGTGCGCCGATTGCTGAAAGAGATGGAGCAGCTATCGGCAGATGTGGGTACCTTATCGCAGATGTCGGAGCTTTGCTCCAGCCTCCACTGTCCCCACTCCCACCTCGAGGACAGCGTCAGGGACATGTTGGCGGCCCTCAATAGGCAGCTATCCGAGCGCCACTCTGCCGACTGTCAGCTCAGCCATCTCGATCTCAACATCACCACTTCGTAAGCTCTTAGTTCTCTACAAGCTATCATATAATATAACGATCTTGCATCTTCACTGAAATTTTACATGCTCATTCATTAATGTATACTCAATATCATAAAAAGTTTATAAGAATGCTAGTTCATTTTAGAACATTTCATTGAATACGATCTCAGGGTATTCATTATAGTAATTAAATAATAATTACCTAACCAGTTACAAACAATGATCTAAAATTATAGGTGGATGCGTTGTTGATTGTTGGTCGGAAGGGCATTTTTACTCTGGACTTCCCAACTCCCCACTTCTTACTCCCAACAACTCTTGCTCCTAACTCGTAGCTAATTTAGGATCAACTGCTTACATGCCACACATCTTACCCTCCACCAACTATCCTTAGGTCAATTGTCCCTTATTACCTGGGTAAATACTCAAAGTCTTAACAGCACATATTCTAGCTTTGCTTTCTAGTAGTTATTTATTTTAAAATAAAATTCAATTGATCATAATATCTTTACAATATATATGTTACTGTTACACTATCGGGGCCAGAAATGTATCCATTTACGATGATAAGCTCGAGTAAGTTGCTATTTAAGGCTTTATTCAATTTGAAACACAACGCTGCTAGCGTAAAGTGGCTAGTTTTTCCAGCCTCGACAGATGGAAATTGTTTTACTATACTTCAGTATAAGCGAATAATAATGATCAGAATCCTACAAACTTAAAAAAAAACATTTATTTAAGAGTTATTAAAATGAATTAATTGCACTTAGCTTTTGATGGAACGAAAATAGGTATCAAATCGTATTTCAATATTCCTATTTCTCTAATTTCTATGTTTCATCCGTATCAGTAGGTCAGCTGGCAGAAAATGAGTAGATATTTATTGATAGTTGCGGTCATGAACCGCCTCAATATAGTATAATAATATTCTTTGGAAGTACACATATAAAATTAAACTAATAATGACATTATATTTATGGATACTAAATGAAAAAAATTATTTTTTATACCTAAGTTAATTGATAATTAAAAAAAAAATTATTTTTTTTAGGAACGGTGTAGAAAATATTGGATTGATTTTTTCTAAACCAGAAAAAAGAACCAATTGGGAAGAAGTTTTTACAGAAGCTAAAAACCGTTTAGGTTTGTATAATTTTATTCAAACATTCTACATATATCTTTTTGTTTTTTCATAAATTGGTTAGTCAATAATGATTTTGTAAGTTTTGGAGTTTAAATCTTATCTACAGAAACCCTTTATTATTAAAGTTGTCTTGTAAGCCTTAGCTATGATTACGATTAGTAATAATATTTCTTTTATAGATGTGTTATTGTTTTTTTATTAATTACAAAGAAGTACCACGTAAGGTTACATTGCTGTACAAAATAATCCATAGTCTAAATAGTATTGAAAGTTGATTACATCTAATAATTTAAATAAACAGAAAGATAAAATATCGACATTGTCCAAGCAACTGACTGCTGCTTGACTTATTTTACCAGGTGTAGACTTGTCCGCTTCCCTCTAGATATTAGGTTCTAGTGCATAACATTACTATTTTAAAGGTGTCCTATCAACAATTTTCTAGAGAGTTTGTGCATAAAATAATAATTACGTAATAAAAATATGGGTATTCTGTGTTGTTCGGTTTTTCCTCCTGATCTATACTCGGATCTCAATCCTCCATCCAGGTCCAGGTTCTCTCATGCGTGACAAGACCCGACCTCATGGCCGCTGACTAACTTAGCAAACTAACTGAACTGCTTGAATGAGAAGGAGCAAACGACTCTCCTACCTGTCTCCTTGACCTTTTTTTTTTTTGCAACTTTTGGAAAAAATCAGGGTTCAGCTACCTGCCAGTGTCTTGGCAAGGTCCAAGACCTTCTTAAGTGGCTTTGTGTGGCAACTTCTTTCATAAAAACAATATAATTCTAATATATAATTTTAATTGTTATCAAAGAAATCATTTCAATGTCTTATTATATTTGTGTAGCCAGTGACTATTAAATAACTAATGTGTGCCCTTAGCTGCCTGCGGAGACAGAAGAGGATGCCCGGAGCTGGTCGCTGCAGTCCCTGTCCGGAAGACCCGAGCCGGTCTCACGTTCACCTGTGCAGGACCCACCCCTGCCTCCGCTGAGGTCTGGGTCTGCAACAGTGATGGCTATGTAGGGCAGGTCTGCGTCCTGTCGCTCGCCCGGCCTGCAGAGCCAACGGTCACCTCCTGCAATGGAGTCTGCAACGCTCGCATTCTCTGCATAGCACCTGTCCCAGGGTCAGTACAGCTCTCCTCAAATGTCTTTAAATTTGTTGCCTATTTAATTTCAATAGGATATGCTACAAAAGATCAGATTTGATAAAGTGTTCAATTAATTTATAAAATATGAACTTGAAAGAACTATTTGAGTTTATGTAAGTCGAGAAAGAAAGCCACAATTTTTTTACAAGTACTAGTGCAAGATTATATATGTCTAAAAGAAATGTCATTCCTCCTGTTATGTTTTCATTAACATAATGGATATAGAGTATTCCAGTTTTTTTCCCTTAAGAAGTTTCATTTCAAAACTTAAGTTATTTATAACTGCTATGTTTTCGAGGAACGGACTAACTTAAACTTACTTATTCTTTATCTGAGACTTGTAAATGTATATTTGGTCGTCATTTATAACATACACGCTGGGGTAGATTTCTTAAATAAACTTTTGGATTGCTATAAATCGTGTACTGTAAACACCACATTTCACGGTTAAAATAACAGCCTAATTTATTCTGCTATGTTATGACTTCCAGTAATAGCCATTTCTATATAAATCAATCTAAAAATAGCCCGGCTGAGATATTTTAATAAAGCTATAATTAATTATACGTCCGATGTAGTTTATTCGTAGCTTGAAACATAGAATCCTTTTTAACATTCCTAAATTGGCACACGTCGTAGAGACATTTCAGTCCGGTCATTCACAGAGTTCACCCGGAAAGTTTGGCTACTTTATACTGTTACAGATGATCCCTAGGAATTATTATAGTACACGTATACAGTCGGTATATGTAAAATATATTATTTGACGCACGTCATCAATAGCAAGCTCTCGGAAAATTCTTCCATATTATTTAAAGGATATCTTCTGTCGCTATATTGTTTCTTTTGATACTCATTTTGATAGTAATACTTTTTGAACTGAAATCTCCTTTCGTTTCTATCATTTTTTTAGACATTTATTATCTCGCGCCTTATAACAGCACTACAACATGGCTTTCTTAGGTACAAATGAGTGTGTGTGTTTTTTTCCTTTAACCCCTATTTTTAATATTTTTGAAAATTTTAAATTTATAAATAGCAATATAAATTAGCTGTGGGTTGCCCCTTCTACTGCATAACATAATTTTAAGGAGTTGGTGTCTTAAAACTAACAGATTTTTTTTGTGGTTAAAAGTTGTATAACTGCAAAAAGGGCTATGTGATGGGGCTCACCTTCATTTTGTAGTGTGCTGTGTACTTAATTGGGTTTTGTGAGCTGACTCTTATTAACAGATTAAGTGAGAATGTAGTCGTAGCCTCACTGTTGTATGATGGATTATTATATGATTTTGTAATCATATATGTGATTATTGAAGAAGCTAGCTGGCCATTTGATTTTGTAATCATATATGTGATTATTGAAGAAGCTAGCTGGCCATTTGATTTTGTAATCATATATGTGATTATTGAAGAAGCTAGCTGGCCATTTGATTTTGTAATCATATATGTGATTATTGAAGAAGCTAGCTGGCCATTTGATTTTGTAATCATATATGTGATTATTGAAGAAGCTAGCTGGCCATTTGATTTTACAGTTAAGCTGTAATGACACTATGCTGTTTTCTGTTCAATCTTACGATGAGATGTGAAAATGAGCAAAAAAAAAAACATTTTCAAAAATGTGACCCTCAGCCCTTAATCATTGTGGATACTGCTTACTACAGAAATTAATTTCTATTTTTTTTTTTTTTTTTATGGCTATTTCCAACATTAAAATGAGTCACATGTTGATCCCCGCTGTGATTTGATTTCATATTCTATCATTCTTAGGTATTCGGTCACTCTGATTATCCATTATCAATGTGTAAGGATGTTGAGTAAGTTTCTAAAAGCATGCTGAATTAATTTTAATTTAATACCTTACCTAAATGTCACCTTAATTGCTATTATATCTTTGTACAGGCAATCCACCAACGATGTTTCATCGTGTAGCAGTAATTGTA
Source organism: Acanthosoma haemorrhoidale (assembly GCA_930367205.1). Lineage (NCBI taxonomy): Eukaryota > Metazoa > Arthropoda > Insecta > Hemiptera > Acanthosomatidae > Acanthosoma > Acanthosoma haemorrhoidale. The sequence goes on from OV884012.1 coordinate 844,812, forward strand.
ACAGCAGCGAAATCAGCATATCGGTTGAAGACACGGACAAGTCAGCTGCGAGCATTCACCTAGATAGGTAACACTCTTATCAATATAATGAGAAATTGTTTGTCACTGAGGCACAAATTATCCAATGTCAGAGTCGAGGCTGCCTGCTATATGTAGGCGCTTTTTACGCTCTGAAAGTTTCTCATGTATCGAGATTACTCTAGTCGCCAATGAATAATTTTTCACGGTGTACAATACAATTATTAGACCCTTTTGTGACATACAGAAGTGAAGCTTGGGTGAGAAAAGGCTTTAACAGTTGGATATGAAAAACCGTAAGGCAAATTTTATGGTCATATGCAGCAATGGTAAAATGTCACCAAAATATGCTAAAAATAATTTTACATAATTATATAATTCTGTGGAAGAGAAAAGACAATATAGAAAATATTAAGTTATAATAGTTTTTTTTCTATTCCCATTATGTTTTGTTTATACTTTTATTATGACGATTTCATTTATGAAACTACCTTTGTTACTTTTTCAACAAACTTATTTTTTATTTCTAACAATTGTCCACAGCAGTAGCTCATCGAGTGACGACGAAGACCCCAAAGAGGACAACAAGACAGACTCTAGCGAAGACTTGGTCTCGGGTACAATGTGGCTCGGTACAGAGGACGGGTCCATCCTCATCTATAACTCGACGGACAACATACGCACCAAGAAAAACAAGGTGAAGATCCAGCACACGTCGCCTGTCCACACCATCATGTGAGTGCCTGTCCGCCTGCCTGTTGTAATGTGTATCTAAATATGACATGAGTGGCTCATACATAATTTGTTTTCCACACAGACACTTGGAGAAGAAGGTGTACATAGCGTTGGCCAATGGCGATGTAATGGTCTACCAGAGGGAGCTAAGTGAGTTATAAGAACTTACTTAATACTTTGAATGATTAAAGCTCTTTTGGTTTTTCACTCATCAATTAGTCTCTAAAGTCAGATGGGGTAATTTATTTATAAAAATTTCAACAAGTATGAGAAGGCTAGATTCTCAGAAGTTGCTTTAAGCATTGAACCATAATTAGTACTGTTTTCCAAGAAACCCTGCAGGTTTGAATCATAAGTAAATTTTCGAAGTGATACATGCGCTGAAGTGACAGTGACTGCCGGATAAGAAAAGTTATTTGCTTTTTGAGGACAGTACTCGTAGCTTTTCATTAGATTCTCCCATAAATATTTGTTTGTGACAAAGCCCATAAGTGTCTTCCGAGCAGTGTCGTTATCTCTTAAAATACTTATCCTCTAGTTTTCTCAAGGACTAGGAATGTTTCAGCGAGGATCGGAAAGGTTGTCATTGAGGGGCCTAAAATGTCAAATGTTTCTTTTCCTTTGCAGCCCATAGCAATAATATTTGTTCACACATTAGTAATTACCGTGTATTGTCGATGTTTCAGGTGGAAGCTGGAAAACGAGTGATGGCATCACCATTAATGTAAGCTCACCTTCGATGCCCGTGACCAAAATGGTCCCGATATCGGGGAGGCTGTGGTGCGCCTGCTTCAGCTCGGTCAAGGTGCTAAATACCAACTCTCTTGCTGTTGAGGTATGTGTCTACTTTATTAAAACTGTATTTCATTTGATGGAATTATTATAAAGCATCATTGAAGTCAAATTCATATATCGATATTTCTTTGAATCAAATCAAATGAATCTTTGTGTAAAATACTAATGAATTAGTCTAAATAAATATGTTTATTGATATTGTCTTCCTGCAGTGTCTATTTAATTTTTATTTTTATAATGGTACTTGTTAAAATAATAAGTGATGATTGACCGCCGACAGCACTCATTCGCGGTGAGCGGAGAAGGGAGCAGGAGCATAGCATGCCTTATTGGTGCGGGGCTGGGGGCTTGGCTGTCACTTCACAACTCCGCTACGGTGCGACTCTACCATGCCACCTCTTTTGACTGTTTAGCAGAGGTCAGCGTGGCACCTGCCGTCTCCAAGATGTTAGCGAGTATGTATACAAACTGTATAGCAATATTTATCAAAGTTATATATATTAAATTTAGTAAGTTCTATGAACATACTTCATTTTTGAATGAAATAATCATAAAATTCTTGGCATCTTAATAAGATAGAGTAAATGAAAAAGAGACTTCCCACTCCAAAAATTATTACACAAGCGAGTACTTAAATTTTGGCAGCTTTAAAATAGTAATAAAAGATGTGTTTGTATTTTAAATTCAAGCCTCATGCACCTGTCACATGATATCACCAGTAATAATTTCACAGTAACTGTTAGTTGAAAACATAACAAACATTCCAATTTATATAAGTATTAAAATGTCCTGCTGGATAAAAAACAAAATAAATCTCATTAAAAATAATTATTTCTTATTGATAAGAAGAGTCAGTTTGAAAGAATAGAAAAAATAATAACTTTGGACTTTCTGATCCAGGTCTTGTCATTGAATATTGATAATTAAGCCATAATTATCAAAATTGACACCGATACCACAGTAATGCTTATACAATTTAACACATTTTAAATAAAAATCAACGTAAATAAAATATCCTTCGCAGGCTGTGACGACATCATCCGGCAGCACAAAGCCGCCTGCCTGCGAGTTACCGCCCTTCTGGCCTCAAAGGAGCTGCTATGGATCGGCACCAGCGCTGGGGTCATACTCACTATGCCGCTGCCACACATATCCCCAGCGACTGCCAAATTAGCAGGGCCGCCTCCAGTCACAGGTGCACTATTCTTTAGATACTACACAGTAGTAGCAAATCGAATATACTCTTATATTTCCAAATATATTTATACTTTCTAATTATAAATAGTCAAAGGACATTCATAATTTTATTTATAAGGAGTATATTCCCAGAAATACCTCAATGGAAGACTTTTCTATTTGTTGACAGGCCTGCCTCATGGACACACAGGCCATGTCAGGTTCCTGACAATCGTCGACCTAGAGACAAAGCGTGGCAAAGCCGCAGAAAAGCCACTAATCATCTCCGGAGGAGACGGCTACGAAGACTTCAGATCTGCCTCTGTGTCCGAGCTAGCCGGAAGAGAAGACTCCACTAACCACATCCTCCTATGGCAGGTCTGAGTATCTGTGTCGACTGAACAGTAACCTCTGCACAACTTATAGACTGTCAGTGTTGCCGGCGTCTGGCTCTAGTCATCTCCTTTTGTTTAGTCAGTGTTGCCATACTTAACATCACACTTTTATTTATCTCTCCACCAGTGATAGATGTGTTAATAATTATCATTACTCGAGTCTTGTCCCTTTCCTGAGGACTTCCGCAACCCGAAAGTCTCAAGTAATGATCTCCACCAGTCTCTTTCTCCTCGTCCTACTAATAAAAAGTAATAATTTATGTAAATTGTATTAGGATTAGAATTTGCTTAACATATTGCCAATCGGCTAGATCCTATGTATCATTGCAAAACATCTGTGGTGATGAAATAAAATTGTAAATTATCAAAAACTTTTCTAGCGGCCATAACTTGGTATTAATAATTAAAATTAATTCCTACATATTTATCGTTATGAAATTCTCTTTTTATTCTAGAACTGTCGTCATCATCCCAGTTTGCAAAGATACAACACAAACGGTTAAGGAAGTGAATAATGTTTGTTAGTATTTTTCATATCCCTGCGAGCATTTCTAGAATTTATTTTTTCTAATTAGGAAGAGACATTTTAAAATATTGCATAACTATGAAATGTATAATTGATAAATTTGTTATGTATAAATTATTATTTAAAAAAAAAAATTATTTAGATTTTGATTTTAATTGTGTTTTAGGCGAAGAATTTTCTCTGTTAACACTTAAATAGCGAGGGTCACATTATTTCATTTTACGATGAAAATAGTTGTATAACAAACTACATCTGCAGTTCTGCGGAATAAGTCTGTAAATCTTAAAACATATTTTTTCAGGGCAACTTTTTAACTTAGCAGCGCTCTTGAAACTTGTGTGCTTGATAAAAACCAACTCTTTTTGCACCATTATATGGATCAAGTGCAAACAAAATTAATAAAACCCGTTTCTTGACGGATAAACAAACCATGTTATGTACAGCTATTGAATTTTGAGGTAATAATAGGACTTTCCCATTTAATTTTCTGAAGACACAGATGTATTTCCTACCATTTAGGTTGTAATAAATTAACTTTCAGAAATATTCTGTTGTTTAATTTGTTATATAATTATTTTCATCGAAAAATAAGTATGGGGAAATATATTAACACCGTAATATACATCACTAAAGTGTTGTTTGCACTCGTTTTGGAATGATCAAGAAAAATAAATCAAGTACATTAGTTTGATTGAATTATAAATGTTTATTACTAATAATCTTTAAATATAATAAAACTAAAAAATGAGATATAAATTTGTAGATTTTTTGACAATACTAAAAGAGGCGAAAACATTTTTAGTTTTTTATTGGGATACTCGTTGGAGGCGAATTGTATTTTTGTCTGCCGGTGGTATTTTTTTTAACATAATTTGAACTGGTACTAACAGCTTCATTAATAATTTTAGTTTAAAGTATTGTGCTTAGCGCATGTTAAAAATTATTTATGTGAACAAATAAAATAATATTTTTTTAAAAATAGGTGAATAATAATCGTTGTTATGGTCGAGTGACCTAAACAGATGAATGGTATCAAATAACCAATATAAAGATGTTCTCTAATATTATTCTTCTACTATAAGAGGCTCAACTCATCATGAGTCGACAACTGGTTGTATTGATCAGTACTAGTTCTGTGAATAAGAAATACTGTGGGCAGACTAGATTTTTTATTCAAAATTCTCAATTTTTGTTTTCTAATAAATCTAGTGATCATTTCGACGCGAGATGGATTATAGGTCTCCCGGGTAAGAGCAGGCTGATGGGAATAACTAAGCCTCCCCGGTAACCGGCTATTCTAATTTAAAAAAAATTTATTATTTGTTAAAATAAAACTTGTGGTTTTAATGTATAAAGGTTCCTCGATCGAGAGATCTATTTTCTTACTTTTAATCATTTTAGATCGCTATTTAAAATTCATGTTTTAAACCAAATATTAAAAAACTGATGAACAGTTGTAAATAAAAAGAAGAACAATGTTTAATTATTTTCAAAACACCATGTCATGGTTCATATAAGACTATTTCCTCGCTTTTTTCACTTTGATAAAACAAAAAAGGGGTAATCTTTCACATTATTTCGGGCCGCCAGCTCAGAAGCTTTAGGTAACCTTCTAACCACTAAGAGTTGGCCCCACATAATGGGAAAGGAGCATGCCTTATTATTATTCCATGGTTATATGTGCCATGATCGCTTCTAGTCTCTATAATAAATAATACGGCTTGTACTTTTTGCCGGAAAGGCCCTACAGCAGCGGTTTTACATTAGACTAACCACTCATTTCGGCAGAAAGTGCAAAATGCTTTGTGTACATTTTTAAAAATTAAAAAACAAAAACATTTTTGTAAAATATAAATATAGATAGATAGATAAATAAACATATATTTGTAATAAATTTATCGATATAAATTAATCGTTGTATTTTTATATATATATTATATTATTTTATACATACAATATAAATGTGTACATTGATTGTATATCTGTTTGTAATAATACACATTCTGTTCGAGTGTAATTATATATTTTATTTATATATACTTGTTTTAAAGAAGTGGCACTGACCCGTTATCCAAGATAATCCATTAGGAAATAGTTTATCACTGTGGGAATGTTGAAGATACGACGACCCCAGGTAGTCCAGGATAGCGGGAGTGTGGGTACACCCGGATGGGAAGTTATCAATAGATAATTGTGTAAACATTTGAGGTTTGTACTATTATTTATATGTTCCTAATGAGTCACTTTTAAGTATTTAATTTTTAAAAAAATGTTAGTAGATGATTGTGTTTTTTTGTTGTCAAAATTTTATTATTTATTAGTGATTAATGTACTTAATTGAAATTGCCTAATACTTTTGTCATATTGTAATTTTATTCCATAAAAGACTTTTATTTTATTATTTTTGTTTATTTATTTTTTGTTTGTTTTCTGTCATAATTTGTATATTTTATACATAATGATTTATATATTAATATTTATATATATACATAATAAAATAAATGAGATGCCTATTTTTATTATAGCAAGGTTAGAAAGTTTTGTGATTCTTAGGTACTGTTATTTATTTTGCTAAACTCCCCCCCCCCCTTTTCCGCCTTTTGGGAAATTGTATTTATTGGCTTTGAAATAATTATTAATCAAATAATTTTAAAAAACCTGAGAGATAAAAACTAATTGTGTCAAAATTTTTCATGTTTATAGTGAAATGAAAAAAAATATTGTTATTGATTAAATAATTATTCCTAAATAAAAGAAAAATTTGTTATTGTTTATTCTTTAAGCAATCTCATTTATATATATATTCAACATTTACATATTTATATGGTAGGTATTTAAGAGGCTCTATTTTCAAACGGGTACATTTTCATATGCCTGTGTTTGTACATGAAATAAACAAAATGAATGCCAAAAATGATTTGATGAAGATAGTTTTAGTAAATTTTTTTTTTTTTCAAATTATAGTCCACTGAAATCCCGATACATATACACCTATTACTAAGCAGGTTGTTGAGATTGAGACAATATTTATTTTTTAACTACTACTAATTAATTAATGACGCTACAGTATTTTTCATGGGGCTGGTATTATTTTTAGCACCACGAGACTGAAATTATCTTGTAAAATATCTTACAAGACACAAATTTTTTATACTCTAAATTAAGACGTTGAGATCTTTAATTTGAAAACAAATTCAAAATTATTTTGAATAATAAATTTCTATGAAAATCATTTTTTGTGTATATGGCTATATTTTCCACGTCATCCTCATAGTTTTAATAGCTGAAAAAATGGCAAAACCCTAAAAATGAGCAGTTTTTCAGAATCATTTAATAAGTCTTCAAGAAACTCAGGCAAAGTCTTAAAACTTTGTGTAACCCTTCCTTTTTCATTTATAAATATAAATATTTGAACAAGTAAAATGATATTATATATAATTTTAGCCAGAGAATGTGTGAGGTCACTGACTCTAGGGATGACAATTATCATTTGACGATTTGCCCTTGAGAAAGAATTGTATCTATTTAAGGATAATTTACAGATTCATTCCTTCTAATCTGACCGAAAAGGGGAACAAAAAAACGATTATGTCACGAGTATCGTTAAAAAAACAAAAAACTAATGATGATAACGGGAGAGTGAGAGTTCACTAGTGTTATCTCTCTGCCTCAAAGGATGCTGCCACTATGGAAGTCAAAACAGCAACTCTTCATCTAATAACAGTCCTATTGTTGACCACTTCGAGCGGAGGTGAGTCATGTCGTTTCTTATTTATAACTAGCCGGCGTTCATTTATACGTTTATGTATGTACTATACATTTTCTATCATGAAATAAATCTCAATTACAAAAAACATGAGGTCAGTAGCAATTATGTATGCTAATTCCATTAATTTAATTTTATAACATATTGAAATATTTTTTAAATTCTTGCACTGTCCATTCTTTAGTGGAAATTCCCAAATATACTAGAAAGAACGAGTATAACTTTGGTTTATTTATTCTACTTGTACAGAAGTTATAGTGAAAAATGAGATATAAAAGTCATTAAAATTTATGTTTTTCTCTTACTCAAATTTAACTAATAAAGCAACGATGGCTGCGATAAGGGTATTTTGTTTCATCTAATGAGATTTTTTTTCACTAGTTTTGTTCAATTTCTATCCAAGTTAAGTCGGAACATTAAAATGAAAAGTAAAACTAAAATTGTCAAAACTTTAGAATGGTTACCCATAAATAAAAAAATTGAACAGTTAATAGCTTCTAAAAAAAAGTCTAAGTTAAAAAGTTACTTGGTTAAATTTGTCAATAATATTCTGTTCAAAGTTTTCATGGAGCTCCTGTTCAATGATATTTGAATAGGACAGACACCTCATCATATTTCAAATTATTGTATTTTATACCCTTCAGTAAGTTTGTGTGTTAAATGATCAGCTGTTATCCCAGGGGAAGTGAGCAATGATGTCTATCTCGAGTTGGTCGTCTCCCCGATTGTGAGGACTGACATGATCGGGGAGATCAGGATGATATGGGAGTCACGTGATTTCACACTTGGAGATCGCCTCGTCCTCTACAGGTCCGGAGATATTATCTTCCAGTACGAACCTCATACCTGTAGCGGTGCCGTAGACACCACGTCCTTCATAGGAGAGACAAACTTCACCGAGTCTTATACATCATATTGTACCATCTACTCTGCAGCATATGTCCACGAAAATCAGACTAGTAAGTGTATATCTCTTTGCATAGTTTAATGTCTCTGTTGTGTAAAGATATTTTAAACGGTATTTTTTTAAATTACAAATAGAGTAATGTTTGGTTTTGATTTTACTTTTGCACATTTTTAATTTGAATTAAGACAAGACTTGAAAATCAAATAAACATAAAATAATATAAGTTTCACAAAAATACATTTATTAAATCATTTAAAAAGTTTTTAGAGCTCAGACAATGTATAATTTAGCATAGATATAAAAATGAGAAAATCAGCTGTCAAGCTAATTTTGAAATATTCAGAATGAGGGGGAAAAAATGTTATTACAATTTAGAATTTCAGACATTAATAAAAGTAATAAATTCCTTGCAAATCTAAGATATTTTGATACCTTCCTCGATATGACCAGAATTATTTTTTATCTTCAAATAATTAATTATAGCCTAGGAGTCAGCTGTATTTCTCATGATCCATGTCTGGGCATTATAAATATTACTGCCTTCGTATAAAAGGTTTAATTATAATTCATTTTATTTTGTTACAATATATCCCCAAAGCAAAATTACTCATCCCTGCGAAACTTAAAATCCCTTCCTAAAAAAAAACCCAAAACAGTTTCTGATTTTGACAAAATCAATGTTACCCTAAAAATACCTTTTGAATTTGTCAGGAATTTGAACAGTTGTCAGGAAGTCCCTAGCATTTATCTTAGTTAGACCACTATCATAAGTTATTATGTTAAACTTTTAACCACAAAAACAAAATTTATTATATTTATGCACTCCTTCAAATGCATCTGTGAATGGCAGGAAGAGGAGAAATCTGTATTTCAATTATTTTATTATATTATTTTGTTCATTGTATTACTTTTTTGAGGTTTTGAAATAAAAAAATATTATGTTAAAACTTTCATATGATGTGGTGTCGTTTACAGTGGCATACTCATGCTTGCAGAACGCCCCAACGTGGATGAACGACATGAGGAGCGACATAGAGAACTCCAGCCTCAGTGACCTGCTCATACCCGGCACCCATGACTCGGCATCGTACGTCATCTCCAAGACGGGTTATTTTGAAAACATTTTACAGAAATATGTTTATACACAAGTAAGTCGTTACTAATTTTAATAATTTATTTATTGAATTAGTCTAGCTCAATGTAATTAGACCTTTTTTTTCATATATATTAGGTTGTTACAAAAGTTTTTGTTCATAAAACTAGTTTATTTCAAAAATTAATATTAAATTTTTACCTGCTAATCCTAGTGTGGTCACGTATAAATCCTAGATTACACTCTGGAGTAATTCATCGTCGACGAATTCATTCTATTAGCGTTAACAATTCCTACACCAAAGTCAGGCTTATTATCAATTTTTACCTGCAAAGTGAGCCGTTCAAACAAACTTTCGTTGTTCACTTTAATTAATTTGTTCTTTGAGCGATGAACAAATAATATCAATAATGTACATTGGTAGGATGTGAGCATACTGGAGCAGTTGGTGATGGGGGCCAGGTACTTGGACCTGCGGATAGGCTTCTACAACCACACCCTCGGAGAGCCTCCCTTCAACTGGTGGTGCAACCATGACTTCATGCCGGTCCAACCGCTGGCTGGGGTCTTCAAGCAAATCAGGCAGTTCGTCGCTGCCACCAACGAGATTGTCATTGTCGACCTCCACCAGTTCCCCATTGGTAAATATCAGCTCTAACTGCTTACAATCAAATCTAATGCAGGCTCAAATTCTAATCGTCTATGGCACTTTACTACTGCTTCGAATTAGCTCATAGTGATTTCACCCCTACATACTCTCATTCAAAACTAAAATATTTAGTTTCTTAATTTCATTAATTATATCATTCTTCAACCCTCCCCCACATTATTTTGTATTTTTTCTTTATTTCTGCGTATAGAATATTATTATTATTATTTACTTCAATCATTTGTTCATTTAAATTTAACTGTTATTTAATGAAACATATTACTATAAATGTCAACAATACAATTTTTATGGTCTTTTTATTGTTATTTCAAGCGGACTTTTTCTTTTCATTTCATTTCACTAGGGGATTTATTAACTCAAATATACTCCTCATTAAGTGATATTACCAATTAAGTACACCAATTATTCAAAGTTTCCTTTTAAAAGTCCCTCTTTAAAAAAAAAAAATTAAAACAAACATAAAATGATTAAAACAATAGTTTCCTCTTTTTGTTTTAATATAACCGCTGTTCAGAAACTATCCATTCAATTGAGAGTTGAGTGCACTTTTAATATATGTACTTCTATGTTACCTGCAGGGTTTGTCGACATTGAAATTCACAAGAGACTGGGCAAGTACGTAATGAAGGAGCTGGGAGATCTGCTGCACAAGAGGACACAGTACGAGTACCAAGTGACCCTGAGCGACATCTGGAGCTCTGGGAAGAGGGTGGTGCTGTCATACAACAAAGAGGTGATTGCGGAAGCCTTTGGCTTCTACCCTCCGATCAAGCAGTGGTGGGCCAACAAACAGAGCCTCAGCGGGCTGTACTCCTATCTCAGCGAACTTTTTGACGGGTTCGTTCAACGATATTTATCTTTCTTGTTCAAGACATCCCTGACCAAATCCTCTTGACAAAGAAGGAAAGCTCTCCTTAGAAAATAAGCAATAAATCAGTTAAAAAAAAAAGAAATTAACTAAATATTAGTTATTAATGAATTTAAAACTCAATGAGGTTTTGGGTACTAATCTGTGTTTTTGAAATTGACATGAAACAGGATAAACTTACAACCTGAAGTATTTATATGACATATTTCTACGGTACCAATTACTTCCAATGGTGTATGCTTACTAACTGAAACTGTTCAATAAATAACACAGTTGCGACTTGCTCACCCTGTAAACGTCTGTACATACCCTCACCCTCCGTGTTCACCTTCGATACCTCACGATCCCCGGTTGGGATTGAAAACTCCTGCACTCCAGCCTTTCACCTACAACTTTTACTTATTTGCTATGACCTTCTCTTCAAAAAATTTAAAATGATCTTATAATCAGATTCAAATTACTGTTTTATAATTAAGCTTTTCACTATTTTACTTTATGATTTGATTTAGGATTCTTTCATTTTGTCACCCAAAAATAGTTAATACAAACCTAATCTAAAAATTTGATATATAAAAACACAAAGTGTAATTATTTTATTTTGATTTATCTCAGTGACATTCTGGTATTTGTTTTATTACTTGAAAAATCCTTTTCACTACCTAATTTCATTGAGACTTCGCCAATCAAGGTTCTTCTGGCTACCTAACCACTTTAAACAGTCTGAGTTCTGACTATTATTCCAATAAATTTTACAAAATGTAAAATTGTTTGATAGTTGAGATAACAAAATTTTAATCAATATAAATTAAAGTAATCAGTGGCTTGCTTAATCTTTGCATCTACCATTAGTGAACAAACTCTGTTGACAGGTGCGAGCACACAAGGAGAGCAAAGCTGTCGGTGGCGATGGCCGAGCTAACCCCTACGACCCTCGGAGTGCTCACTGACTGGCACGGAGGCCTCAGGAACCTCGCCAACAGAGTGAACACCAACCTGACCCTTTCCTTGAGGAGCTGCAGGCAATGGGGGGTCTGTTCCAATGTAGTAGCAGTCGACTTCTTCCGGAGCACTGGTATTGTCAACGCTGCTGTCAGGATCAACAAGGAGAGGGCCAGAGCCAGCAACGGAACAGGATAGCATCCCTCGGCTCAGCTATTCTATATGCCACAAGTATAGATCATTCTAATAATTGACTATTGTTATGTTTAACCTACGGATCACTTACGTACAGTACAATTGACAATGTACAATTCTATTAATTGCTAAAGTATTAACTCTGAACATACCTCACTGTAAATAACCTCCCCTGAGGTTCTAAATGTAGTTTTAAGATGTGACAAATTCAAAACATTGACTTTGTTTAGGGTGTAGAATAGTCCCTATGTCATACATTTAGTCACAATGTTTATTTTTTATTTAATTAATGTTTTGTTTTATCTAACTATTATTAGAAAAAGTCTATCGTTAACACTGTGTTCATAACTTTAGGGGTATGACAATTTGCATGAGTTCTGGATGATTCTAAAAAAAAAAAATCTCCCATGAAGAATGATGAATGTTTGTTAACAAATTAATTAGTAGTAAAATATAAAATGTTATTCTATCATATTATTATTAATAGAATAATAAATTATACCATGATAAATAAAAAGTACTATTTGTTAGGGCTATTATTAGAAAAGGTTATTATATAACTGTTAATAAAATTGTATTATTAACCCCAACAAAACCCTTAATACAGTTTACTGGGTTTTTTTTTCCTAGTTAAAAGAGCCTTCTAGTTTAACTTAAGAATAAAATCATTAAATGAAAAAATAATTGTTATTTTCTGTGTCACAATACCTTTATCACTCATTGGCTATGCATAATTTTATATTACTGTTTTGGCGAGCGTTATCAATTTAACGATATGTGTTTACAAAGTTTATCTATTAAAACTTGCTCTTATTCAACAAATGAGGCGTTGACGTTGAAAAGTGGCAAAAATGAAATTTTACAGGAGGAATGAAAAACTTTTTACTAAGGAGGTGTATTAAATAATGAAAATCAGACAATATAAAACACTAAACTCAAAACATTAAATTTATTTTTAATATTTACAAAGTGCTTCATAGAAAGAATGATACTTCACTACCATAAAATCTAGCATCTCTAGTAAATATCTTTTCTTCACTGGATTAATTTCTGGAGTTCTTCCATTTGGTGCAAATCTTGTGATGTTCTTAAACTGAACAAATTTTAATTCTTTGAAGATGATCTTTTCTGTCCATCCTTCCGTTTCATTTAAAGTTTTTCTTGTTGTGATACACGGAAGATCAGATTTAGATAAGCGGATCTAGGTTCGGGCAGAAATCTGCGATGACACTGTAATCAGATACTCTCCTCCCACAGAAAGGAAAGTGCGTGATCTTTTACGAGACATTTATGAACCTCGAAGCATTTGATCCTGCGAGCACAAGGTTCTTCCGTCACCATTTTTTAAATATGTCAGCAGGGTTTTCATTATTTTTCTTGGAAACCCCAAAAATATCCCTGAACGATTCCTATTCTGGTCGGAACATTATAAGTTCCAGGCATCTGTCTTATAATTTTTTGTGAGCTGTCTTATCTTGACAGAAACAATGAAAACACTCTTCAAGGGAGAATGTTCCGTTGTTTAGAATACAATTCATTGCTTGATAAGGAGTTAATGACTCGAAACATGTTGCAATAAAGAAATTATATAAATAGTTGTAGGTTCTTAATAACTACATATACCACAACCATGCTCCATTAAATTTATTTTCTTTGAAACTGTTATAGATTACTCATTATGTATTTTTTTCTGATTATTAATATGTAATATTTGCTAAATTAAGAAATTAATAATAACAAACCTATGAAACTTAATTAAGAGCTTAATTTCAACTTACCTTAAAATGTGTAAATATTCAGCTGAACTTCAGAAACACTTAATTGGGTCATTCAAGCATTTAATAACATTAATTATAATATAATTTGTCTTATGAAAAGAAAATTCAACACAAGGTTTTAAAATATGTTTATATAAAAGCAATGATAAGAATAAAACAATATGTTCAGATGACTTTGTAAGGGTTGAGTATCCTGGTAGGGTCAAGCTGTGCCTTTAACGATGACATCACCCCCACAACTGAAGGGCTCTTTCCGAGGCCGATGTATTTGCGCTTCTTGAAGCCAAGGCCGTGCTCCGCTGAGATGGAACCCCCCCGTTCAGCCGTCCATTCCAACATCCAAGGCTCGAGAAGGTCCGCAACTTCAGACTGGAAGTAGGGTCCCTCGCCAATTATGTGCAGGTTACCGTCCCCTTAAGAAAAAAAAAACAACCGCAAGGTTATGCAATATTTAAGGGGAAAAAATGATTGAAATAGGGTTGTTATAATTTTTGTAATAGCTTGCCCACATTTGATCTATTACTTTTTCATACTGGCTATTCAGCTTGCAAAGACCCTAACAAACTAGCTTTTGCGATAAAAATTGAAAATGTGGCAGGTACATTGCGACGTAGAAACGGTAAAATGATCTCATCCCTGATGAGGCAGATAATATTCAATTCAAATCAATTTATTTCCAATATTTACCGTAATAAAAATAATAATAAAAGACTAACATCATCGCTCTTGTTTATAAATAATCTCTTCAGTGAAATACACATAAATTTTTATTTAAGAAAAAATATAAATAATAACTAGACGCTAATAGAAAAAACATTTGTTTATAATATATTACCCCTTTAGTCGTTATATTGTTGCTAATTTATTTATGTTAGCAATATTTGGAAATAATTCTCGCTATGCTTACATTTATCAATAAAGTTGATGTTCATCGCTTTTAAAATATCTAGCTCTCTCCAAGCCAGCTACCATTTTGATCTTGTATCTGTTGTACGTGAATCTGTGTCAAATAAAGTAGTTTTGGCTGAAGAGCCTTCTTTTTCCGACAAAGAAACAAGTCGCTGATAAACTGAAGTCATAAGTACAGCTAATAATACTTGAGTATTGATCGCTGTAAACATTTTTATTTTTTAATAAAGTTTTTAAGTCAATATACGAGAACATTCGCTGAGTTCATTATTAGACACTGACCATGCCTGCTAGATCACAATACATCTAATTACTAAAGATTTATTTATATCTGATTAGTATTAAAACACATACTTGATCATTACTTCATAATACAATAGCCTAAATTTTTTTCCCTTAAATAACGACTGAGAACTTCTTTACGACTCATCAATCATTTTACTACACACTAAATTTGATACGCGATGACATTTTATTAATTATTAATTAATTATAGTCATTAAATCAACTATTACTACACAGACAGACCAATGTGACCGCAGGCATACACCCTGACGCTGTCAAATCCGTGGTCCCTGAGCCTCTCCCGAGTGGCCTCTACGGCCTGGTAGAAGTAGGCCAGCGGCAGAGATATGTCATAGGAGTACATGAAGCCGAAATGATTCGCCGACTCAGGGATTCGTTCACGTAACTGCCATAGTTTCTGCAAATGACAATTATCAATAGTGTAATGATATTTTTATGGTCAATATTTATTGGGAATAATTCTATTTTATTTAGTGTGAACATATTACTTTTAAATAAAGGCTTGAAAAGAGAATGATTGACCCTAGACAGGTGGGGGGACAAGTTTATGACTCAGAGTTAAAGACTAAAAATTCTTTTTTGGGGCAGAAAAAACAGAAACTGTCAAATATCGAAAAGAGCCTTAAGCATTGCTTCGGTATTCAGAAGCCTTCAGCAGGAGCGCATGGGAAAGAGACCAGAGCTTCACTTAGCGTTGAAGAACACGGAAGTCACATTTTCAAATATTCATTTATGATCCAGAAATAAATTGTTTTTGTGTCAGGCTCAAATTAATTTATTAAATATCATTAAGTCAGGGATATTTTCAAAAATTGCAGATTAATATTATAATCTTGAGTAATTAATAGCATCAGAAAGCTATAATGTATTATTTTAGGAATATTATATTTTTGATTGTGGCTAAGATTTTTAAAAAATTATAACCTGATGAACAGTCAATTAATGAATATTCCATGTTAATATTAATATATTTTTTTAATTATTTGATTGTACAATCAATCTTATAACAACAGAAAAACATATTCCAATTTTAAGTATTTATCAAATGTATAAAAATGACGTTCAATTCAGTTCAAAGCTCACAAAATTATTTGTATTGTTTAACCCTTTATGCACGCTATAACATAAATACAAGTATCTTTTATTTTTAACTTATTTACTAATTGGGAGCCACCCACTTCCGCCATGGGATTTGAACTGAGAACTTTTATATTACGAAGCTGTTAGGCTAACTACTGATACCGAACGAGAGCCAAATTAATTTCAGAACATGTTCTATGTACACTGGGATGGACTATATTATTATTATTAGTAGATCGGCTTTGAAAGTATTAAGTATATAAAATAATATTTAAAATAAATCTGACCTACTTACAGAGACAGTGGACGGCTGGGAAGAATAAGTGCCATCTACGACAGCCCCAGTTTCCATTGCTTCATTTACAAATGCGGCCATCTTCTCCTCATCGTGGCTGCAATTGGAACCGTGGGTCTCGATCACCATGTAGAATCTGTTTGTTGTCAATTTCACCGTTGTTATTAAGGCATCGTAATATAAAAATAATGATTTTACAATAAAAAATTAATAACTAAATATAAAAGAAGTTAGAATGAAAACTAGGTTTTTAGGAAAATGAATATTTAAAGCTTTTAAATAAATTATTAGGATAATTCAAAGTAAGCCTTGTAATTCATAAGTGACAGTTATTTCTGTTAATAATTGTTACGAGACGACCTTTGCACATACTATAGATAATAATAAAACAAAAACAAAGAAATAAGACTTCTTCTTTCACTGCCTGCATTTCTGTTAAGCACGGATGATCATACATCGGACCAACTGGTGAGGATATAATAGGAGTCGATGGGATGTAGAGTAAGGACATGATTAACACCTTAATATAAGAGGTAGGGAAATCAATAGCTCGTGCTGGCTGGGTCACTAGGTTGCTGAAGTAGGTTTCTTCACAGCAAGATGGTGAAGGTACTTACCCACTACCAAATTCTTCTGTTAAATCAATCATCCAAGCTTATTCTAAACAAAATTCTCATCATTTTCATCAAATTAACTTCTGAGTTGTATTCTCTACATTAAGAATTAAAATATTTTATTATTGATATAGGATAATAATTGTGATGTTTCAGCAGAATCTTTGACAATAATTCAGACCAAAGAAAATTCAGAATCCAAAAGAAAGTCTTGAAAAATATATAAAGATAACTCAGTAATTTGTACCCTGTTCCGGCGTCTAAATGAACTGAAACTTTTTTTAATTTGTAAGAGGAAAAAACATAAAGATCGTACAAGCTCAAATAAAACATAGCGGTTACTAGGAATATTATGTCCGTATATAACAGGATTCATGCGTGATTACGCTTTTATTTAAAACAAGTCCATTTCAACCATGGAGAGTTTAGATAATTCCCTGCCTGTACTTGAGAGAATTGAGCTGTAAGACTTACAAACTCCTAGAAACAGCAGTATACCTGTTCTGTTTGATCGGACAGACAATCCCGAATCGCAGGACAGACTCTATCGCCTCATTGTCCATCATCTCGCAAGAGGAGAGGGTCTCACTCAAGTGATTCTTAGCAAGCCTCATTGTCTTCAGGACGTCTTCGTAGCTCTCGAGACCTGATAAATAATAATATTATTAGGGTCTCTTGAAAAACAGCCTTCGGACTCAAGTAAAATTATTTATTTATATGCTGACATTTAGCCAAAATTCCGCTATCTTCGCGACTTCACAGATGTCACAAATTCCCTAGAGCGAGTTTTCAGAATATAAATTTTAATATGAGAATTAAATATGACAGTTACCAATTGGATGAATTTAATTGATTAATAAATATTCTTTTTCTCTGTTATCAGAGATCTCAAAAAAAATAAATAAATACGATTCCCCTCACCTAAGAATGCCAGCATCACAGACTTAGGTCGAGGCGGACACTGGATTACAGCTCCCGTAATTATTCCCAGAGTACCTTCTGACCCGACGAATAACTGCAAAATAATATTTTTGATAAATTGTGTTTATTGATGATAATAATTCATCAGTAATATTAACCACAGATGTGAACTTACATTTGCTGTCAAGAGTTTTTGTAATTTATTTTTTTTTTAAAGGACAATAGTAGTTATTAACTTTTCGCAGTTACTCTTATCAATATCAAAAAATTCTTTCAACTTTTGCTCTGGACAAAAACTGTTCTTGAAATAAGTTTATTTTTTGAATAATTTTATTGCGTATTTTATGGGTTTCCTTTTTCCAGTTGCTTCATTATTTGTATTTTACTGTGTTTAACAAACCAATATTCCATTACTTCTTTTAATGGTTGTAAATAAGTAATACAAGAATGCAAATTTATAATTGTTATGTCATAATGAGCGATAAAGATCATTGTAAATGAACAAGAAAGTACCGTTACCTGCTTGAGATGATAGCCAGTGTTATCCTTCTTCATGTGGTTCATCATCGACAGGACCTCACCGTTGGCCAGCACCTGCAACGGTAATAACGTCATCAGTAACGGATTCCTCTAATGCTGACAAGATCACCAAATGTCCATTTCATTCTTCAGTATTATTTAAATAATGGGGTGGAAGATACAGATTTTCATTAATTTCAATCGCTTCTACATTAAATTACCATTCATTAAAATGATTTACAAAAAAACTATAACTAAAGATGAATTCCAAATACTAAATTATCAATCAAAAGTTTAAAAAGTAATTCAACCTAAAGAGAAAAAACAGTAAGGCCCAACATAATGTTGGAGTCATATATTGTACTGATTTAAACTTTTGCCCGTTTTAATTTGAGCTAAGACTTGCAAAGAAAATAAATTTATTTAACAGTTTGAAGCTTAACGTTTCAGGTGGATTCAAAAATGCAATACAAAATGGATTATTGAAGTTTATATAGATACATATAATGAATAGTGTTGTTTTTTCGGTACGACGTATATTCATTGGCGGTGGCTTGATTAACTTCTTGTAGATTTTATATCCTCTATAGCGTAGCTATCTCGAATGATTCTATTTAAGGCCACTTAATAAACGATGGTGTTCATCACTAAGCAGTCAACTGACCTAATTGCCAAACATTAACTAAAACTATTCATCTTGGATCCGACAGATCTCAATATTATATATTTAATTATTACTCATTTATTAACTACTTTTCAAAAATCATAAACATGTGGGGTACAAAACATTAGTGGATAAAATAAAGAAAAGAAGGATTATTTTCATAATGCGTTAATTAGTATGAAAAGAGAAAATTGCATCAAGAAAACACACTACTCTATATAGAATGAAAATAAATTGATAATAAAGAATACTTGCTACTTGAAGGCCGAGGACGTTGGCTGCTAGACTGCCGTACCTGATGAGTCGCAAACCTCCAGCACAGGTGGCGATGTTTCCTCCGATCTGACAGGAGCCCTTCGCACCAAGGTCGAACGGCATCATGAGTCCCCTTGCGGCTGCCTCCGAGTCCAGACGTTCTAGCACACAGCCTGCCTCACAGCTCAGGGTACCTAATGTCGACGTCAGTACGGTTATTGTAATTAGGTAGATGTCTTTATTTACAAAAGTTTGCGATAATTTGCTTCTTTTTGGATAAAGGCAAAAGCATTAAAGGTCGATCAAAACTGCCTTGGACTATACACTCGCCCAAACACACAAATTAATATTTGTAATGTAAATTCATTTTATTCTAGATAAAAAAAGTTACTTAATTATGAGCAAGATCACATAATTAAAGGTTTTGATGATCGCTCTTGATCAATTTCTCAAGTTTAATTGAATTACTTTAACTAGCATTTGGAGTTCAAATATTTTAAAGTTGTCATTAACCTGATTTTATGATTTCTGTATTTATAGTCCACTAAACGACCAAAATGTTATACATATTCTTAATGAAAATGTCGATATCTTTAATTTTATACCCTACACAATAACCTAGGAAAAAAATATTACAATAATTAACTGATTAATGACACTTGTTATTTTTAAGAAGATTACTTTGATTTTAACCACCACTCTTAGTAAGACAAGCAATGAGTTAAAATTGTGAACACAACTTTAATAACAGTTTTAATGACTTTTTGTAATTACAGTTCAAAAAAACAAACAATTAGACAATATTAATCAGGACAATGAGATCTTCTCTAATCAATATGATACGAAAATATTTATTACTAAGTAAAAATAATAACAATAATAATAAAAATAACCCTTAATTAAATTGTATGGAGTTGAAAAAAGTTTTGATGTCGCCGAATAAGGAAAAGGGATCTCCAAATAAAACTTTGTGTCAAAAAGTCAAACAGAGGATGGATAATTGCCAAGACAGGTAGACACAAAGATAAAAACATAAGTGTAATTTTGATTTTAAGAAATGAATTTACAAATAATAAATCAAGAAATATTCAAAATCTACTGTACGCAATATATTATTATTCTTCCGTTAATGTTTCTTTGTAGCAATAACATTTTACCTGCATCTTCATCTATCTCGTAGATCCTGTTCATCAGCGACAAGGACACAACGACCTCATCAAAGACCGGTACTGAGCCGCCTACAACACCGGTGTTGCCTCCCTGCGGGCAGACTGCCAGGTGCTCTCTTTGGCATATCTTCAGGATTTCAGATACTTCTTCTGTCGTCTTCGGCTTGAGAGCAACACTGCTATATCCTTTTTAAAAAAATATATTATCAGGTTTTTGATTTTTTCGAAAAATTATGATTTATTTAGAAAACTCCAATCTGAATTTCGATGACATAAATCCTCGTTAACTACTAAATCCCCAGGTGACAAAATCAGTAAATAAAGCTATTCTGATTGTCTATCTACAAATTTACTTATTATGATTTGGTAGCTATACCGTCATTTTCAAGAAACTAAAATAACAAAATAATTATAGCGAAGACATCATGGACAATATACCATGTAATAAGAAATATATCTACAAAAAACTATTTAAAAACAAAATTGTAAATATGTAACAAGTTACAATACTAAAACTCTTTTTCAAAATTACAAATTCACATCTGTAAGCTAATTGATATAACCACCCGCTAACTATTAAGAATAAGGAATGAAATTGTTGACATTTAATATTAACTAGAATTAGGTAAAAATAGAATCCTCTCATTCTTAGTAATTAAATCTAAATACTATAAGCATTTATGCATTTATACTTATCAGATAAGAATAGCATTCATCAAGTAACAATTAAACAAAAACCAAATATGGACTTAAAACCTCATTTGCTCTAAATACCTGGTATATTTCAAAATGAGAAGAAAGAATAAAATTATTTCAGTATAAATGCTGTCGATATGTTCATGATGACAAAATTCATTATTCAAATCCTAGTCTCTCCCAGCTCAAAGATCCGTTCAATAGATGAGCCGGATCACTAAAAGTGAACTAGTCGGTCATTTCAATGAACGAGCAGTGTACTAAGTACGGACATAGTTGTCTGCCGATCACTATGTAAATCTATAATTATTGATAAGGAACCTTATAATAATAATTATAATATATAATTACATTAGTAAGCATTGATGGCTACTTTACGCTTATAACGGCTTCTCTATTGTTTTGTAAGGTTATGTTACCGACCACATACCTAAGTTCTTTTCATGGTTGTGTCCAAATTTTGATCATCCCAAAATAATTTAATTATATTAATTAAACCTAAATCTGAAATTTAAGTTAACTATACCTGTTAATACCAATTATTGTAAAGCTACATTAGTTGATTCACGGTCCAGTTGCCTTAGACTACTAATACATGTTAAATTATTGTGACAAAACTACCCAGAATTTATGAACGAAAACACTTCCCATCTTAAGTTACTGAAAATTGCCATTTGGAAAATCTTTAAAAAATAATTGTAAATGGCTAAAATATTTTAATTTCCGAGCATGTGCTTACCGCAGACCGACTTGAGCCAATCCCTGTTGTAGGGAATCAGTTCGTCTTTATCAGTAATGACCCTGTCATTGCCAAGGAGGCGCTGGAAGGCCTGAACGTGGGCGGAAGTGAGAACGGCATAGTCGCCACGCGTCACTTCCGGGTAGAGGTCTTTGGTCAGGGACGAATAGAGCCTTCCAGAACGACCGCAGAGATCAAGTACTTTTTTGTACCTCATTCTATAAAATATGAACACTTTAAATACTGAAACATTTTTAAGTCTGTTGACGACAATGGAGTGTTCATACTAAACATATTTAAAAAAAAGCGAATTATATAATATGGAGACATAGTTGGCCAAAAGTTTTCTGAATTATATTATAAATATTACTAACAAGAGGAGACTACAGACACATGACATCACTGTTTTCATGAAACGTTTTTTTTTTTTCCTGATACTAGGTAGACAAATATTTGACACATCGGTTGCTTTCCTTAGCTGGTCAGTATTTTAATCAGAAATTAATTGGATATGCGATAACCATACTATATCATGGCTAGTTGTCAAATGTGATTTTTTCTGCATAGGCAGGGCTTCTACATGAAGAGGTATTAAGAGCTTATAGTATAATCAGTTTTAAATAAATGCAAACATTCTAAAGAAAATATAAAATTGATAAACACATACCAACATCTTGTGGAAGCAGTTGATTTAAAAAATACTTTTAACTATCAATTATTTAGTAATTACTACTTATAACTCGGTATCTTCTTTGTCTAATTTTTCATTCAGCATTCTAGTTCCTTCATTTTTTATTTTCAGTTGCTTAAAAGTGTTTGCATTGTAGTTTATTTGCATTTGAGTTAATTATTTTTTAATCTTAATTTTCTCTATTATCTTATCATATTTATTATCTTTTCATTGGACAAATTTAATGTTGTCTACATACTGAGTACATTTAAATAAATAACTAGGAGAATATATTATTAAAATATTTACGTTCTTTTAAAAGATAACGTAATTTTATTTTTAACTTTAAATTTATTTTATTAGTGATTAACTGCTGTTTAAGGTTCTTTTAAACAAAATAATCATGGCAAAAGATTATATTTAATTACAAATAAACAAAAAGAAACGTATACTAATTATACTTGTCTATATTTTTTTTCTTCAATGGTCTTCTTTATTAATCAAATTAACTCTTCTTCCTGGTGCAACTTCTCTTCCGTTCCGCTTCCAGGCCAACAACAAATAACTTACAGGACTTTTTATTTCATCACTTGATTCAGACACATATATCACAGGCTGATCCCAAACTAGAGAGAGAATAATTCTGTGTTCTCCTCATAAAACAACAACTATACTATATCACGGGCCAAAACTAGAGAGTAATTCTGTGTGTATTTTCATCCTGACCACACAACTATACTATCTTTTGTTTTGTTTTTTCTACTCTCAATTGTTTTTGTTTGCTTTCTTGATTCAAGGTTAGATTAAATATTTATATACAAACTCCACAATATCTAATATCACAACAATATATATAAAATATTTACAAAAATGTATGCACCATGCAGATATAAAAAAAAGGAAGGAAATAAATACACTCATTTGAATTATGTTCATCATTAAAAATAAATGAATTTGTATTACCCCTTCCCTTGAATTGATTTCTCAGCGTTCTTTTAAAATTGTTGTAGAATTTTGTATTTTTTAAATAAAATTTTTGTTTTTTGTCAAAAAAAAAATACATCTCGAGACTGAGATTGTTTCAACCGTTACTGTAAAATAACCCCAAGAATTAGCATAAATTCAAATTTTGAGTTAAGAGAAAAATATACTAATAATGTTTTCTTGCTTTTATGATATGATGACATAATTTTTAAATGGACAAACAAAATCACTGTACGAATTGAAATACCACAAGTTTGGGTACGTTTTGAAAAAAATGATACCTACCAAATTTATTTAGAATGTAATAAACCCAGTTATACCTGCATATACCAGTTATAAATATGCATATTATAAATATATGACACAATTTTTATTATTTTTGAAAAAACGTACATCCAGGAGATTTAAATTTGATATTATAACTAAAAAATCACATGAGTTTAATTGTACTTTTCAATTTAACTTACTTAGTAAACGGTATGAGCATTCCGAATGTTCAAGATGTAAATTTTTTATTTTATTGATCTCATATTACTAATTACAGCCACTCAAAATCCATTCATTTATAGCGAAGGAATGTTACTAATAACACCAGGAGATAACAGATAAACCTGCGCCTTATATCATTCGCAGATAACATAGTATTTCTTTTTTTTTTATTAAATTGTATCTTTATAGACATTTCATCCAATAGCTGCTAACTAATTTATTTTAATACAAAAAGGAGTGTCTGATTGGGCATAAACATCTTCGTATGTTAATTTTACATTTTAACATTCTAATAAATTTTTCAATTCAAAAGTTTCTGGATAATGCAAGGATTTTCTTTTTCAAGTTGTTCAGGGAAGAATGTCCTACCATTACAAACTGAAAATATACATTAGTTCTTAAGCAGCCAGTGCTCATCGAGTGGTGGTGCTATCTATGAGAGATAGCAGGAACTACCAGCACTACTTCTGGCCCTAAGCCCCTTGAATACTGAGACTTACCCTTTGGACAGGAAGTAAGAGACTGGAACAGCAAAGAGAAGGGCTCACCGGGTGGCGGTTTTTAAAGACTGAATACTCGTCATCATGAGTGAGTAAAACCACTTCAGCCAAGCGGAGGGAGAGTGCGAACAAATGAGTTGGCCAATCAATCCAAAATAATTTTCCTTTTATTTTTCCCACATCCTATTTTTATAAGTTGAGAGCTATGAAAAAAACAACATAAAAAGTGCTTTTTTCTCCCATTTTTAAACAGAAGATGAGCCCCATCACCTAGATTTGTATTCAATTTATTGTATTTTTAACCGCAACCTGTATTGTTGAGTAACCCGACCTCCTTCAAATGCATCTGCACATAGCAGAAAATTGCAAATTATCTTATTCATATTTTTTCATTGTATAAATTCAAGGGGTTTAGGAAAAAAAAACATAAAAAGTTATGAGGTGAGCCCCATTACCTTGTAATGTATTTATGTTTTTTCCTTTTAACTTCAATCTTATATATGTAACCCAACCTCCTTCAAATGCATCTGCGCATAGCAGAATGAGGAGAAAAATTTGTTAGTTCTTGTTCATGTTTTCACATTGTATAAATTCAAGGGTTTAGGGAAAAAAAAAAAAAGTTTAGTGTTGGTTACAAGCCGAAGGTGAGCCTCATCACCTAGTGTTGTATATGAGACTAAGGACTTTTAACCACAAAAACAAAATGTATTATATTTATGCACTCCATCTGTGAATGGCAGGAAGAGGAGAAAACTGTATTTCAATTATTAATTATTTTGTTCATGATATAATAAAGAGGTTTTGAAATAATAAAAAGACATTGTAATCTGAAGGTGAGTCCCATCCTGTACCCAGTGATTTGTAATTTTAACTTCAAATAGAAAATTGTTATTGTAATTCTACCCTCCTTCGAATGTATACACAGATATGCAGTAAGAGGAGAAAACTGTATTTCAATTATTAATTATTATTTATTTTGTTCATGATATAATAAAGAGGTTTTGAAATAATAAAAAGACATTATAATCTGAAGGTGAGCCCCATCCTGTACCCAGTGATTTGTAATTTTAACTTCAAATAGAAAATTGTTATTGTAATTCTACCCTCCTTCGAATGTATACACAGATATGCAGGAAGAGGAGAAATCTGTATTTCAATTATTAATTATTATTTATTTTGTTCATGATATAATAAAGAGGTTTTGAAATAATAAAAAGACATTGTAATCTGAAGGTGAGCCCCATCCTGTACCCAGTGATTTGTAATTTTAACTTCAAATAGAAAATTGTTATTGTAATTCTACCCTCCTTCGAATGTATACACAGATATGCAGGAAGAGGAGAAAACTGTAAATCGAGAGTTTGTAAATTGTAAAACTTTGATCAATAAAGGGGTTTTGAAATAAAAAAAACAAAAAGGCTGAAGGAGAGCCTCATCACCTAGTGTTGTATATGAGACTATGAACTTTTAACCACAAAAAAAAAAAGTATTATATTTATGCACTCCTTCAAATGCATCTGTGAATGGCAGGAAGAGGAGAAATTTGTATATCAATTATTTTGTTCATGATATAATAAAGAGAGGTTTTGAAATTAAAAAAAACAATAATGTTAGTTTATTAAGTCACAAACTTCTTAAGCTGCATAAGTTATGCATTTTATAAGGAGCAATCCTAATTTATATTGCTGTATATTATTATTAATTTATAAAACACATATACGTAGGGATTAAGAGAAAAAAACAAAATTCAATTCAATTGCACCTTCGCCTATCATTCATTATTCATATTTTGTTTACTTTTACAATTCGTTGAGAACCGATAGGCAACATTTACTTATATAAACTAACCCCCCCTTTTTTTTTACCATAACAATGTCATTTGTTCATCTGAAATATCATATTAGCATTTCCTTTAATGGTATATTCATTCCATTAGTAACCATCACAGCCCATATAACATTTATGGTGGTAATATCTGCGCACTCATTACCCTACATTAGATGATAACTACACAGAATACCATCATAATTAAACTCAAGTATTAATTCTCTGAAGCATATAAAACATTAAATTATTTTCATATGAATGAAAAAATGTTGAGAGAAGTCTAGCACTGACCCTCCTAGTTCCTCAGTACCGTGTATTAATGACAGTAGTACCCGTATCTTTGTCATTCGGTGGATTTCTAAAGGTTTTTTCACTTTCTTTAAACATAGGACAAGCTTATTTTGACAGCTAAGCTGCTCGATGTTTTAAAGAAAAGTATACTAAAAATACACTTTCAATGTCTAAAACAAAAGAGAGTTTGTTATCAATCCTAAAAGTAGCCTAACCTAACTTGGTTGACCAGTATTTTAATATAATATTTTGTTATTAATGTTTATTAGTTAATCACTGATATATTAGAGAGATATTTTCACTGTCAATCAGTACAGAAGTCCGACAATGGTTAATTTGTATTAACAACTGGAAGAGCTTGTTGGGAAAATGGCTTTTACTATTTATGTTTTTGTGCAAGAAGGTTGGTGTTGACTGTTTAGGAAATTTTGGAGAACGCAATAAGGACCTGATGCAACGTTCATCAATTTGATGAAAACGTAACAACTTACTTTCACTGACCTGAACCAATCTTCCAAGAAACTCTTCTACTCATAAACTTACAGGATCATAGGTATTGTTTGTTACAAGATAAGTAATAAGATATACAATAATGTCTTATAGTGATTTTCCACAACGGGTGTGATACCTTTCACGGTCCAGTTCAAAGATTAAAATGCAGTTTAATGCGGAAGTGTATTTTCATCTAGTAGAGAAAGTTTGTGCTTTTAACTTTATCACATATGTTTATCACTTGAAGAAATGAACTCGCTGCTAATGTTGATCAGCAATAATAAATAAGTGAAATTTTAAGTAGAGACATGATGAGGATTCAAAAGCCATCTCTTCAGGGGAAAGGGGAAATTGAATTTTTTTTTTTTTTGCGGGTGGAGAGAATTTAATGTTAGTAATATTTTTGAAATTCACTCTTCGCTCTAGTACACGTATGGCCAAGTTTTTCAAAAGTTTCCAAAATTTTGCGGTCATGTAATAATTCTAAATTTCATGGAGAAAATGTCTAAAATCAGAACATTTAATGGAAAAAAAAAATACTGTATGGTTACAAATAACAAATTTAATTTGGATGAAAATTTAATTTTTTCAATCAGATCAAAAAATCCGTAGTTGAAGTTTTGGAATTCTTTTGTTTCCCCTTGGTAGAATCGTTATTTATTTCAGGGACTTGGCTAATATTTCTTGATGGAAGCAAAAAAAGTTTATTGAAATAAAAAAAAGTTTGCAGAACTACCTTCCACGAACACAGGTCATGTCTGTACATTTATCACACCTTTGCATATCCTATTCGAGCAAGAAATGGGAGCATGAGTCCAGGATGTGTAGCCCCTGGTTAGCGAAGCCTAGTTAAGACCAAAACTTCACCTTTATTATACAAAAAAATATAGTTAATATATTTCATTCAAGTACATAATTGTACAATATAACAGATCCAGTTGAACTGGGAAGTATAAATAATCAGTCGAAGGTATATAGTTCAGATGACTTTGTAAGGGTTGAGTATCCCGGTGGGGTCGAGCTGTGCTTTCAATGCTGCCATCACCCCGACGACTGAAGGGCTCTTGCCCATACTAATGTACTTGCGCTTCTTGAAGCCCAGTCCGTGCTCTGCCGAGATGGAACCACCTCGTTCAGTCGTCCATTCAAACAGCCAAGGCTCTATAGCGTACAGCACTTCTCGGGAGAACGCTTTGCCTTCAATGTTTAAATGAAGGTTTCCGTCACCTGGGTCATAAGATGTGTTAATCAGATTTACATTTGTACGGTCATAAAAAATAGTTGACAAATAAGAAAGAATTAAATACATATTTCATATAATATATTAGGTTACTAAATGACCTTAAAATAGAGTCAGACATGATAGCTACGATATAGAAGATATAAAATAAACAAGAGGTCACACAAGCCGCCGCCAATGAATCCAACCACACGATACCGAAGTAACAAACAACACATCAAAAGAAAACAAGGGACATTGTAACTACTATTTTTAAATATCTCTTTTATAGCATAGTTAGGTACCGTAACTGAAACTAGAATATAGTCAATTATGGAAGATACAATACTTTCAATGGATTCAAATTGATTTAGTATATTGTATAATAAAATTTAGTTTTGATTTCAAAAGACGTAGATTAGAGAAAAAAACCTGAATTAATAATAAATAAAATGTTACATATTGTTGAGGTTAATTAATAATTTGATTGGAAATCTAACAGCCTTACAAAAACTCATATTCTCTTATAATATATGATGAAAGATATGAAAACAGTACGAATTAGAAAAAGGTCTTCATAACACGGTGACAAATGCTCGGTTAAAATTTCAACTATAATAATATAATATCATAACTTTATTGCATTAAAATATTTAGATCTCATTACGACGGTTTTACCTTCTCCAAATGATAAAAGTAATGATATATCAGGAAGAACAGTTGCTATTCTATGATTCTTTGCTTCCAAACCCTTGTAATAGTATTCACTCGGAATCCACAATTGTTCCAATTCAAAGTGACGCATATTTTTTTTTTTTTTTTTAGTAAGCTTGTTTGATTTTGATTGAACCATTACAATGTAGTTATGAAAGGCCAATTATATATTTTAGTTACCTAAGTTATAACAGCTCGCCACACAATATAAAGACTTACCGATGTGTCCGAAGCCGGAGACTTGAAGATTTTCGAACCCTTTCTCTTTAAGATGGCTCCGAGTGGCAACAACAGCTTCGTAGAAGTGATTTAAAGGCAGCGATATATCGTACTTGTAGACGTAGCTGAAGCGAGCGAGAGACTCTGTGATTCTTTCTCGCATCTGCCAAAGGTTCTAGAAGTAAGAAATAACAAATAAGTCATTGTATTTCTTTAAATGTGATTTGATTATATCTCTATAATGTAATAGAAAATAGTTGTTTCCATCTTAGGCTATATTCTGCCACCGATATTGAAAACATAGTAGCCAGATGAAGGTACAACAATTCAATGTAGTATAGAGAAAAATAAAATAAAAAATATAATGTTCCAAGAAGCCTTACATTAAAATAAGTCAAATAACAATAATATAGGGACTCTACTTTTTTTTTGGGCGTGGATTGCCCGTCAAGCGGAGTGGTATTATGACATTGACTTGCATGGCAGGTCGTTAATATTGCAGTCGCTTGAGAGGAGTGACAACACACATGGTGGGAGTGCCTTACTAATTTCAGGAATTTCTGTAGTTGTTTGGGAGGTGCCAATATACATACAGCAAAGACCTTCCTAATTACAAGAGTATAAATATTGTTGAGCAACGACAAGTTAAAAAAAAAATAGAAGTAACCGGAAGTTGAGATGAGCTTACCAGAGTAAGCAGAACCTCGAAGTGGAACATTTATCCTCTAGTCAAGATAATTTATCCAGGAACATTTTGTGAATTTAAAAACGATTATTTTGAGTACTCAAAAATAATTACAATTCTTCGAAAATATAAATAATCATTGCCACAACATAATTCCAGCACAATTGCTAGATTGTAAATGTTTTTAAAAATATGTTAAGTTAGATTAAATAAGATTATTGTTTAATTGAATAAATGTTTACTTTGTCCGAGTCCACCCTTAAAAATTAAAAAAGAGCCAACAAATTAAATTCAATTTCAAATAAATAGTTTGTTTTCTTTATTTTTATATGACCTGGTCATATTAAAATTTATATCATTTTCTGTAGCGAGAACGTTACAATATATATCTTATATCTCTATCTCATCTCTTATTCATTAAACAGGTGCTGCAGCCCCATGGTATTATAAATTAAAATTAATTAAATTAAACATTTAATTAACTCAATTAAACATTCAGATTAAATCAATTATCTACTAATTTAATTTAGAAATATTCTAACAAGTAAAAACTCTAGTAAAAGAAACTGATAAAATAAATAACAAACGCATGAAAAAACATAATTTTTCTCTGCGTCACTTTATATACCATGTGTGCTTTTCGCCTAATATAGGCATTTTCAGGACTGCTTAAGATGTAAAAAAAAAATGTCATCACTATTTCTTCATAAAATCCTTATACCGAATTGGTACTTTGCTTATAAATGTCAAAATTATTCGTTTTACAAAAACAGGCTGAGAATAAAAAAAAAATCTTTATTTTTGATTTGTTGCAAGTTAAAATATTGAAAGTAAAAGTTTCAACTGCTTCGATGACTCACATGCATCGTAGACGGCTGAGAGGTGTAAGTGCCATCAACGATTGCTCCTGAATCTATCGCCTCTGTGATAAAGCCAGACATCTTCTCTTCATCATGGCCGCTGTTCGAACCGTGAGTCTCTATTACCATGTAGAAACTGTAATTTCATTATTTTCAATTAAAGGTATAAAGTAAATTTTATTTTAATTCAGTGCTATCTGAATCTTGATTCGTGTTAAAATAGAAAAAAAGTCACACTTAAAATGGGTAATAATAAATTAAATAATTAGAAATAAAGCTATCAATGAATGATTCGTAACCTGTTCTCGGTGATTGGACAGGACAAGCCGAGCCTTTTCACCGACTCCATTGACCTAGTGTCCATCATCTCACATGAAGACAGTGTCTCGCTAAGGTGGGATCTGGCCAGTCTGAACGTTTTTACGACATCTTCATAGCTCTTGAGGCCTGTAGAGAAATTAAAACCAGTCTATTTATCACAATAGTTATTATCAGGTAGTGAAATGAATTTTTTTATGTTCTTAAACATGTATTTCATCAATAAGCGCTCAGAGCTTCCCAGATAAACAATAAATCCTATGTCACATACATAAAAAATTACTATCATTCGATCTAAGTTAAATAAATAAACACAAAATTGCCCTTAATACTAATAGACCAAACACTGTCGACCAAAATAAGGAAGTCTCGAGTACCCTACAGGGGTACTTAGAAACTAGAGGAGTTTTAGCAAACCTATATTACTATAATTGGCTTCGAGGCCTCGTATCTCTGAACTCTGGACGTAAAGCATAATTTTCTTCACTGATTTTTGCGACAACTGAGAACATAAATATAAATAGCTTGGTAAATTAAAACAGAATTGTTGTTCTTAATTTACATTAGATTTGGTCTAGCGACAATGGCATTATAAACCTTCACCGAAAAAAATAGATACTTATTTTACTAGCCTAATATTTTGATAAAAAGCATTGGAAAATGTAACTGACACGGGTATTCTGGGGAATATGTCAAGTGGAAAAGTACAAAGATTGGACATTAAAAATAAACCCAGAATATTAAAAAAAGTAAGCATTTTTAATTATTTCCTTTGTTATTTTAAAGTATACAATTACATTAGATTGTACAACTAAGTGTGTACTTGCAGTCAGGGCAGGGGAGGCAATCGATTCAATCCAGAGACATCCACTTACATTTAAGGTAGTAAAATAAAATTTGCGGTTCCCACAGGAATCAGGTAGGAGTTAAAAAAAGCTAACCACTATACCATAAGAGCCATAGACTATTCATTTTGTCCATTATACAAAAATCCTCAAAATATAGATTGGGTTAAAACGGTCATTTATCAAAAAAACTAACGCATATACGAGGGTGGTCTGAAAAGTTTCCGACCTAACAAAGCTTTTATTTCACTAGCTTTTATTTATTTTATTATCATCTTCATGTTGAGGTCAGAAACTTTTCAGACCACCTGTGTAAGTAAAATATATGAAACATGCAAACTATATGAAAGAACTAACCTAACATGTTATCTGTAGACTGACACAAACGCCACAGCTCTTACCTAAGAATGCCAGCGTCACAGACTTGGGTCGAGGCGGACACTGGATTACGGCTTCCGTAATTATTCCCAGAGTACCCTCTGACCCGACGAATAGCTACAAAATGAAAAATTTAACATTTTTTAAATAGGCAATAACCAAAGCAGTAACAGTGAGGGTTCTGAGGTTAACCACATCGTCCGTCTTTTGTTTGTCTGTTAGTTCTACAATAGCAGTCATAAATTACATTGTAATGATATTTTTATAGCCAAATTAATTTTTAATTTAAAACAAATACTAGTTAAATAGAATAGGTATGGTTTAGGTCTTAGAGACAAAGAACAAGAAAGCAGGTACCTTGGAGAAACAAAAAAATAAATTCAGAAATAAAAAAAAACTGATAACAGACTACTATATATTTTAAGTGCAACAATTGTGTGCATTTTTTTTTAGGCTATAAAACGTGTTTTTAGATTATCCGGGGATACTCTCCCGGTTATTACTGCGGATAATCAAGTTTGTATTGTATTTAAATGTTTCATATTATTATGTTCTGTTACTTTAATATTATTTTATTTACTATTTATTATTAGGTTCTATTAATAAAAATAATAAGATGAATTTAATTTTACAAACATAAAAAAATAAACTTATATTAATTATATAAATACTTGTATATAAATTCGATTCCTTTTCTTCTTTAATTGTCTTCATTCTTTAAACAAAATTAATACTTCTTCTCTTCGTGCTATTTCTCTTCCGTTCTGCTTTAAGTCAATAACCACTAACCAACAAAGTTTTTAAGTTTTTCTTACTCACAATCTCAAGCTTGTATATATATTATTCTAATATTTGCTTGATGCATTAATAATATTTAATTTTAATTATATATTCTTTTTCATATAATTTAAAAAACTTTTATATTTTATAACTTTTACGTTAATTCAGGGTTCTGTTAATAATTATATAGGAAACTTCTGGCAAAAGGTTTATTGGATTCATTTACACACATTAAGATATAAAAATTGATATACAAATAATAAATTACGTACGTACTAAAAATTACTGTTAAGATTAAAATTACGTAGTATACTGGCCAGTGTATCTTTGTGTTGATCTTCGTGTGGTTCGCGGATCAGCGTGCTTGTTCTAATCGTCTTACTAGCGCGTCCTTTTTCTTCATGCCGAGTGAAAGTGAAAGTCTCTTCTGATGAACCACGAGGCGCCTTAGCGTCTCTCTTCTTGGTAAGGTCGCTACCTGGGTCCTTCTCTGCCTGCCTCTGATGAAAGAATGCGGGCTCCTGACGAAAGAATGAGTTTTTGTGTTCATGCCGGTTTATTTATACTACCTCCCGCTGCCTTCTGGACTTTCAACTGGTTATTTAATGCCAGTTGTTTTGAATATTTATTACTTTGCTTAAATTAGAAGTTTATATAATAAATGTTTATATTAAATATGATATTATTTTTATTTCAATTATTAATAATTAATATGACGACAGTAAAAACGTTCATACTTTCAAAAATGAATCACGGATCGTTATTCAATGCTCGCTAATTTCGAGTTTATTTAAACAAACACTATTAAAAATCATCATTTTAAAATATCACAACATTCGGGACCGCTCCGATTTAAAAAATTTTTGAGCTTGTCTAAAAAAATTTTTGTGTGCTTTACTATTGATCTTACATTTACTTGTCCATCATATTAATCATTTGTATTTTCCTATAACTAAATTACAATACCAAATGTGTGTCATCAAAATTTTACATGTACTATACAGAGATTTTCACATTCAATTATTACAATAATTTTTCATTTTCAAGTCTTTACCTTGCTTGATTGAGATTATTTTCATAATAATATTTCTAAATTAAATTTTATTCTCTAGTCTTCAGATTTAGACTTGAACACATTTTCAACTTTGATTGTATAGTTAAACATTCTAACATTTTAATACAATATAAGAAACTTACATTTCCAAATTCTTACATGTCTGATTGATGTTATCTTATAATAAATTATTTCAATTGATTTTAATTTCAAGCTTTTCAATGTCTTTTACCATATTTTCAAATTTTATTTTACAACTAAACATTTTAACACTTTAATACTCTATAATAAACTTTAATTTCAAATTTTTTACATGGGCCTGATTGCTGTTATATTAAATTATTCCAATTGATTTTAATTTTCTAGTTTTTCTATATCTTTTACCATAATTTCAACTTTGCTTTTACACTATAATAAACTTTAATTTCTAAACTTTACACGTGCCTAATTGCCATTTTTTAATAATAGTTTTTTCTATTAATTTTTAATTTTTTATTTTATTTACGTATTTTTTATTTTACTTTTTTACATTTATCCGATTAGCATTATTTCATAATAATGAAGTATAACTCTTTTTTCTTTTTCTTTTTATAATTATATTCGATAGTATTAAAAACATCCCTGTGGTTATTTTTAAATTTTGTCAATTTGTTTATTTGTATGTTTTTTATATTCAACTCGCCAAGGGGAGTTTCATTAGCATGATAAAAAATGTTAAATTTGACTCTATTCCAATTCAAATTTTTAAATATTGTACTTTTAAATCTATTTATAATTTCTATTGGGTCTGAATTTTTTAATTGCTGAATCTCTAAATTATCATGAATGTTAATTATTTGTCTTTCGTCAGGACCAATTACCGGTTCATTATTTATGCACGTTTTTTGTTTCTTAAATTTAATTTCCCTTTTTAGAGGATGTATTTTTTCATCCAGTTGTGCTTTGGACTGTTTGAAAGAATTTTGTTTATTTGGTTCAATGATCTCTTGATTATTGTCTATTTTTTCATCTATACTACGTTTATTTACGTTATTTTGTTCGTCAATACTACGTTTATTTTCATTACATGTTTCGTTAATATCTATACTACGTTTATTTTCGTCAATACTACGTTTATTTACGTTATTTTGTTCGTCATTACTACGTTTATTTTCATTACATGTTTCGTTAATATCTATACTACGTTTATTTTCGTCAATACTACGTTTATTTACGTTATTTTGTTCGTCAATACTACGTTTATTTTCATTACATGTTTCGTTAATATCTCGAAAACGTTCGTTAATAATTCGACTCTGCTCGTCAATCAATCGACTCTGTTCGTCTAATTTTTTCATCATTAATCTAAAAAACTTGTCCATCTCTCTTTCCTCGCGACTCGATTTATCTACGCTTTCCATGACTGAACTTTAACGATATAAATCCCTACCACAAACACAATTTTTAACACTTCTTGACCTAACCTTTATATCAAATTTAAACAATTTTTCGTGACACTCTTTATCCAATCAATCCTTTAACCAGATTTCCTCAATTAACATGTCCCTGTTCGGGCGCCAAATATTCTAATATTTGCTTGATGCATTAATAATATTTAATTTTAATTATATATTCTTTTTCATATAATTTAAAAAACTTTTATATTTTATAACTTTTACGTTAATTCAGGGTTCTGTTAATAATTATATAGGAAACTTCTGGCAAAAGGTTTATTGGATTCATTTACACACATTAAGATATAAAAATTGATATACAAATAATAAATTACGTACGTACTAAAAATTACTGTTAAGATTAAAATTACGTAGTATACTGGCCAGTGTATCTTTGTGTTGATCTTCGTGTGGTTCGCGGATCAGCGTGCTTGTTCTAATCGTCTTACTAGCGCGTCCTTTTTCTTCATGCCGAGTGAAAGTGAAAGTCTCTTCTGATGAACCACGAGGCGCCTTAGCGTCTCTCTTCTTGGTAAGGTCGCTACCTGGGTCCTTCTCTGCCTGCCTCTGATGAAAGAATGCGGGCTCCTGACGAAAGAATGAGACCTTTTCCTTGTCCTGCGGATCTTTATATTACCTACCACTGCCTTCTTGACTCTTCATCTCTTTGGTTGTTCGGATATTTATTACTTTGCTTAAATTAGAAGTTTATATAATAAATGTTTATATTAAATATGATATTATTTTTATTTCAATTATTAATAATTAATATGACGACAGTAAAAACGTTCATACTTTCAAAAATGAATCACGGATCGTTATTCAATGCTCGCTAATTTCGAGTTTATTTAAACAAACACTATTAAAAATCATCATTTTAAAATATCACAACAATATATATACAACATATAATATATATATATGTTATATAACATGTTATATATATAACATATATTACGAGCTGATTCCAAAACTAGATGAGTATAATTCTCTGTGTGTTTTCATTATCACAACCACAACTATACTAATTATAACTGGCTAAAACTAGAGAGTAATTCTGTGTGTGTTTCTATCATCACAACCACCAGTATACTACCTTTTGTTTTTTTCATACACTCTCACTTGTTTTTATTTTGCCTTCTTGATAAGTTGGATTAATATTATATAAAAACTCCACAATATCTAATATCACAACAATATTTACAATTTTCTAGAGGGTTTTACATACTTAAAATAATAAATACCTGATAAAGAAAAATAATAATAAGAAAAATGGCTATTCTGAGTCGTTGTTACATTGCTTCTTTCTTCCTTCCATGGTGGCTTCCCTCGTCTCTAGTGGCCACAACCTAACTCATGGCTATTGGCCAATTTAGTAAGACGCAAGTTCACTAAGAAGTAAGACTAAGGAACAAAAGCAACCAGCTCTCTTGTAAACGGTGGCATTTATGCTATAAATGGGGGGGAGCCCCCCCACATAAGAATGGTTATCTCCTTGAACCATGGGTTATTCTCATATCACAATACCTGCACAGAATAAATTATTCGGGGTAATGAGAGAGTATTCCCGGATAATCGAAAAACACGTTTTATAGACTAAATTTAATGTAAATAAATGCACACAATTGTTGCAATTAAAATATGTAGTAGTCTGTTATCAGTTTTTTTTTCTGAATTTATTTTTCTAAAATGCTCTATGCTTCATGCCGTAATAAAGCCATAATTTTTCCATATTGAGAATTTATATCATCAACATAGGCGATAAGACATCTGCCTCTAGTGCTCGATATGTAGTCACTTTTTCTAAAGTCAAACCATATAAATAAATTTGTCTATATTATTATAGTTCAAAGTTGTTGTTCTCCAGCTTCTTCATCGACTTTTAACATTTTTCTCCGCCCAAGTTGCTGTGTTCTTGAAGGTAATCTTTTCCCATGCTTCACAAACAGCGATCTTTAACCATCCACATTTTCAAGACACCCTTCATGGATTTCACACAGTTAACTTCAAGAATAGAACAAAGAAAAGTGTTCCTTTACCTTTTTTATAAACTGGCTATCACACCTCGATCCATGGACTCAATTGACCTAGTTATGTTAGATAGTAGACGAAAATTTGTACGTCATCTATTTTAAAATGGATTCAGATGGGTGAGATTGCTAGCTGTCCAGTAAAAGAACAGGCTTACTAATAGTCTGTTTTTGCACTGATATTCTTGGACATATAGAACAAATTTTTTTAGTACAAAATATTTTAGAACACTGAATCATTCAAAAAAAAAAAGCCCAGATGATCGAGCACCCAGACAATTGAGGTTGTACTGTAGAAACATTATCTACTAGAACCCCGAGATAGGGTTCATTTTAATCATTATTAAACAAACTGCTATCTTTTATAAATTGTTATGAATTTATTGTTAACCTCTTAATAAATATAGAAACTATAAAAAATATTTTTAATAAAAAGCTAAATTACTGCAGTACTAAGTTGATCTGAAATTTCAAAGGTGTATATTCAACATCACTTCAAAAAAATCATGATTGACTGATTAGCTTTTGGTTAAAATACTATTAAATGAAGTTGTAAGGGAAAAAAAATTCGAGGATTACAGCTACTAAAAATTACAAGGAGGAATCGCAGCTCTAAGGCTATTTAAGATTTAATTTTGTTCCTTCTTTTCCCTCCCTAATTTTCTTCCCTGTTTCATACACTTATTAACCTAACATATTTTCAACTTCGAATCACAATAAAATAATATTTTTGTTCTACTTTAAATAAATATTGTTACTGAAATATCATTAAAATATATTAAAGATTTAGAATACCAAAAAACAATACCGAGACATGTTTAGTCTTCACATCAGTTTCTTATAAGCATATTAAATCATTTTGAAAAAAACTGCTTGGAATTTGTAAACCGTTCTGGTCACTGAAAACAAATTTGTTTCAACAAAACCAAAAAAGAAATTTTAAATGACTGAATTACCAACGATTGACAACCAAACTTATAAAACCGTTCGATTTCTGTTGTTGGCTCTTAATTAAAACTTAATCTTTTGTAATATATCGGAAATTCTTATAGCGTCCTTAACCTGACCCCGTTGGTTGGGAGATATTTCAGTAACAATATTTATTTAAAGTAGAACAAAAATATTATTTTATTGTGATTCGAAGTTGAAAATATGTTAGGTTAATAAGTGTATGAAACAGGGAAGAAACCAACGCCTGGTAGGTGAGCTCTATCCAAGTTTTAAGACGACTAGGTAGATTAGAAGCTGGCAAAGAAAGGTCAAGATAAGGAATGAGCCTTCGGGAGTAGTAGAAAGATAGAAGGAAGGATCGGGGAGTTAAAGTCACATGTTACAAACATATATGAACGATTGTTTACGTCTTGGATCCAAAGTAATCAGTAAATGTAAACTAGTTAAAGACATTTTCAAGGATCATAGACGCACATTAAAAAAACTAAATAATTATTAGTGTGAAAAAAATTGTTAAGTATTGTTTTTGGGATATCTGGAGTGTTTGGTAAAAAGAGTACAGATCATAAATGCAAAATTTTCATTAGACACATTTTTTGATTTTTTTTTTCAAATAACACTTTAATTTTACTTAATGATTATCATTATTTGCACTGTGGGCTGATCGTTAGTAAAATTGTCAATGTGCTATTATTATTATTATTATAAATTGTACTGTAGTAATCTTTCAAATTTGATATTAAAATAAATATATTATTATTATTTGTATTTGCAATGAGGGTAGTTCAATCAAGCTGTAGTCTCTTTATAATTCTTTTATTGACAAAACATAATTAAACCCTCAATGTTTCTCCCGTTCAGGTATCATCAAGGATTACAATTTTTAAAACAAGATTCTTTTGTTAATTAATAAGATAAAAAAATATTATTTTGTTAGTATTATATATTATTTTATTATGTACTTATTATTCTAATATTTTCTTATCAAATGAAAATTGTACCATACAACATTCCAAATTATAGTATTAAGTCGTTTAAATTTTGAACATTTTTGAAATACATTAAATTTGTATATATCTTGTTTCTATAATGTCATTATAAGTATTTTGTTTTAAAAATTATAATCCTTGATGATGCCTGACCAGGCGAGATGTTGATGGTTTAATGATGTGTCAATAAAAGAATTATGAATAGACTCAAGCTTAATTGAATAGCACACAGCGCAGATATACATGTGTAAATCTCTACTCTGTGTAAATTTTAAACATCAATAGCCTGGAAAAAAAAATTATTATTATGTAAAAAAATATTTTGGTCACTAAAAAAAAACAACGATGCAATTGATTCTCAGATCAGCTATTTTTAGATATTGTCATTTGTTAGGTTACCTGCTTGAGATGATAGCCAGTGTTGTCCTTCTTCATGTGGTTCATCATCGACAGGACCTCACCGTTGGCCAGCACCTGCAACGGTAGTAACTACCGTTAGTCCATCATATCCAGTTTAACACTTACTATAACTAATTTATAATCTTATAATAAACTGACTACTTATAATAAACTTTCTGAACTTTCTGACAAAGTAAATTATTCCGAGTTTCATTCTATTTACTTAAATTCTTTTCATTTTTATGGTTATCTTCTTTTTAGGATTTTTTTTCCTTCCTGAGGACGATTCCCCCGGTCTATGTCTGTCGGTCTTTGTGATTTCCCTGTTCAAGTTCAATATATAAAGACATTAAATTTGACATGGAACTCCCATTTGATATAATGAAGACATTAAAATTATAGCCATATTTATAAAAAACAGATTAGTGTAATAATAATTAGTAAATATTAGAAAAAAAATTATTTTTTGATAAATTAATGATAATGGGTAAATTTTCTTGGGTGGGACTCATGGGGGTTATGCAAAGTTATTGAAGTGTTTTCACATTATTTTTTTTCCGACCCCAGCTTCATATAGAGGGATGGTTTGATAACCCTAACGCCCTGAAAATAATGATTCATTATTAATCAATTACTTGTAATTGAATAATAAAATATGTTCCTATCATATTGACCTAAACAAAATCAAAGA
Source organism: Acanthosoma haemorrhoidale (assembly GCA_930367205.1). Taxonomy (NCBI): domain Eukaryota; kingdom Metazoa; phylum Arthropoda; class Insecta; order Hemiptera; family Acanthosomatidae; genus Acanthosoma; species Acanthosoma haemorrhoidale. The sequence continues at coordinate 885,658 of OV884012.1, forward strand.
TCTTGACATCGTGATTAATAATATGTACTATGTTTTGGGATTTAAGTGGACTATGAAAACAAAAAATCTTTCAAAATGTACATAACATCATTTTCACTTAAATTGTATTTTCTTTTTTTATTTAATTAATTATCAAAGCCAATACCACTAGATAATAAAGAATACTTGCTACTTTGAGGCCGAGGATGTTGCCTGCTAGACTGCCGTACCTGATGAGTCGCAGACCCCCAGCGCAGGTGGCGATGTTCCCTCCAATCTGACATGAGCCCTTTGCTCCCAGATCCAGTGGCATCATGAGTCCCCTTGCGGCTGCCTCCGCGTCCAGTCGTTCTAGCACACATCCTGCCTCACAGCTCAGGGTACCTAATTCAGTTCAGTTATTTATATTAAATAGATATGTTTGTTTACAGAACATTGGAATAATTATATTCTTCTTTTTGGGCCACTTAAACATTTATAGAATTCGTGATTAGGGTTGGGAATAATAGTATGGTAGCCATAATAAATTACTAAGTAATAATTAATCATTTCTTGTAGAGTGATTGCTTATTTATAGTACTGTAGAACCACACGACTTACACCAGTGTGACCATCTCGTGGCCCCCACTGGATACTTAATATTCTCGGAACACCCGGTGACCCAACAAGTGAGTTCTTGTGAGAATTTCTCCGCAAATGTTAATTCAATCGCAACCTTCTCCTATCCTTTCAGTTGCCATATTATATACGACTGTATTCATTTTATGCATTACGTAATGTAGCAAATATCTAATTATATATAATTTTTACATGTAAAACAAATAAAAATAATAATAAATAACTAAATAAATAAAATGAAATGTTTAACCGACTCCGCCGATAGTCTCAAGACCATGTAATTGTTTAAGTTATATATTATTTTGTTTAATTCAATTGCATATTATTCTGTAAAGCAATATGCATGTAATAACGACTATACAAAAAAAGGATAGGTGTCGGCTTAACCAGCAGTGTCCAGTCAAAATGCCTGTTACGAGGTTAATGTTTGTTTTGCCAGCTGAAGTTTAATAACCACAAGTTTTTTTTTTTTTGCTTTTAAGGGTCTGTTTAGGAACAACTTGGCCTGTCTGGAGGATCGAAAAAAAATCTCAGTTACTATCTAATAACAGTTTAAAAATCACTGCTACTTTGAACAGTTAAAAAGTACTAGAGTTTTTTGTTTCATGAAATAATTAACTGTTTATAAAATACATATACTTTTGACTTTATGCAACCCAAGGGGGTATCAACACATACATTACCTGCTGTTTCGTCAATGTTGTTGATCTTGTTCATCAACGACAACGATATGACGACTTCATCAAAGACTGGAACGGAGCCGCCTACAAGCCCGGTGTTGCCCCCTTGAGGGCACACAGCGATGTGGTCCTTATGGCAGACCTTCAATATCTCGGAGACTTCTTCTGTAGTTTTCGGCTTGAGTGCGACGCTACTATATCCTAAGATGGGAACCACAATAAGTCAAATTCAATGAAAACAATTTAGATAATATTATTTTAGGTATTTATAGTAGTGCATACATAATCATTGTAAATATTACTCATACAAAAACAGTTTACATTTTTTGAAATACTGTTTTAATTTAATTTAATTTTATTTCTCTCTCCTTGTTCTATTATATTAGTTGTAAAAATATTATTCATAAATGAAGGTCTTGATGGTCCTTGAATCATTTTTTTTTTTTTTTCAATTCTATTTTAAAAATGATGCTATTGCTCTGAAATTTTAAATGCATACAAGATAATGCAGTATATATTTAGTTTAAGATATACAGTAATGGGAGGATCCACATCTCTTAAACTTCCTAATAATACCGAGTAGAGACCGAGCAGTCAACATCAAAATTTCAATGAAGCATGGTAAAAACGGAGTTTATCCCCTTGAAATTTACCGCACAGATCTCTAGTTAATAAAACCAACAAACAGGAAAAAATAATATATTTATTGAACAAAATCAACAATAATAAAAACAGTTAAAAAATACATTCATACGCCACATGGTATTCAGATGTATGTAATTCTAGAATAATGAAGTAAAGCAGTACACTATTATTTGTGTATACATATTTTTCATAAAAATATTTTTTTTTGTACATTATAACATTCATGAACTTTAAGCCCATTTGATGGCTGAATGCATCTTGACTTGCCAAAATACAGGATATTCTGAGTGGATTACACGCGGTATTATGTTAGCATGATATTAGAAAGGTTAATTTGCGCTATTCTCCCTGATTTTTAAAGTTTTTCCAGTCACATCTCAGTTTAGACATTAGAAATTGGATGTGTAATATAGCCTGAATCTGTTTTAATAGCTTCATTTAATTAAGTAAATATTTTAATTGTTTACAATTGTATTTTTCTTCTAATTTTCAAGCAATTTTCTGTACAAAATATTATTTCTGGTCAAAAATATTGAATAGTATTTTCATAATCATTAAAAATTTTTGGAGTCTACGAGTTACGAGCTATCGGACCATTTCTTTATACTGTTTTTTTTTCTTTATCTTATTTCTAAACCAAAATTTTAAAAATACAATTGTTTATAATTGATCTAAATAAAAAAAAAATATAGCCACTGATATGTTGATCAACTGGTACTTTTTCGCTCCTAATTATAATGAAATATTCTCAGTGCAACTCAAATGTCGCCTCCAATAAATGTGTTTATCATTATTTAAAAAAAAACACATTGAAATAAAGATAAGGTTATTTTGTTTCAATCACAACGGAATAATCCATCCCTGTTGACATGACCTTGCACTTCATTAAGATCTTAACAGCACAGCACGCTTAATCTTAATGCAATAGATAAAATTGTCTGGGTCGGCAGGTTTATAATTGACTCGCCTCGACGGAAAGAAAGGTTTTATCACAACCCTCTGTTTCTATATATCTAGCGCAGGAGTTATATTAACATGAGGCAGTCTATCAGAAATTTCTAATATTCAATAACACTCCGGTTTATGCATTATATGTTTCATATAACGGAAAGAAGTTTCGATAACTTTTAAGATTTAACTCATCTCAAGCTTTATAATTCAAATTTAATATCTTGATTGGCCTCACGTGGATCAGGGCCTAAAGAGGGTTACACAAAAACAATTTCAAATATATTCCAAAAAAATGTTTCGGGAAAAAAAACAATAGAAATCACTCTGTATATTATCTATTTCTTTTTTTTTTTTTAATGATGAATTTTGTTATTTCTCAATAACTAGCGACCATGCATGCAACCTGGAACAACTCAATGGTGCAGGGTGTTTAAATATATTTCATAAAATTTTCAATTTAGTTCATAATTAATACATAAACTTCAGTATATATTGACCTAATAAACTTTTCAATTAATTAGAACACTTAATGTGCTATCTAGTAATTCTAATTGGTGGCATTACTATAAAAGATTTAAATTGGTAAATCTATTGAACATAATTTAATGATAATTAAAAGAGAAACTAGTTTACAAATTTGATTTAAATAGAGTTGCTTAAATACTTTAGGGATATAGTAATAAATCATTTAAATTTTTACGTTGCATTACATTTTTTAAACACTAAAATATTTATACATTTTGGTTCTTTAATGTGATATATATAAATAAATGTTTGAGTCGATAAAAGAATTGCATAGAGACTAAAGCTTGATGAACAACCCACAGTGCAAATATTTATAATTTATTTAGTATATACAAATTATTATTGTATCTTAATATTTAGTTATGCGAGTACTAGATGGGTTTTCCAAAAAAAAAAAAAAAATACAGAATATAACCTGAAAATCCTTTGAATAATAATTAAATTCATTCATTATAATAAAATATTAAATATGATTTTTTATTTGAAATTGCATGATTGTTATGTTTAGTCTCCTTATTATTTAAATTAATTAGTAAAATTGAGTAGGGCAACTGTAGAAGAGTTGATTATTGATCTACACTGCACGGGGTCATGGTTCCGGTTGATGGGGTTAATGGCTTGTGACTGAACTGCTATTTTAAGGTTAGCAACAACGATCGTCCGATACAAGTGACGTTTGCATCAGGTGGTCTCTTAACAAACACTTATTGCGTCAGGCGGCCTCTTGACAAACACTCATTGCATCATGTTTAAACATGAATATAATCAAATATTTTTGTTCTTTTAGTTCGTGTTACAACTAGCTGACATAAAAGAAATTTCAAAATTTACATCGTAAAATTGTCAATGTGTTATTATTATTATTATAAATTGTACTGAAGTCATCTTTCAAATTTGATATTAAAATAAATTATTATTTTCTAGAGTATTGATGTTTAAAAAGAGACATTTACATAATCATATTTGCAATGTGGGTTGTTCAATCAAGCTTGAGTCTCTTCATAATTCTTTTATTGACACAATATCATAAAACCATCAATGTTTCTCCTGATCAGGTATCATCAAGGATTACAAGTTTGAAAACAAGATATATTTAATTACATTACAGGAAAAAAAAATCTAAAAACTAATTTTGTGCGTTTAAAAAATATAATGCAAAGTAAAAATTTAAAAGACTTAATACTATAATTTGGAATGTTGTGAGATACACTTAAATCCAAAATATGAATAAATTATTATTATTCGACAATGGGCTCGGTTTCACTCATGTAATGTTCTTGTTTAATTATAATTATTATTTAACTATATTGTAAGGGGGAGCTTAGAAATGTAATATAATCATGGCAATTTCCATATTTAAAAATATTCAATAATAATATCGTTTAGATAAAAACTTAGCTCCCTCTCATAATTATTTAAATTAATTCAAAATTATATCGATGAGCCTAGTACTGTAGTTTTCAGAGTAGGAAAAATTAACCGCTATAACAGTGACATATTTTTTATATAATTACAAAACGTACGAACATGTTGTCGGGACTTTTAAAGACTTCATAATAACTGTTGTGACTCGATACTTAATAACTGCTGTATAATAAAGGAAACGGTAGCAGTTCGTAGATGATAGAGAATAGGATTAGATACCTAATTAAAACAGCTGTTCTTGATTATAATGCTACCTACATCGACAGCTGTTTATTATATAATTATAATATATTATTCTAATATTTGCTTGATTGCATTAATAATAATATTTTAATTATATCTTTTTTCATATAATTTTTAAAAACTTTTATATTTAATAACTTTTACGTTAATTCAGGGTTCTGTTAATAATTATATAGGAAACTTCTGGCAAAAGGTTTATTGGATTTATTTATACACATTGAATAACTAAAATTGATATACAAAAATAAAATACGTACGTAATAAAGAATACTATTAAGACTAACATTAAAAATGGTACCTTGTAATTATTCTTAACTGTATACTAATACTGGCCAGAGTATCTCTGTGTTCTTCTCTTCGGTGGTTCGCGAATCAGCATGCTTGTTCTTCTCTGCCGCGCGTGGTTCTTTGTCTCATGGCCGGATGAAAGTGATTCACCATGAGGCGGTAGCGTGGGTCGGTGACTACCTGGACCTGGTCTCTACCTGCTCTCTCCTCTGATGAATGAAGAAGTGGGCTCCTGACGAAAGAATGTCCTTTTTGTGTTCATGCCGGTTTATTTATACTACCTCCCGCTGCCTTCTTGACTTTCAACTGGTTATTTAATGCCAGTTGTTTTGAATATTTATACTTTGCTTAAATTAGAAGTTTATATAATAAATGTTTATATTAAATATGATATTATTTTATTTCAATTATTAATAATTAATATGACGAAAATAAAAACGTTCATACTTTCAAAAATGAATCACGGATCGTTATTAAATTCTTCAATGCTCGCTAATTCCGAGTTTATTTAAACAAATATTATTAAAAATCATCATTTTAAAATATCACAACAATATATTAATTATAACAGTATTAATAATTGTTTGTGTCATTCTGATAGTTTTGATTTATTTGGTAAGTATTATTTAAAACTGTTCATATTTTGTTTTGTTGGTAATTAAATTCAACTTATCAGCAATTAGGTAATTGCTTAAGTTTTTTAAATTGTTACGAGAGAAATGAATAATCCGGTGTTGTGTAAACTGCGTTAACTATTGAGAAAAAATAAATTTTGTTGTGTAAAAAAAAAAAAAAGGCAATAAGGTATACACATTAATCAAGATTTCCCAATACTCGTGATAACACATTTTTTTTCATCTCTTACAATTATTGAGCTGTCAGCAGTCGCATTCGCCGAGACTGTGGTTTCTTTCATGAGTCGATAGATTTTTATCGCTCGTGTGCGGCTGACCACTTATCAATAAACTGCTGATTTTTATTTATCTCCTATATTTGTTTGCTCTCTGTCTGTAAACATGCATGATTTCCTCATTTTTATGATTTGTCTTGATGTTATCGATTTAAAATTATCTCAACAGGTGTACAAATAAAAAAAAACCTGTGATTTTTTTTTTTACATCCAGATAATCGAGATTATTTTTAATCGTGCTAGCTTTTTTCACTCTTTTTTCTTTTTGTCGTTGTTGGATGTCCGTTAATGTTTTTTAAACATCGATGAAATAATACTAGGTTTTATTTATTAAAACATCCCAGGCATTGAAAATCACAATAAAAAACTCTATAATAGCTAAATTACTGACCAGATCAAGCCATTTCTGTTGATAGCTCTCAAAACTTACAAAAGGCGTTAAATGTACCTTTAAAATTTTGTATCGATTGAATTATTTAATGGATTAATATAACCGACTGACTACATACTTATTTGAAAGTAGTGGCTCTAATTGAAAGCATTATTTGTTTGGCCTGTTAAATTATTTACATCCTTATATACACACATTTATGACTTAAATAAACCCAACAAGTTATTTACTACGATATTAATATTTGACAGAATATTCCTAGATACCAGAAGAACTGATCTATCAGGAAGTGAGGGGGAAGGTTAAATATAGCAAAGATTGGCTGTTGCAGAGTCTTATTACGATGTAAGGGGAAAAAAAAAATTGATTAAAACGACCAGTCCCAACGTAATAAACCAGTTGAGAGATAATTACATCCTGTCAATTGAGCTTAATGAATGCTTGAGTCGAGTAAATATTATCTTTATCGATAACTATTCTTTTTTCCCCAACATGTCCTTCAAGATATGTTGCTGCCGTTCTGATACTTTTAAAAATCCTCTATATTTCAGGGCAAATGATAGTATTTATTACATTATAATGATTACATAAGCATAAATAAATAGTTGTGTTACTCGGTTTAATAAAGAAGTTTTCCACAAAGAAGGCCTTATCTCTCTCTCCGATTTGTATAATGACGTCTTTCTGTTTGTTCTCGTCTTTGTGAGTATCGTGTTCAAGCTTAGAGAAATGAAATTTTACATAGCTGTCCCTTAGAATATATGAAAAATACAACCGTCTCAATAAAACAGTATCATTTTAAACTACTTTCTGATAATTTTGTATAGGGTAGCAAATTAAAATTCTGGAGGTTCTGATAAACAATATTTAATTTGTGTATTTAAACTATAATAACATAAAATCTTAAAAATAATGTTCGCAACTTTACTTAGGTTTTTTTGTTTTTTTTTATAGTTGATATTTTGTATGGTAGTTATGTTTAATTACCCGATGATACTAAAAATAAAACCAACCTAAGGAAAAATAACAATGTCATTAAAATAGTTTTATCAGCCGTAACGAAAACATTATTTGTCAAATGCATAATGCTTAACTTGGATTTTCCTCTAATTGGGTTGTTATGCATACTCAATTTTAGACTTTTACGTTAACAGTTAAATCGTTCTAAGATCAGAAGACTGCAAATGTTGACTGTTGAAAAATTTCAAAAATTATTCAATTGAGGCTATAAGTTATGTTTAGGAAAAATATGTTTGCTATTACCTCATTACTGACTGTATCGCATTTTTAGATTATTGCTCTCAACATATTTTATATAATTTTACCACTCAACGGTGTTAAAAAACATTAAAAATTTGTGCACTTGATAGAAACAGCTCTTATCTTACCTAGGCGAGCCGAGGAGCCTCCAAATGCTAAAAACACCGCTTATAAAATAATATTGCATCAAAATATTTTACAATAAGAATAAAATTGACCGCATAAATTCACAAAGAATAACCAGGGAAAAGTATAGGATTAACCTTCATTTCCAAAGCAATAAATTAAATTGTATTTCACTTGTTAAATTTGATAATAGAAAGGAATATATTCTGTAAATTTTGGTCAGGTTTGAAACACGTTAATTAAAAAAATTACTTTGTTTTATCAACAAAATGAAAGCAGCTCGTCAAAGACAATAAAAGCCAATCATTATAATGCTGCACAACAATAAAAATTAGAGTATATTACGATCATAGCACTAACAATAGCAGCTCAAAAATTGAAATAAAATCAACAAAAATGTCGTTTTAATTGATTTTGAAATAATTTATTTATTCATTACATAAAATACATAAGTATGTTACAATTGCTTAAGTACTAAAGGTATCTATAATATAATTATACGGAAGAACCGCCGTTTTTCTGTTTGATTGTAATTTTATAGATAAAATTTTGATAGTAATTTAATACAGACTCTCGCTAAACATTTTTCAGTTTGATTAAAATTTTTTTTCAAAACTTCTATCCTAGGAGAGAGACAAAACATATATTTGTTCCATAATTAAGCCTCTCGATTAAAATATATGTGAGGCCTCTGTTACTTGGATCTATTAATGTATTGGTACACTCATACACGATAAAATTAGCATGATTCTTTCGTAATAAATAAAAAGAAGGATTTTGTATTGTTGTACTTTGAACTATTCATTAGCGATCGGGTGGATATGGTTTCTGCCTGGCAGCCGTTCAACTATTCGTCCAAATACCAAACGGTGACCTGAGAAGCCACCAGAGAATATTTATATTCCCGTTTGCGTCCTCTTGTATGTTATTTATTAACACGCAATCTCCTCCTATGCCAATATAAATACGATTGACTTAACTATGCCGATATAAATAAGATGGACTTACAACAGACAAAATATTCCAATGAATGCAGAGAGTTGAAATACAATTTAAATTTCATTTAATAATAATAATAATAATAATAATAATAATAGAATTAATAATTCTATTCAAAAATAGAAACTTTTCTTATCGGTATTGATAACTTCATAATGAAACATTATTAAAGGTCATTAATTAAGCCGTTATTTTGCGGTTTAAATTGTTTTCATCAGGTTGAATAGGGTAGAAATATTACAAGGTATACAATTACAAAAAGTCGTTATGATTATTGTCAATGATGCCGTGTATACTTCTTTTTCACACATTAACATCTCCATAATTAATTATTATTATTAAAAACGCAATTTTCATTTTTGGGTTTGAAATCTTTATTCTTTATAATATCTTTGAATTTATTTTAGTGTTGCCATAGTCAATGAGTCCTTGTTGACAATTGAGAAAGTTTAAACTCTGAGAAGCTGGTAGGTTAAAATATATGGGATATAGTGGATACACTTTTATCCCCCGATGTGTTGTTAAATATATCATATCAACTTGATCACTTTTAAAACCTCTTATCTCTTTCCCACTGTAATAATTGTATTATGAACGGTGGAATTAACAGTAGGGAAAAAATACAACCTAATAGATGATATTGATTAAGTAGATCATAAACTTGATCTGTCAGCATGGTCGTGGTCTCATTATCACACTTATGCTCTTAACAACAGAGTTGGATATTAACACGCCACATTAACATGTTTTAGGGTGACAATTTTGTTTTTAATGCGAAAGTTGAGAGATTTTGCTAAAGAGATTTTATGAGCTCACTGAATATATATTTTTAGTGACTGTGAAATTATTCTGATGTTGCTTCAAAGTACCAAATGAAACGGTACCAATTAGATTGGTATAGGAATAAAATGGCCTCTATATATTTTTTTAAAAACTAGCTTTGTAAACATTTCGTTCTCAAGGACTATCGAGGGCCAAAAGTGTTGTCCATGTTTTATTTGGCCACATGATAGTGCGAAGATGAAAAATCTAAGATTGGCATGTTTTGGTTGTGATATTATAAGGGGAAATATATGAAAAAATTAATTATAAAAATATGCTTTTTTCTTGTTTTTAGATTTAAATTTTATCCACGAAGACCCATTAGAGACTGTAGACCAAAAAAACTAACAGACTGAAGTTTGAGAGTCAAAAACAGAAATTGTGTATTAAATGTAGTTCAAGCATATCTCAATCGGTTTTCATTCTGTTCAACATTTTAGCTATTTACATTTTTTTTTTTCTGTTTTGTATGAAAGGTGTCTTTTGGTGACCGAGATGGTTTAAGAAATGAACTGGGAGTTTAACGTTAGCCGTAAACACATAACAGAGTCTACCTTTCACAATCCGTAGCCGATATAACAACATACTTTTCCACTCATTTATATAATCACGGCTAACAATGAAATCTCAGTATGATAATGCATCCAAGGACCATGGAATTAGAGACCTTAAACCTCTCAAGAAGGTTGTTTACTACCGAAGCTCTCTGCTCAATCTCTTGAAAAGAAAAAATATTTACCCCACCCCTTTATAAATTTTATGAAAACCCAAAAACTCTTTTTCATCAACTTAAGCCGATTTCCCAACTGACAAACTCAGCTACTCATTTAAAAAATAAAATGAATGGTATTTTTTATCATCATTCAATAAATATTTTAGAAACCCATCAGATAAATATCACACGGATGTTGCTTCAACATTCTTTAAAAATTAAATGGCAAGGTTACTGATCCACAGATCAATTAGTTATTAATTAAATAATACTACATACTTCGATCACCGACAATGCGAGACTTACCACAAACCATATTTAGCCAATCTTTGTTGTAGCTGAGCAGGTCTTCTTTATCAGTTATGACCCTGTCTTTGCCGAGGAGTCGCTCGAATGTTTGCAGGTGCCCTGAAGTTATTGCAGCGAAATCCCCGCGCTTCACATCTGGATAGAGATCTTTAGTCAGGAAAGCACTGCTGGAGTAAAGACGGGCGAAGCACGGCTTAATCTGCAGTAGACTTCTACAACTCATCCTGTCAATAAATTAAAAAATAACAAAAAAAAATTATTTAAACAATTATTTCCATTCTAACCTAAATGGAAAAAAAAAAAAGTGAAAAAAGTTGCAGCTATTACAAAGAGATTTGCGCTATCTATAAAGATAACAATGTGATCGTATTTACACAAATCAATAAACTTACATAAGCGCATTCTAAAATGTAAACAGCTGTTGATGATATTCATATTCAATAGATACATTTTATTTTAATTTGATTTCATCTGTAAATAACATCCTCTCTTCGATAGTTTCTTTATCAAAGAAATATTTACTTTTCTAGGAAGAACATCTTCCGACCAAACACTTACGACTGATAAGCAATATGAATAACAAGGCAAATATTGTTCTTTTTTTTACAAACAGCTCATTTACTCAATACATCATTCACTTACTTCAAAGAATTTATTATTACACAATAGACATAAATAGTACTAAATAGAAAAAATCAATAGCTATAAATATGAAAGGAAAAATGATTTCATTGTTAAAAACTTAAATGCTGGACCCAAAGGAAATGAATGAATCTGAAACAGTTAAGTTACCTCAATATAAAATAATGAGAAATGTGATAAATGAACATGGAGGAAATCCCTCCTGCTTCACTATATATTAACTTTTTTCTCAATTTGTAGTTTTTAGAAGCTATTTCTAATTAGTATTCTGATTCTACCCCTGTTATTTGGGATACGAATAAGACAGAAATGCAAAAAAAACAAAAACAAATAAAGTTTAGTGATTTACAATACAAATATAATCTTTAATATAAACGTAAGGGAAATGAACTGACTCTGGAATCAAAATAAAAAACTCAATGAAAGTCAAATCATTTAAGAAGCACAGGAGAATGTAAGAAGGATTAGAATACTCAAAAGATACTTTGATAAAAGCAAAGATATTGCATAACACGGAAATTTCCCGACAAGGAAATAATAATAATTGACAACTGTTTTAATGAGGAAAATTTATCTCAATAGATCGGTAATGACACAGCACATTCAACCGTTCAAATTGTATTTATTTATATTTCTAATGCAGTTTTTTTTTACATCTGTATGTAACCCCTTAGAGTGCAGAGGAAAAAAAAAAAGATGAGCTATCTGACAAGGAGCCACCACACATCAACAGAACTGCGTGTGAAATACAATTTAATCTCCTCCAAGGGATTTAATTTAAACACTTTATTTCATGAAACAGGATTTAGTTATCCTTTCTATTATAGATAAATAAAATTTTCAAAAGAGCTAACAAAAAGTATGTAACTAAATTGAATATGTTTATTTGAGTCATTTAAAAAAAAATTATAATAAATTTTAATAGTGCGTTTTCGAATTTGTTTTGAGTTGAGCTGTAGCAGAGCTACATGAGGTCATAAAAAAATTAGTATGTTTTCTGAATGATTTCCTTGAAACAACATTGACCTCAATCTGAAAAAGTCACTTGTAACTCTTGATTTCAAATATCCAATTCTGTAATTTATACAGTGTTTTTTTTTTTACAATTATTAAAACATTTGCATTTAACTTTCCCACCTGCTTTGTTTTTAATATTTATAATAAATTTAATATAATTATGTCTAATAAAAAAAGTTAATATCTTTTGTTGAGAACTGGCAGAACCTTAATTATATTTAAAAACATTATGTAATTGATGTTTGAGTATTTGAAAATCGTCAACATTTCAATTTGAACTTCATTCAAGCTTTAGTATTTCCAAAATATTATTATATTGACAAAATATCATTTAACAGTCAACGTTTTTACAGATCAACAAGCATAATCGAGGAGTTCAATTTTGAAAAAAGATATTTTGTATACAAGAAAGAAATAATTTTGTGTGTTTAAAATAAAATAAAATTTGGAATGTTATGAGATATAATTTATTAAAAATAAAAATATTGGAAAAATTATTAGATAATAAAAATAGTATAAAAACAAACCTGATATAATTGTCTGATTAACCTTATTATGTAGGTATCGAATTGGATTAACTGTAAAAAAAATTATAAGTATAAGATGGTAAATTCATTGAATATAATTTAACAGGGACTATGAATAACTTACTTAGAAAAATTTAAAAAGAAATGTAAATGTTTTTTGTTGGGAAAGGGTACATGATTACTTTTAAAGTTTATCTTTGTATTATAAAAAAATACTGTATGCGACTACTAATTAAAAATGTATATTTTTTTTTTTAAATACAAATATATATTCTAAGTTATACTGACTAGAATTGGTCAAGAGAAAAAAAGTTATTTGTGGACTGGTGAGTAAGCTTGTAGGGCTAGAGTGTAGAGAATACAATTATACTAATGCATTCCAAGAAAGTTCCAGAACATTCCAGCATCCCTAGATCAATGAATTCAACATTCCCCACTCCCAATGCTCAACCTCAATACATATCCAATACTGAACCTCTTCAAAATTTATCTACATCTAAAGAAATGTTTATATGATAAAACTTAAATCGGGCAATGCTCTAGTCTAAGATATATGTTTAAATACAACATTAATTTTTAAATAAACCACAATGACAACAAGATAGGAAACTTTCAATAAACCAACTTTTCAAGGGCTTTTCTGTGAATTAAAAATGACACCAGCAATAAAACAAATTGTTGTTTTAAGATAACTACAGCTATAATTTAAGTACTACATATTTTTGAACATGCAATTAGTCATTTGTACAGGGAAAAAAAAACCACAGAACACTGATAAGGAGTCAAATATTTTTTTAAGTAAACAAGTAATGTCATAATTTTTTGATAGCGGTTGTTCTTATCAGCGTAAATCAATTAACCTATAAAAGCATTATAGTGACTCAAAATTTTTCAAATCACATCAGACAGGAAATGATAAAAATGATTTTCAAAGAAACATTGGGTTTAACTTACCTGTTTACAATCTACAAACCAAAAATAGGGATTAAATTCATTTTATTTAAGGAAGTACTTTTAAAATAATAAACACTAGGTTATAAACAATGACATTATTGAGAGAGTGGTAAGCGTTTTGCTGACGGAAAATTATTTCATGGTCTGCTGAGTAAGAAATGTGCGCTAACGTGAATTAAAAGGATAATTACCGCGACTCGTTAGAGATAAAAAAAAAAATTCAAATAAAAAAAACAAGTTAGAAGTGGCACCATTCGGGCGGGCGGTAGAGGGGGGGTTACACAAGACATCAGGCCATCGGTGACGTCAGGAACACGCCCAGCCACGCCCCCAGAGTCAGTGACGTCACACATCAGGTGATGTCCCAGCAACGGTTATAGCCACGCCCCCTCAAGGTCACATCTCTCTCTCGCCTCTCATTTATGCCATTTAGGTCTTAATTCAAACCGTTTAACTTCAAATAACTAACCATTAATAACAGAAATAGGCTAAAGATTCCCAATGAAAAATACCATAGGACTATTTACTAGTTTTGTTTATATCAGAAATTCAAAGGAATTTACTTTAATCCATCTGGGCTAAACGCCTCAATTTAAAAATAATCTTCTGCGCTCTAAAAAAAAAAAAAATCACCAGTCAGCAAAACAATTTTCATTTAAGACTTTTAATTATGTTTGAAGCTAATATGCACAAGCACAGTGTTTTTTAATACATGCTATTTAAAACATTTAATTGAATTATATTCTTTTATATGCAAGATGCTGCTTATAGTTTGACTTAAGTTTGTTTATGCTGTATATTAAAGATTTATAAACATGAATGCACAAATGTATTGAATGGTTTTTTGAAAAAGGAAAGGGTGTTTATAAGAGGGGAAAAAGGAAAGATAACAAAATAATTTATTTTTATACAAAACTTTATTGTCAGGTAAATACATATACATATGTACAAATTAACTAACAAATATGACTTTTTCTCTCAAATAAATAATAAATACTGGTACAAAAATATAAATAATTTAAATCATTTATTTCAAGTCCAAAACGACGTTTCCTACAATCTAAAAAAAACAAAAAACATACAAGAGTCTCACAACATAGTATAATACCCACTCGAATACTGATTCTGTCGCACAGTATATGCAAAAATTCTAACATACAATTAGACTAATAGTTAACAATACAAACAAAAAAAAACAGCTTTGGTAGGGACAGCTTCGAACCGGTTTATTGGTTGTCTCCGGTTCGAAACTTGACAATACAAAAAAAAAAACAATAAACAAAAGAAAAGTGATGACACTATGAGCATCATTCAGTCAGTCGATGTTTTTTTTTTTTTGATTATACATGGCGGTGTTGCACAACGGGCAAGGACTGACACAATATATCAAACCATATCGTATGATCCCGGCTGAGTCAGAGGCACTTGTGAATCCTCTCTCATCACTTCCTGGCGGCCGTTTGTGTTCTGGAAGGGGTTCGTCTTCGAGAAGTCGTCCTGAGCGGCCTTCTGGTACAGCGGGTGTTCGAAATTTATGCTAAAATTTCTGTTGAAATAGAACTTGCATATTATGACTGTGACCAATGAAAGGGAGACTAAAAACACCGCCACGCCTGAGATGATCATGATGCTTATTATGTCACTCTCTTCTTCTTCGATTTCCGGTCGAATGTCTGTGAAGACAATCTCTATCGGAGACGATTTATTGTGAAATTTATATTCGTCCCTGGGTATTTCTTTAGGTTTCTCTTCTGTGCAGTTGAAGCCGTCATTCGACAGGTAGAGGCCGTCGGGGCAGGCACAGGAGGACTTCCGGGCGCCTGTGCTATACTGGGGAGCAGGTAGACACAGGTGCGAGCATTTCCGGTCGGCGCAGTGGTTGATACTAGCGGGCTGCCTGTATGAGTGGTAGACCTGCACGACCATCGGGTTCTGGAGCATCCTGGAGTCGGTGACAGTGGTGACATTGGAGCCGTCGAATTTGTTCGCCGAGAAGATGGCCTGCTTGTCCCAGTCTGACCAATAGACCAAGTCCTCGAAGACCGAGACTGAGAAAGGATGGTGCAGGGTGTCGTGTGACCTGAGTACTAGGCTCCTGCCAGTGCCGTCGAAGTTAACCGAAGAGATAGAGCTGAGCTTGGCATCGACCCAGAAGAGTCTCCTGTTGACCAGGTCCAGGGTGATCCCGTTCGGCCATTTGATGTCCTGGGATACGATGGTCTCCCTCCGACTTCCGTCCAGGCCCGCTCTCTCTATCCTGCCCTGTTTGCCCCAGTCACTCCAGAACATCCAGCCTTCTAGGGGGTTCAGGGCTAATGAGCGAGGCTCGTCCAAACTCCCGTTCACCAAGGTCTTCCTCATTCCTCCGTCCAGCTTGGCCATTTCTATCGTGTTTTTCCCAGTGTCGGTCCAATAGACGTGGCCATATATCCAGTCTACGGCCAGCCCATCACACAAGACAATCCCTTCTTTTATGACTTCCGTCCGACCTGGGCCGTTGGTAGTCGAAACTGAAGATTTAAAAATTTTCTTTTCTAAAGAATCGGTCCAGAAGATGGTTTCATCTTTGAAGACAAAGTCGAAGGCTGTCGATGCTTTCGTGTCACTGACGATTGTCGAAAATAGGCGCTGGTGAAGATCGGCTTTTTGGATACTGTGCCTCCTGGTGAAAAGTAGTACCGGGCGTCCTTCGGTAGCTTTGCACAGGGTCCGGTCTTGTGGGTCGATTTCGTAGCCGTCTTGACATTCACATCGATAAGTACCTTTTTCGTTGATACACACCTGAGAGCAGGAACCAATTGTCTCACATTCGTCTATGTCGACACAGGCGGTTGCGTTGGCCAGCCTGTAGCCCTTGTGGCAGGAGCAGCGGAAGCCGATAGGTTCGTCAGCGCAGAGGTGATCGCAGCCTCCGTTGTTTACTTTACATTCGTTCACACCACACTTGGAGGCGGGCTCATCTTCGCCATCTTCACAGTCCTCGTTGCCGTCACAGACATTGCTCATGTGAATACACGTATCGTCGGCGCACTTGAATTCGTCCTCTTGGCAGATGCTGAAGTCGCCGCAGTCTTCTTCGTCGCTGCCGTCGGCGCACTCTTCCTGCCCGTTGCAGCGGAGATGCTCTGCGATGCAATGGTTGTTGCTGCACCTGAACTGATCCGCACGACAGCTGACATTGGCGCAGAGGGAGTGACTCTCGTCGGCGCCGTCCTGACAGTCTTCCTCACCGTCACAGACCCAGCTAAGGTGGATGCAGGTCAGCTGGTCAGGGCACTGGAACTCCTTCTTGTCGCATACCGAAGAAGGTGGGGTCTCCTTGAGGCACTCTCTCTCGTCAGACTTGTCCGGGCAGTCATAGTCTCCGTCGCAACGCCACTTGGCAATGATACAGGAGCCGTCGTGGCACTGGAAGTCTCCTCTGGGGCAGGACTTCTCCGGGCAGTTCTTCTCGTCAGATCCGTCTCCACAGTCGTCATCGCCATCGCAGACATTGGACTGGGGCACACAGTTGCTGTTTTTGCAGGTGAAGGCGTCCGGGGCACAGGTGACGGCGCAGTGTTTCTCATCCTTACCGTTGATACAGTCCTGCTGGCCGTCGCACTCCCAGGACTTGGGTATGCACACCCCAGGCATGCACTCGAAGTGGTCTCCTAGGCACTCTGTCTTAGCGCAGACTTCCGTCTCATCACTTCCGTCTTGACAATCCTGCTCACGGTCGCACCGCCAAGACTTGGGTATGCACCTTCCGTTGCCACACCTGAACTCGCTGTCGTTGCACTTCTCGACCGGGGAGCATTTCCGTTCGTCAGAGCCGTCACCGCAGTCGTCTTCGCCGTCGCAGACCCAGACCTGCTGCACACAGCGGCCGTTGTCACACTTGAACTGTCGTAGTGAACATTCTAGAATACCTGAGTGAGAATGATGGGTTAAATTGTGCCGAGCCCAGGCAGACAGAGAGAGGAACAGAAGCACTAGAGGCTCGAGGCGAAGACCAAAAGACCACGTGGATACCATTCCCGCTCACGACTGCCGGCGTACTGACAACTCTCGGCTGTATACGCGGCTCGATAGTCACCAATCGATAGTGGGGGAACCTTCGCGTCGTTCGATACCCAACCTATTACAACACTCTTTGAAACGCATTTCTTTAATTAATCCCTGTTTGTTCGGAATTTTAAACAGACGCTAGCATTAAATCTAATATTTTCCTCTCATAATGTAAAGAAATATTACATTTATAAAAGAAAAAAATATTTCTTGTTGAAGCGGGAATATTAAAAACAACTTGTGGTTACGTTTCAGGATAAGTCCTTGAGGTAGACCCATCAATTATGGGGGGGAAACATGAAATATAATTGAGTATTTATTAATCATAGCACGTAATAATATCTTCTACGTTTGAGTGTGCCATTATAAATAGCTGGGGTATTCTCCATGCAGGCAAGGTGACAGCGTTATATTTAATTCTTTCTACGTTGCTGTCTATTAATACACCACCGCAGACACACCTCCAACCATCTCATTCTTAATAGTATATAATCACACGGCCGTATTAGCATTATTTAACCATTCAAAGAAAAATAGCCTAATATTCGCAGATCCGCTTGTAAATAAACTAACCTTAACATAGCTATTTAAATCGAACAATTCAATTTTCGTTTTGGTTAGTTAATAAGAATAATCATTAGAAATATTGCAATATTACTGTAATATATAGCTACTTATTGACAATCTGAAAACTCTCTCTCTCTCTACTGCCGTCAGACGATACATGCCTATCTATTTTTTATTTGATTAAAACCGTTTGCGCAACAGCTTCCAATTGGCCTTTATGACGTTCCAATCACACTATTCTTATTTGAACAGGTATTTTCAAACTGAGACGTAGAAAGCTCACTCTCCTCAAATGAAATATGAAACCACCCTATAAATAAATACTACTAAATACATTATCCGTTAGAATATCTATGGACATCTTGGATCACAAAACATTTTATTCATTATATCTACAAACAAACATAGAAATTATGTCACTGGTAATTATTAGCAACATATCATTGAATCAATGCCTAATGAAAAGCAACTGAAATTCGCCATATTTTGAGAAAACAAATTATTGTCTTATAAATATTATTACAGTATAGATGTTTAACTATAACATATATTGAGTTCCTCGCTACACCCATTTTCTAATATAGAATAGTTATTTTACTTTGATATAATCACTTTTCTCACACGACAAATCAATTTTGTTGAATAAACTATTGAATTTGTAGTAATTATCCAAAAATGTTTAATCCTTTATTTAATATATAATAAAGTGATGGTCTATTTATTGAGTTTAGAAAGTTCCAGGTCTTCAAGAAAATTGCAGTGCTGATATTTCTCAACTTTTAAATAGGTTATAAAACTTATCTTTTTTTAATCATCAGATATATATCATCATTGTTAAAATGCTTCCTGTTTTTATTACAATCAATACAGTAAATAGAGAGCTTCAAGAAAACTAAGTTAAAATAATTCATTTTCAAATCACTGGTAATTGAACAAAAAATAGATATTATTTAGATATTAAAAAAAATAAATGTTTAGTTGTGTAATACACATATAAATTGATTCATTTTATTATAAAACATATATATATATAATTTTTAAATTAGTTCAGCCATTTCTATATCTAGTAATGTCAATTTTTCTTATGTATACTATGGATTTATTTTTTGATTTTCAATTAATTTTATCAATGGCATCGATCTAAACAGTTCTTCATATAAGTGAACTTCTATATAACATCATTAAAGTAGTATAATAATATAATTGAATAGGTCTATCACATGTTATGCGGTAACAACTATTATTTAATAATATTCAATAAACAAATTAAATATTCTAAAACTAAATCTAAGTATGTTCATGATAAATAATAAACTCTATTTAACTTCAATTGTAATAACAAGGTCTTTTGTTTTGGTTTTATGTAGAATACTTATTTCAAAAACACAATATCGCATTTTAAATAAAGTGAATTTATAAGAATAAAAAACTGAATACATTACATTTGAGGAAAATGGTTGAGATATTTAAACAGAACATAATGTTTTATTTTTGAGTCCATAATTACAACATTATTTGACTCAGTCCAAATGAAAATGAAGAACATATTCTCTCTCATATAGAGACAGTGAATTTTTCTCTCACTTCCACATTCGTAAGCAGGTCAGGCAATGGACGTACATAATAGCCCCTGCCCTTCCTGTGTTAAGTCGTAGCTCGTTGGGGCGGAAAGCATGAACAAAAAGAAGAATTTTGCACAGTATCATCATTGTGATCACAAAACATGTAGTATCACATAGTTATTTGTTTTTCAATTTAATTTTTTTTTAACAACAGGGAAACTGAAAAGAGAAATTATGTTTTTTTTCTAAGCTATAGTTTAAAAACATTGGTAAATACAAAATTTTTAAAATAATATATTTTTAGCAATTTATTGAAAAGTAAGTATCGATATAAGCAACAGTAGTGGATCTTACAGTAAATATTTCAAACTCTTCACAATTCTCAAAAATAGATTTTATGATCAAACACAAATACATCAGTCAGCTGATAAATCTGGAGTAAATATGAATTAATAACAGCTGTTAAAAGAACTCTCCTGTTTTTATTTTATTAAAAGTTTCTTTATGCCTTCTAGATTTATTTATTATTTTTCATTAATACAAAAAAATATGTATAGCTATTATCATAATTATAAAAGGGTATTCAAATTATTATTCACATTATTTTTTTTTTAATACAAAATAATATTATGATAATACAATTTTATTGATAAATATAATACTCTTTGATGTTGATACTAAGAATTATTCTGGGAGTTCATAGTTTGTCATGAAATTAGATATGAGTAGATTGTTTGTTGGGTTATCGGTTCATTATTGATGAAAGAATGATGTAAGGTTTCCATAAAACATTTATTAATGGACAACATTAATAATGTATACACTGCATAGGCCCTTGTGTCCGAGATCGTGTAGTAAGCAGCTAACAAAGTCTCAAACCATCTCACACAAGGGTCTGAAGCAAACATATACATATTGTACTATACATACTCCTATATGTCGTCCAAGAATGAATTTAATCAAAATAGAACATATCTCTTTCATTAACTTTAGCCGATATCCAAGCAAACAAACTACTTATATATTCAGAATTATATTTTCAGAGTTCTATTTGGCAATTAGATAAGCTATTAACCGAAAAAAATACTTGCTTTTTTATATAATGTAATCATAATATTGTCAATTAATATTTTTTTATATGTGTTATGTAATCTCACTGGTGTTATCATTTTTAAATAGCTATAGGTTGTGTGAAAAATAGTGACATGGCAAGACCTCATCCTGTTACGACTCCAGAGTCTTTCTAAGTGCTCTTAACTCTGAAAACATCGCAAATACCATTCAGAGGTCCCAAGTAGGAGCCCTGACCTTGCGATATAATATATTTTAAATAAATCAATCAAAAAAAAAAAACTAATTAATTCTAATTAACCGTATGTTGAGGAAATGTTAGTGATAGTGAACATTGAATGTTGATTAGACCTCAGCATTTGATACTGACGACCTCCACTGACATTTACCAGTTGGAGACAACCTTGACAATCAGAAACAGAAATATATTTCTACAGCTGTAGCAAGAATATGGCTGTACCTTTAATGCCCTGAGTTATAATTCTAATCACTTAATATTGTCAAAGTGATAAAAAATACAATTAATAATTGTTGTGGGCAAAAAATGCACCTCTTTTTTTTCATTTGCATATTTATATTTTCATCGTGTACTTATTTAATAAAGCTTGGGTCCCTTAGTAATAACTAAATAGTATACAGTGTCAACGTCTCACCTATTCACGCTTCTTCAACGACTAGACTATAATTATGAAAAACAATATTTATATTTAATTACATTAATGAAAACAAAACTAGTTATGTCTGTTTGAAAATATAATACAAAGTAGAATTTTAACAACTAAATAATATACTTGAAATGTTATCAGATACTATTTATTAAATATAATGATAGGAATAACTGATACAACAAAAAACCTGATATATTTGTCAATAAAGAATTATTGACATTTTTTGTCAATCATCAACAGCATTGGTACCATAATTGTAAAAAAAATTAAAATTATAACATAGTGGATATGTTTGATATGATTGAACAATAATTAAAATAAAAACTAGATTTAGAAAATGTGATTTATATACTTATTCAGGAATTTCGGAAAAAGTATAAAAACAGTTTTACCAAATATGTCAATCATATTCTTTATAACATATATCTCAGGTTTGTTATTTCCCTAAATTTGTCACATCGGTTATTCCTATCGTTATATTTAATATATTGTATCTCGTAACAGTGTAAAATTTTATATTTAATGTATTATTGGGTTTATGGAGTTTTGGGTAGGAGGGCAGGGAAATTTACTGAACGTTCTTTAATAATTTATTTATGATCTCTTTTTATGGATAGTAAGATTAAATTACCTTAGAGATAGATTTATAATTTTTTGGAGGGTTCATAATGATAAAGGAGTTTGCGAGATTGATGTTGGATTAAAATAAGTACTAAGCGTAGGTGCATAATTACTAGGTCTGTTCGATCTTTAATTGTTTAAACAATCCATGTTAGTTTTGTAATTTTAATATTAATTAGAGTGTTGTTTACTATTGCTTTTGTTAGTTTGCTGTAACATGAGGTTCGAGTATATTTGTATTTTGGTCTTGTTTAAGCTTCAGTTTCTCAAAAATATTCTTTTTTATTAACAATACTACATCTACATCTTGTTCTTAAATTGAATTATATATTTACATTTAATTTTATCGTAAAGATAAATCTATTGAAGTTTAATTCTTTTTTTTGTACCTTTTGCACCAGAGTTACTGTATTTGGAATGTTATATATATATATAAGGATATACCAAGGCTCCTGGCATACATCAACAAGATACAGCCTTGCCTATTACGGTACATAATCTAACTGTATAAGTTAGAAAAGCAACGATATCAATATGATATGACTGAAATAATCTGATATTGGCAGTAACTAGTGATTGGAGTTTCAAGTTATATTACAAAAGCAGTACATGTTTGTATATACGGAAAAAAAATTCCTTTTTTTTTTAGAGTTTTGTCGACTTTAATTGGTTTCCAACCAGATACCCTTGATTTCAACACTGGTCTGAGCAATTCACATTTTCAAATTGGAGACTTGAAAGATTTAGTCTCTTCATAGAACATGATTAAGATTTATTAATTATTAAAAAAACTTTGACATTAAAACAAAAAAAAAAAAAAATTAATTATGTTTAGTTTTTAAAAATATTTTGACCAGTGAAACCCATTTAGTCATAAGTTGTTTTTATGTTTTTTAATGTTTAATTTATTGTTATTATTAGTTTATTGTTATTAAACAAGTTAAAAGAAAAAAATCTTTGACTTAAATTAAAAATATCCACTATTAATATTACTGGTTGTAACTGACATACTTGTTGGTAGAGTGCGCTAAACTAAGCATTAATTGAAGTACCAAATAACCATATGTTTAACTCAACTGTCAATGTTATGTTGATAAATGAGAAAATAAATTTACCTTTTTATTTAAAATGTTAAATAATATTTCTTTAGTAAAATTGGTGGATAAAACAAATACTTTAAGAGGGCAGAATAATATATTTAGTATTAAACAAAATTTTTTTTGCGCTAGATAAAAATTTAGTGAATACAAAATTAATTAAATACATTAATTAAACAAGGATTTATTATTTCTAGAGGGTAGGTTAGGAGATCCCCTCCCCCGAAATTTTGAACAAATTTAAAAATAATAAAAAATTATATTAAACTATATATATATATATATATATATATATATATATATATATATAATATATATCTGACATAAAATATCTTGGAGCCTAAAGATGAAATTTACTTAAAGGTAGCTATTTAAAAAAAAAAAAGAAACTAACCTGTTTCATGACATTCTGATCAATTTAAAATGTATTTAATTCCCACATTTGTACATTAAATAGGTAACCTCAACATATTTTGAATATTTCACACGATAATATATGCTTATTAATTTTAAATTAATTAATTAATTAAAAAAAATTGTTGTTGCTGGGATGTCAGTTCCATTTTGATAATAAAAATGCTTGTCTGCCCACAGAATTTTTTTATTCCTGTAAAAGTATTTCCGGCAGACTAAACCTTCAGGTGATAAAATGGGCAAATTAACAATTTTAGTTTGCATTGAAGTGAGAAGACTCTTTATTTTCAACGATGGTTATAGCGACCAGGAGATGGTTATATAAATAAAATGGAGCGTTTTTGATAAATTTTTTTCATAATAATTTAATAAGTGTTAAAGAAACTCATGCCAAGTTCCAAATAAATAAATATATTTGAATAAAATATCTTTATGCAAAAAAATGAAAACTAGTTCATATTTGTCGCTAAAAGATTATTTTTGTAGTTATTAAAACTTAAAAAAAATGACTGCCAAAGTGAAACAACAGATGATTGGATCAACTAAATAAATAAAAACTTATTTGTGTAAATATTCATTACATATTGAATATAATTTACCTTATGTATTTCAATATTCCACTAACTCACTCCTCCAGTTATTTAAAATAACTATTTCTCTATCAAATTACTGTTAAAAATAAAGAAAACAAAAAAACACACCAACATTCGGTTGATATAAAACGAATATTATACTAATTTTGTATATAAGACATGGAATCACATAACCATTTCAAACTGATTCAATAATCTAATCATTCTGTACGTAGTGGTTATATAACACTATTGTTTTAGGATAATGCCTGCAGTACCATCAAAGCCGTTTTATTTTTTTTTTCAACAGTTACCGATTACAAAAATAAAGTGATTATTGGTTAAAATGATTATTACAGCAGATTAAATTTAAATATAACCCTCCCCCTTTTGCTTTTCATGCATTTTGAAAAACATTTTTGATATAAAATAAAAATTAAGGCTATTTTTTAAATTGCATTTTTCTAAAAATTTACTTTATACTTAAATTGGTTCATGCCTTGTATAAATACATATAGAATTTTTAAAAAATGTAGGTTCGCTTGGATCTGCAATGTACAAAAAGTACATTTATACTGTAATTAAAATGAATAAAACAATAAAATAATGAAGGTTGAAAAAAAAAATTAATTACACATATAATGTAGTATTTATGTAATGTATGTATATATATTTATTAGGTAAAATGTATTTCATATTATAATAGTAAATCTGTGTTCAAGTTTTGTACACATTTAAGTTAACGTTTCCAACATATGTGTATGTATTATATTTACAATATTATTCATTTGTAAATAACATAAAATATGTTTACGATACTTTAAATCACATTTATTATTATATACCATTTACATATGTTGACATGGATAATATTTGCCGGTATCAAATTTTTTTCCCAGTTGTCTAGCATATTTTTTTTTTTGCTAATAATGTCTTTTTTATTCTCATAGTTCACATGAATGAAATATTTTTGAATTTTTTAAGAACAATTTCTAAGATATTTTTTTCCTAATAATTTATTTTTCAAATAATTTAATTTAATCAATTTTTATGACCTGCCATATTTCTTTTTTTTTTTTTTTTTTGTAAATGTTGCTGTATATTTAAAATATTTGGCAAAATAAAATCTCCATTTTGGAAGAGAAAGTTGGGAATGTTGAGATGGATAATTTATACCTGGTTCCAATTCCAAGGTTGATGCTACGCTCGGGCTAGAAGGTCATATTCATTTTTGCATTTAATTATTGTTTACATTCGTTAACAAAAAATAAATCAAAAGTTAAATATCTTTCGTTACCTTTAATTAAATAAATAATACAATTAACTGATGTTCATGTTTAGATTTTATTTTGGTTTTTGTTCAGATTAATTTTGAAATCATGAGTACTGCCGGCTTAGGACTAAGTGAACTTTATGTCATTGATTAATGCACTATCGTTACTTCCAAAATGTTTGCATCATTAATATTATTTTAACCTTCAGCAATCGATCATTGTTATGACAATAAAATACTTTGGAAGTAATGCCTTTTCAGGAAATGACAATATGAATGATTATAATATGATAATTTTATTGATGATAGTTAATGCACAAAAGTTATTAATGATACAAAAATTGTTGTAAGTAATGTTGTTACATTAGTGACATAAATAATGATTGTAATTTATATCATTTAATGATATGATGAATGTTAAATTCCAAGCCTTTCCTGTTTTACTTTCAAACAGATAAAGAGAAAAAATATTTTGTATGTCTGTCTGTACGTTCTGTACTAATAGATAGCAGTAATAAAAATCATTCAATAAATACAAATTTTTAAAGTAAAGTAAGTAGGCTGGTTAAAATAAACTAATGAGAAATATTTTTTTTTTTAATTTGACTGTTTAGCTCATTTTTATAATTTAAATCACAAGCTCACTGCGTAAGATTAATAAGTCCTGATTTATTCTCTTGTTTAAGAAAATATTAGTGACTGAAAACACAAAAAGAATTTCAATGGTATTACAAAAAATATACTTATATAATTAAAAAAAAAAAAAGGAATCTTTCATTTAAAGTCATTCCAGCCAATTTCAATGTTTTTTTGTCAATATTTTAGCAATCTACATTTTTTAAATATTTGATTGAGTAGGTTAGTTCACATTTATTACATGTTTAATTAGTATTATTTTTTTTTTTTACATTTAGCTATATTTTTTAAATATTGTATGTAATATTAGTTAACTCATAAAACTGGAACAATTATAATAACTTATCTAATTGTTAATATTTGCTCAAATTCATCTTTTAAAAGTAACGTAGGTCTTCAGTTTTTATGCCTTGATATTCATTTATTGTTAATTATGTGAAACAGATTACATTGAAAAAAAACACAGAAGAAATTTTCAATCCATCTCATCATTACTGTATATAATTTTATTTTTTCCTGTTCTTTTCACTCTCCATATGCCAGGTTTTCCCCCCAAAACCCAGAAAAGGACAACAGTTAAAAAATTCAATACACAGAAATAACAAAAACAACCCATGCATTTAAAAGCTACAAAAAAAATTGCTGTTATTGAAATTAAATATGGCATAGAACTTATTAGCAAGCTCAAGCGAAGAGAGGTGAGCGCAAAACAAAACAACTAATTATCTCAACCATTGTGTAAGTATAGACTCCATCAGCTGCTAATGATCTATGTTATACGAGATGATATAATTAATTATTAGTAGTATGTCAGCTGATTAATCAAGAGATATCTTGATATCATCAAGATATGCTATAGTTAGTTAATAATGGTGTGATGTTATTGTTATCACCGTAATTCTGAATGTGTAAACTTTTTTTTTGCTTTATTTATTTATTTTTTAATTCTTAAATTAAGGGTTAAAGCCCTCACAACAATGATAAATAGAAAAAACAAAACCTAATCAATATATAATCCTCTAACAATGTATTCCTCTTAAAGTAAATTTAAGGGGATAAATGAATGGGAAAGTCAAAGTTTAGTCACTGCATAATATGTACATTTTAAAACATATATTAAAAAACAATATTTGTTCATTAATTAATAAAACAAAATCGTTACAGTTATATATCCGTTATAAGGTTATTATATTATAGTTATGATAAACAAAAACTAATTTTCCGTCTAATGCTTCCCTTGCTTCATCCAAGTATTGGGTTTTGTGATACTGATGGTCTAAATACATTGTTGCCCAATGGCCTTCTGTAGACTCCGCACAAATGATGTACGAGGTTCTATGATGGCATGTGCTGCTACGAGGTAATACGAATAAATATGAAGTTAGACAACTTGTAAGGAAATACTGAATGTAAGGTGCCTCACATTAAATATGTTTGACCATCTGCAAACTGATACAAATTACCATCAACATCTCTCTTCTCAAAACAATTCTAAAACAACTGCAGTCCCAGCTTCCTCTCAGCTGTTCCAATTACTGACATACTTCCTGTTATTACATTCACTTGTTTTGGCTTTTAACTTTTTATAATTTATTTTATATTAGTTATTATTTTATATAATAATAAAATAATCATTCTTAAAAATAACATTACATTTTCCTCTTTCTAGTTAAAAAAAACAACAAAAACATAAATTCTCAACTCATTGAAAAAGATATATATATATACACAAGTATTTACAGCATTGTCTTTATATATATAATAATAAGGGTATATTAACTTTGGGATCTAACTGCTACTTAAAAATAACTATATTAATGTTTTTTTATTTTTTTTTTCATACCCCCTTGTTAAAAAATTAATATATGTTACAAAATATAGATCTACAAATGAATCTATTCGTAATTGCTTCAGTATATTTCCTGTAGCTTGGCTACATTTTATACAAATTCTGTTTTCTACTAATAGATATCTCCATTGTACAAAAGTATAATGATGTACATTATACATTAATGGACTGAACTTATTAAAAGTGACGGGGCTCACCTTATTTTTCATATACTACACTAATACATTATTCCAAGTTGGTTCATATGCAATATAAACATGACAATTTTTTTAACAAACAGCATACATATCTTCCAAAAACAATGCACTATGTTGCAATCAAGCTGGTAACGGCAATTAGCCAACTAACAAGAAAACTATTCAATATATTTACTTAATAAAGAAAAACTTTCTTCTTAGCTCATAGTAATACTCATACCTTTCTCCATCCATTATATGAATTACAATAAAATGTCTATTTTATATATATATACAAAAGAAAATTTAAAGAATCATTTTAATGTATTCAATGAACTAAATATTATGTGACAAGATTATATATAGAGAGTTTTATTTGATAGAAAGAATAGAGTATGAATTAAAAGAATTGCAAAATATAAAATACAAAGCACAGTAGGACTTGTTATCCTCCTCATAACGTACCAATACAAAAATCAAAAACAGCAATATGATTTACAATGAAATGAACAGTTACTAAATTAATTTTAGGACATTATTACAAAATTAAGTGGACATGCATTGAAACTTTTATATAGGAGGGTATCAGATTAAAGTCATGCTTTAAGTATTATCTTTCATTTTAATCTTTTTCTACCGGATAACCGACCAATGCTATGCTATCTATTTGTTTTAATAAAAGGTATATTATACCCAACTGTACATTTTTTCAAAATCAGCAACCCTTATTTAACATTAGGAAGAAATGAATATTTTTATAAAACATGAGTAAGTATCTTAGTTAGTCTGTTAAAAAAAAAGAAAAGTCACATAATTTTTAATAGGGTATCAAATTTAAGATCTTTAAGTCCAGATTAACAATACACAATTTTTGATTTGATTTTTGAATCTATAATTACTTGTCACTAAAGGTGTATTATTACTGTCATTAAAGACCTGATCCCAATTTTAACTCAAATATAAAACTAAAACTATCCTAGTGGAAAATAAAGAAATTTCAAATACAAATTAATTCAAATAATATCGAGTAGGGTGTCAAAATTAAAGATGTTGACATCTTTTTTAATAATAATAATGTGTAATCTGTGTTAGGGCTAAAGTGAACTTTAATTATGTAAAGTCAATGCTTAAAGCTGTCATAACAAATGTTAAATGTTGCATAAAAGGGTTACACAATGAAGATATGCTAAAAATAAAAGCAACATTATAACAAATAATAATGATAATTACTTGTAATTAATTAATGAAAAATTTCATAAATATTAAATAGGTTATCAAATTAAAGCTATCTACAGTCTGATTAATAATTATTATTTAATAATTATTAATTAACAGTCTGATAATATTTATTGGGGATTTAGAGGAATATTATTGCGACAAGTAATTAAAACACGGGTAAGGAAACAATTGATTGTGCAATGCATCACATTTGAATTGTATTTTTTTTTAAAGCAATAAAAAGTAAATAATTTATATGTATGAAATAAAAAATATACAGAAGATCAAATCTTTAATAATATTATACATTAATGTAATTGGTATAAATTGCCAAACAAATTGTTTGTTTTGTTTTGAATTTAAAATTTTCACCTGTTAAAAATACTTGGTATGTGGAGTGGTTATTTTGTTAAAATTGAAACTAAAAATAATAAATAAATAACTCATTAAATTGTTTTTACATAGATTTATATAGAACTACATCTTTTGAGATGGTACTCGGTGGCAACAAACAAAAAAAAACAACGCAGAAAGTGCGCCCCCCCTTTTCACCGTTACTAAAAATTTATCCTTTTGTTTCTTGACATGTTGCTGAATATTATTCTTTATTTTTCGAAAAAATGCCGCTAAATATTATTAAAAAGCTCAATCTAGTTAAACAATTAAAAGTAATTGCTAAGATAATGAAAAATTTTCAAAATCAACAAATATTTTTTATTTCTGTTCTGTTGTTCAGACAATAGTCATAGAATGATCTTTATTTAAATTTATCATTTTAATCATGTAAAAA
The DNA here is from genome assembly GCA_930367205.1 of Acanthosoma haemorrhoidale. Lineage (NCBI taxonomy): Eukaryota > Metazoa > Arthropoda > Insecta > Hemiptera > Acanthosomatidae > Acanthosoma > Acanthosoma haemorrhoidale. The sequence continues at coordinate 916,245 of OV884012.1, forward strand.
TAAATACTTTAATGTTATGAATTTTTCACTAGTAAAATAAATTGTTAATTACGAAATTAATTAACTATTGGATATCGATACTTTTATAATCGATCCCAAGGGGGCAACATGGCCGCACTGGTCATTCGGAATCCTCGCTGTTTAGACGTTATCACGTTTCGGTTCTTCGGTAATATTGTTATTTAAAACTTGTAGCCATGGGTCGTATGCACGCGCCTGGGTAAGTAATCTACTTAATTATTTCGTATTTTAAACTGTAGTGAATTTGTTATTGCTCTATTTCCAGTTAAGTAATTAATAATACTGAAAATATGAGATGTTTACGGGCAACGTGGTTGCAGACCGACCCGCGCTTGTTGATGTTACTTATTTTTCGCCTTATTATCGAATAAATTATTATTCATGAGCTAAACATAATTGTAAATGCCTTGGTCTGTTATTATTTGAATTTAATTTCTATTCAACAATAAATTTTTAACAAGTTATAAAATTTTTGTTTGTAACATAACATTTTAATTTTCTAACATATTTTTCTCGTTTTCAGGAAAGGTATATCCCAATCAGCTCTACCTTACAGAAGAAGTGTACCTACATGGTTGAAACTATCCCCCGAAGATGTCAGGGAACAAATTTATAAATTAGGGAAAAAGGGTCTAACCCCTTCCCAGATAGGTAGGTTTCTGGATAGCTTCCAGTGTGTACAATTATCCTATTTGTATTTAACCTTAGCAATTATGCCCTAAATGTAGGCCTCTTTTTGAACTTTAAAATTAATTTTAATGAATTCCTTTAAAGTAAGGTTAAGTCTGATCTGGACCTTGAACCTTTAAGTCTCCCTATTTTGATTGTTGTGGCTGGGTAAAACGCACAAATGTTGAGATCAAATCTTTTACTTATATTCTTTTACAAGAAAGTTATTATCATTACATAGTCTGGGAAAATTATTATAGTTTTGTAAATCAAATTAGGGAGAAATTAATAGTAGTTCATCCGTGAGATGAATTTTAATTGAACATCTCTCATTCATTGAGGATTAATGCTACTCTTATTATTCAACATTATCACTTTTAATTTTTTTAGTGTATTTTAAAATGTTCTTATTTTGATTTGTCCCTCAAAAGTTGAAAAAAAATATTTCAGAAGTATGTAGTGTAAATTTCTAAATAGTTTCATTCCTAACTTCAATTCTAAAGACAGATCGTAAAACAGAAATTAAATGTGTGATGACGTCATTATTGCACATAACTACAAATTGATGGCATTTGGTTTTGTTTTTAAGAAATATGTCTACATTTAATTTAAGCAAGGTACTGTATTTTACATTTTTAGGTGGGTATAGGTATATTTGATGTTTTTTAGCAGATGCAGGTCAGGTATATGATGACATTTCAGGGGGATTGGTCAGTCCTACTGTTCAGTTCATATATACAATTCTATAAAGAGTAGAGTTTTGTTTTGAGATTATCATCATACATATTTGTAAAACAGATAAACATTTTGAACCTGTAGGCGAAGGAGGTTTTTGTGAATATGCCAATTTGTCTTTTTATTTATTTACTCAGTTATGTACTTGCATACAGATATAAGAAAAGGTTATCTGTTCAGAAAGAGAAAACATTTTACTTTCCTATTTCATGTGAGCCTCTATTGATTATTTCTTAAATCACATTGTGATTCACATCATAATACTTACAACCAAATGACTAGCATATGGGTATGGCACAAGCTGGGAAGGTTGTTATAATTGACTCTGGGTATTTGTCTTAATTTTTTTTATTTCAACAGCAATTTTTTAAAATATACATCCTTTAACGGGCATACATATTCTAATTCATAATTAATGGTTTTTACCAAGTGTAAATCAATCATTAGATTTTAATGGTATTAACTGATTTTAGGTGTGATCCTTCGAGATTCTCATGGTGTGGCCCAGGTCAGATTTGTTACTGGTAACAAAATCCTGCGGATCATGAAGGCGATGGGACTAGCCCCCGATCTACCTGAAGATTTGTACTTCTTGATCAAGAAAGCAGTCGCCATCAGGAAACATCTTGAGAGGAACAGGTAACTTGATCAATTCTTACCTTCTCTGTAGTAAAATATTTTATGGGGGCAATTCCATATGTAATAAGTTAATAATTTAACCATTTTGTCGCTAGTTGTGTCCATTGTTTATAATATTTAACAGTTTATACAATTTTCAAAAATAAATTGCTCTTATACTGGTCAACTGTTAAGCCTCTTTGGCAGTGCCTTCCTCATTTTCCATTTTTATTTTGATCTTTAGTCAAAAATATACAATTAACAATTATTTACCTTATTACAATTTTTCTATTTGCTTTAAAAATTTCTTTAGTTAAAATGTTTTTTTTTATTCTCAGGAAAGATAAAGATTCCAAATTCCGCCTCATTCTCGTCGAATCGAGGATCCACAGACTCGCCCGTTACTACAAAACCAAGGGAGGTCTTCCTTCTAACTGGAAATACGAGTCCAGCACTGCCTCAGCACTCGTAGCCTAAGCATTTTCTTATTATTTTAAATAAATATACTTTGGTTTTTTTAACCAGTGCTTATTTATATTCTATTTTATTGTATGTCCCCTTTTCTTTTATATTTTTAACGTAACTAGTTTTAAATTACTTACTATACAGCTATTAGCAATGTTAAGATTATACACTTCCATCCACGATTCATAGTAGGGGCTAGAAGTCTTATTACCAATCCAAGTTTTCCTGCTTGCTGGCAAATACAAGCATCGGTGCTAAATTATATGATCTGAAATACATAGAAGTGATTAACTTCTTTCCTTAAAGGGTGTTAAGAAAAAATAAGGGTTTAATGGCTTGATTATTGGCAGGAAAATTTTGAGACAATTTAAAAATATTTTGAAAGCTTATATTTTATAAACAAAAATTAATTTAGATCAACTTTGGTTAATTTTTACAGATTCATTGATATTTTATATACAAGGAACCAAAAAGTGGTAAGTCTTGGTTTAAGCCTCCATTCAATAGGTTCGCTTATTAGGTAAAAACTCTCCCCGAAGAAAGATTGTTAACGATAATGCTATGTCTATGGTGTCTCTTTGCGCAAGCTCTTCTATTTGTTGTGGGATTGGCAATTCCTGAAGAACCAGGTTTAGCCAGAGAATTTCATGCGAACTCTCTCAACCTTGAGTGTTGCTATTAATTATCAGACCATTTCTATTGTATTTAATTAATAGTCTTCTTAATTTGTGGGAAATTTGAAAAATTAATTAAATTTATATTTGAATCCTCAGCTAATGATGTGACACTCGTTTTTTTGTAATAATGTTTATTTAACAATTGATAAGGTACTTCAAATTAAATCATTCTTATGTAACTGAGTAGTTTTGTCGGCAAAGTCCAAATGCCTGAGCAAGAGTTTTCAATGGCTGCTGAGATTGGCAAGTCATCTGTTCTAAGCTTGGTAAAAATTACTCGAGTCATTCCATGTTAAAATAGACTCGTATACATTTATATAGATATACATTGATTAATATAATCTATCATTTCTAAAATATGTGAATACTGGAAACTATATAAAATGTCAGCACGATCTATTTGGTTATATTCTGAACTAACTTGATAGTGAATTAAATGAATTAGTAAATAACTAGTTACAAAATATTTTAATACTTACGAAATTTCATAAAGAAGTTATATAGATAAATCATTATTAATTGGAGTGTCGCATATTTTAAGCAAATAGAAAAAGCTGCTACATCTATGATTTAAAGAGGCAACTGTTTTAAACTCAGATGAATGATTTCAAATTTGTTGGATGAGTTAATACAACCTCTTATACACAGTTATTTAATTCATATTTTGTAAACAGTACAGTAAGTAAGGTCAGGTTCCAAGTATTATGGGGTGTATCACATAAAAGATCAAAATAAACACTGAAGTACATATTTCAATTTATAATACTTCATCCTACACATTACAAACCTATATCATAATCCTCACATAGAATTAAAACAAAACAACTGATAAGTAAGTTATTCGCTAATTGATTCCAATGGATTAAATTATTCATAAGTTCTATATAAGGAGAGTAAGTTAATTTCATGTAAATAAATCATTGAAGTGCCCAGATTATGTTAATAAATAAAGATTGAATCAGTTTTTGATCATTTATACTTACCATCCTATTTATCCAAGCAATGCACTTTTTACGATGCTTATCTGTAAACTTCCATATCTGACAATTACAGTATTAAAATATGAACACATCAATATGTCCATTATGAATTCTAAATATTTCTTAATCGACTGCGGTTTTTTTTAAAGTTGAGATATGGTACGGTTCGACTTCTGTCGTATTATTTTTATACCACACTTTCACTGTTTCCTTTAGTAAGTGAGCACGACTTAAAGAGAGTTTATCTAAAATAAACTCTCTTTGAGACTAATAAAGTTCTTCATTGTATCAAATTCATGGCTTATTTTAATTGTTCAATACCCAGATAATCTGCCATTGATTAACGCGCAATTCCTTTGCGAGAAGAAATTGAGACAGAGTTTATATAAATATTTGTAACTTGATATGTTAAGTTGTTTTTTTAATTGAATGGCTTATGGTGACCATGACAGATAATCAAGCGCAGGCTGTTACTATTTGTGCTAAAAGTGGCGTCCCATTATTTATTTTCATTAATTTAAATTTAATCCACTGTATTCAGGATAAGACTTCTCGTGAGGTCATTGTCTATAAGATATGTGAGCGAACGTACACATGGTCATGCACAGCAGTTTATATTGCATCGAGAAAGGCATCAAATTTATAATATTTAACGATAATCTTTGTCTGCAAATTAAAAATATATTTACAGTAAATTAGTATAGCCAGTTTTCCAAGCCACCCTTGCAAGCGGTGTTAATTACTTGATAAAAATATTTTGCCATAATATTGAGTATCGAGTTCATCGTAACCTTCATTGATTGATAATATATATAATTTTTGAATTATAACTACATGATCAGTCAGAGAGAGAAATTATATTTTCCAAGTAAATTTCATTTAATTCCTCGATGGCAAAATAAAATCAGAGCAACGGGAAATTACATGGAATTTATTAAACTTAATTAATAACTTGATAATTAAAAAAAAATTCCTTTCCTATTGAGGATTTCAAAATGAAGATCTTGTCGCCCTAAGTAATATATAATATTTATTATAATTCCTAATTATATAATACATTTTTACTAATTAATACTTTTATTATAATTTTAACTAATACTTAATTACATAGCCTTAAAAATCACGACAAAACTTGAACTCAAGATTTTTTGTTAAGAGAGACATTTTACAAGATAGTTCCATTTGATGCCGAGCTCGGCAATGGTTGTCGAACTAGTCCCTGTTTCATAACAGATGCGACAAAAAAAATTAAGCGAATTTAATTTTATTAATTGTTACCCTCATATCTCAGGAATATACCCATAAATTGATTTTACTCACGATGAATGACCCATGAGTTTATTGCGATTTAAGTAGTTTTGATGTTAGTTGAATAAATAATAGATTTAATAATAAATTAGGGAAAATAAAATTGATTATATTTTGACAAAAATTTATCAATATTGAATCATTTTAGAGGTAATCTTAAATCTCAGTTGTGGTTCGACTCATTTTGAGAAAATGACTTGTTCTAAGTTGGAAAATAATGTTTGTTTGCTATATCTGGCTTGAATTGTTCAATAGTATATTTTGAATATAATAGTAATAGCTTTTTAATATTATCAGAAAGACAACAAGTCTCGCCTCATCTCTCAACCACTAATTAATAAATTGGTGTGCAAAACTAACGTTATACAGATGTATAAAGGAGTCAGTTTTATATCTAATCGCTACTGACATGTCGCTTCAAGTCATTACTACCAAACGGCGAATGAACTTCTCAATGTCCAAGTAAAAACTGCCTAATGTCTTAACTTCTACTCCTCTAATGCCACGGCCTTGTAAATCATTTTAAATTTAAATCAATTTATTTACGACAAACGCATAGTAAAAATTATGTTATGCTAATATCCAATATATCTAGTCTAAACAAAAAACTAACATAATCAATTTTGATTATGAATGAAGTCTTCAGTGAAGTACATAATAAATTTTAATTTAAGAAAGAATATAAATAAATAAAATCTAGATGCTAATAGAACATAATTTCTTCATAATATATTATTATGGTCTAAGTCTTTATGTTTAGTAATTTATTTACATAGTTTGTGAATATAGCTTTTAAAATATCTAGAATGTAACCAGGATACTGTGTAAGTAGTTAACTATTGTAGAATAACTTGGTTAGTCAAATATTATTCTTAAAAACTTATTTATGTATTATTCGAAGCCTGCTGACACTCAACCTAGTTAAAGGGATTGAGTTTTTTTTTGGCCACAGAAAGGCCCTTAACTTTAAAACTTTTTCAACCAAATTAATTAATTAAGATAATTAAATAATTAGTGAAATTAACAAAAAAGAAAAATGATTTACTATTTTTTTTTCAAATTGTGAATTGGCCACTATTTTTTTTTTTTTTGTCACGGAAAGGCCTTAAAGACCACGCGAATATCATTACTTTCGGTTCTTTACTTGTTTTTCCTTTCCTTCCATTTTTCTCTCATTATCTTTACGTGCTTCCGTTTTCTTTCTTCTGTCCACGCGACTACCTTTTTAGATTTTTTCTTTCCTCCAGTCCTTTCCTATATCTGGGATTGAGTTTATTATTTCTATTGATAATTAATCGTTTTAATATCAATTATTATTACACAATATAATAATTACATATGTGAATAAAGCTCAATCAGCGAAATGCCCTATTTTATTTTATTCTATAATTGATGTATTTAATAAATACTGATCAACTGAAAATGTCTCCTATATGAGAAAGTATCCTATGTATTTCTCAGCGAGTGTTATTAGATTTTTGTCAAATTTATTAACGGGCGATGTTTTGATGTGTTAATGTATGCTTGCATCAGGTTGGAGTATAGCAGTAAAATATTTTACCGAAATTGGGCTGTATACTCAATTTCAATGTTAGTTTTATAACTGTATACATGCTGGGCTGATAAAAATATAAGAGATATTTAATTTTATAGCCTACTACTGAGTATGAGAGGAAAGTATATACATTTTTAATTACCGCTTAATCATGTTTACTTAAGTTGGCAGTGTTTTTCGAGTCGTCGGAACATAAAATAAAATATTCACACAAACTAGCATGTTTATAAATAAACCAGATCACAACCATTCGGGCAGTGACACAAAGGTATAAACTAGGATTTGTTATTTCTGAAAAAAACGAACGTTACCCTAATAATAACCTAATCATATCATGAAAAATAGCCTCTAATTAAATTTAATACGTGAAGTGAAGTAAGATATTTTTTTTCTTGAAAAGTAAAATTTACCACTATTAGACTGTAAAGATATGAACTGGTAAAATATCACACAGAACTGCTTCATGAATTGAAGGTTTAAATTCCTAGTCAAGAAAGGAAATATAACTCATTTATATATATATATAGATATATTTTTTTATAAAAATAAGTTAAAAATATATTTGTTTTTTAGAGGAAATTTTTATTTTATTTCCACTTCTTTTTTTTTTAATAACAATTTTAAGTATAAGTTTATTTTAAATAGGTTTGCTGTTTGTTTTAAATGCTTTAATTCTATACTTCCAAGCCTTTGTAAGTCATTGAAGTTTTGTTTTTGAAAATGCAGACCATGTTTAAAGTAACATATTTCATATGTGATATTTTAAAAAATTATATAATCTTAATAAATATACAACTATATTTACATAATTACAATAAACAGTTAATAATGAATAATAGCTAAAATTGTTATTTGAATGAAAGGAGCTTGAGAGCGAGATCCTCTGTATCTCCGAGCGACAGGCCGATCTCGCCGTCGGATTCCTCGCCAGATTCTCTTTCAGGTCTTTTCCGTTTCTTGCTGACGACAGGTTTTTTACTCTTCTTAGGCTTTTTAGTTTTCTTTTCACTTTTTCTGATCTCCAAATTTTCTTCAGGCCTAGAGAACATAATTATACAATAAAAATATTGTAATGATAATTGTTTTATAATCATAGTTGAATGAAGGGTTCAAAGGGTTTTAATGTCAGTTTTTTTGGGAGGGGAGGGGACTGAGAGCACCTTGGGATAATCCTGAATGAGGTAAAAGTCATAATGTGAGATATAAATGAATATTTGTGATATGAGAGGGAGAGAATGAGATAAGTTGAGAGAGGCACTCCAGACAGCTTTGTTTGATAAAAAGATGCAATGGAAACTACAATATAGAAGAGATAATATTTAACAAGTCTTGGTAAGTCACAGCGAAAAGTTATCCAACAAAAACAACTTTATTTTCAATTGGAAGGTAGGACCTGACATTTTTTAAGCTTCAAAACACTGAATATATTTTTTCAATTTGAATGAACTTTGACAAATGTACATTTTCTTTTATTTTCAAGTCTTATATTAGCTCAAATTTTGTAAAGTAAAACCAATACAATATATTTAATAAGTAAGTTTGCCACCAGCCGCCATGGTAAAGTAAGGTACTTACCCATTGTCATCGCTGGACCTCTGGTCAGCCTCCTCTTCGCTGGGTTCATTGCTTGGACCTGGACCGTAGATCTTGTCTGGGTCTGGCAGCCATGAGGTGTCGGGCTCCGAACCGGAATCCTCTCCGTCAGAGGAGCCTTCCTCATCTTCCTTGTCCCTCATCTTCTTGCCCTTCTTCTTCAGCTTCTTCTCCCTCCTCTTCTGCCGCCCAAGCTCGGCGTACAGTTTACGATCATGAACATCCTCCTCCTCCAGTGCCTGTAGATAAGTGCCAGAGTTAGAAGTGAGCAAGTGTGTAAAGAAAAATGATATTTAATTTATCTATATCCTATATGAGTTTTATATCAGTTGTGATTAAAAATGAGCTAGTCGTTACCTTCTTAGCTTCTTCAAGGTTGAGAGCCATGTCCTCTGCCGCTTCAAACCCTTGACCTGCCTCGGTCACCTTTTGCTTCATTGGGTCGATGATTTCCTGACAAAAAGAAAAGAGAAATATTATTCATGCCTTTATATAAATCCTTATCATTCTCTTGAAGCAAGCAAAAAACAGTATATACTTGAGGAGATTAACAAAATCAACTTTAAGCGGGTTATTAGAATATGAATAAATAAATAAAGCCAGTATTATGCAATAAGCCAACATCAACAAATGATATTTGTAATAATATCAAGTCAGTATATGTTAAATATTTAATATTAGATGCATATGAATGTAGGCAAAGAGATTCTAGAAAAATTAAACAATGATACACTTAATAGCGACCTCTGCTGGTCTTCACTATTGGCGACTTAAGTTATGCCAAGTTGTGAGAGTGTAGCTAAAGAAATTTATTAATTAAATATATTGAGTAGAGTAGACTAGTGTTCTTACAGGGATAACTAAATATCGTACTAAAGCCACCTGATAACAAATTGGGGAGGCATAGGATTCAAACACTCTTTTCTTTAGCTGATAATTGATATTTTCATTGTTGAGCAGCTACGAATGAAAATTAATTAATTGTAAGAAGTAGATGAGTCCTCACAGCGGAAGCCAAAAGAACCTCTTGTAAGTAAGACAACAGTAAATTGCTAGGTCGGAAAAGACATGGCATACCTATCAAAATAAGGAAAATGTAATGTATATTCTCTCAGCTGAGGGCAGCCTGACAGGCAATCGGATTATAGCTTTAGACCGAACACAGGACGTAAAAAATGGGATTGTCATCCATTAACTATCAGGATTTATGGAGCAGGTCACAAATTTTCCAATCGGAAATAAGCAACAGCATGGACATTTTGAGTCACAAATGGTGAGGTTTCAGTGTAATATTTTTTCCCTTTTCTGTTCACAATATAAGTTAAGGTTAAATAATCCTTAAGCCTAAGCAATTACCTGTATATTATCAATGAATATCTTTTCAAACATTTAATGTATTCTATTAATTGAATAATGTTAACATGTCCTGGATTTTTCAAAATTAGTCACTTGTAATTTTAATTTATTTAAAATTCCGAACACGTGACCTCTCCTTTGGCCAATGAGAGTGAGCCAGGTGGCGTTGAAGAGGAAAAGGTTAGTTCACGCCTGTTCTTGCCAGAAGGACGTACCGTTCATAGTGATCGCTTATTTTAAAATTGTTGAAGAACAATTATACTACAAAATAAAGAAAGTTTCCGCTGTTAAAACAGTAGTGTGGGGGGGGGGGCAAGAAATAGCACTTTAGCTGAAGAATGATTGGACATACTGACGACCAGAAGAAAAATATTAATACTACAAGTAGTAATCCAGCTATGGCAAAATATTTTTTCAGCTTTGAATTTAAATTAAAAAAAAAAAAAAACATTGATCATTTCCGTTACCTCCCCATCTTCATCAAAGATGATCTTTTTATTCGGGTGAAGATTCTTTTTTAGTATCTTCTTGGCTAGCTTTGCCTTGGTAAGAGCTGGTTTATTACGGTTGGACTTGCTCTCTTCGGAGGCTATGATTTCAGGTTCCAAATCCTCTACGATTTTCTTCTCGAGCTGGTGGTCCTTTCGCTTGATCGCAAACATCTCTGAGTCACTGTCGTCACCACCCGGACCTGAAACAACAAAAGGAGGGTGATCTATAAAATAAAAGAAATAAATGCCACGTTTTAAAACATTAGGTTGAATATTATACGATGTTTTTTAACTGTATTGTCCCCACGCTGAGCAAATCGACTCTGAATCTTTACCTGAACCTTAATTTTTTTAATTTAAATAATAAATTTGTGAGTAAACAATTAAGACATTTATCATTTATTCAAGATTAATAGTCATAGTTATCACTATAATAAAAAATAAGTAATACCGTGGTAACTGGTAAAGTTGAACTCTTTTTCCTCTTCTTTTGGATTATTGTCGATTTCTATTATTTCTACAGGTTCTTCATCGAGGCAGTCTTCCTTCCCTTTCTGATGCTTTCTCCTCGCCTCCATCCTCTGGATGAACTGGACTCTCGGAGCTGCTATCATCCCCAACGACCTGAAATTAAATAATAAGATAAAAGTCACTATAGAGTAAAGATAATAACACATCTTATGTTGCTCTTTCAGCAAGGAACCAATCGGTCTAAGAACATTTATCGATCAATTGGCAGTCGGTGAGATGGAATTCCCTGAAAATAATCTAAATAGTTACAAATGGACAGTTATTTAAATGTAAATTTCAAAACCGATGGGCCAATAGGTTACAGAGTATTTCAAAATAAATTACCGACAGTACATGCTTCATGAATCTAAACAAGGATTTGACATAGAGAATTTTCTCGATGGACTAAAATCGATAAATATAAATTATGACTTTCTAATATCACTAAGAAGATTTAAGGACAAACCTTTTAGTAAAATCTCAGAGAATGCTAATTATTATTTATTATTTATTAATGGGCATTAATGATAACAACGCTTGCATTTCTAAATACAGTTATTGATTTTAAACAAGAGATTTTGACAAACGCACAAGACAGCGTTAATAAAAAACATTTCTCTTCCAAAGAGGAATTTCATGAATTAGTCATAATTTTGTTTAATTGTTTTTTGCATTGTTTATTAATACAAATAAAAAGATTGTTTTATTCTTTCTTTAATTTTCAAAATAGCAAGAACATTACCCATTTAATGATGCGATGCATATTACTCGCATTAGTTAGCAGTTTATTAAAAATTAACAAAAATATAAAAACAATCTGATTAAATACGTTAAAATAAATGCTTCATCTCAGTATGTAATGTGAATAAGTGTACTTTCTTCTAATTCAAAAAAAATACACTTCCCAATGACAAGATTGCGCCAACTAAATGAGTCTGGAAATATTCATACATATGCATTCTAGGTTCACAAAGTTGTAATATTGCCTAAAAAAAAAAACGATATGCAATACGTTCACTCAGAGTTATAATCAACCAGTGAAGTTACCTCGCAAACTGATAGCTGTCGATAGACTTGACGTCAAAGATTGTCTTGTCCTTCATGAGGTAGACGGATTTGAAGTAGGAGACGAATGCTCGTTGAGCTGAAGACTTCAGTTCATTGCTCTTAGCGACAAACAGCTCCAGCTTAGCCTGGGGCGACTGAATCATCTCTGCATTCACCCTGCAATCGATAAATATATTTAATACCATCTAATAGATGAATGGTAGTCATTTTAACCGAGAATAATAGATTCTATATTAATATCTACAATAGAACTCACTGTTATGTAAATTATTAACAAAATTAAATAAAAACGCACTTGATCTCCGAAATGGGTATTCGGTTAGCTTCCAGTTGAGTGATGATAGCCGATTCTTGAGCACTGACGAGAAGGAGGCTCTCGCCAGTGCTGGTGTACCTCGCGGTTCGCCCGACCCGGTGGATGTAAGCATCTACATCTTCAGGGCAGTCTGCCTGCACCACCCAATCAACGGATGGAAAGTCTGCAAAGGAGGAATCACAGTTTTAGCCCTTCAATCGGATATTAAAACAAATAAAATTATACATTTACTGTATTTATCGGTATATGACACATTTTGTCTGAAAAATTAACTTTAAAATTGTGGTAAATCTTATACACCAAGCACCTGATAAACATTGATATTTTCCCTAATCACTTAATTAAGATAATGAACAATATTTTATACTTATTTTTAATTTAATCCACGGTTGAATGTATTGTGCTCATGGAAGAAGGGCTTCAGTCATATTTTTATTGAAATCACTTTATCAATATATATATTTTGAATAGAAGGTGGGATACAATTATTCACATTAAAAGTTCAGTCCATACTCTCCTTCAGGGTCAAATCACGGTAGGGATGGAGGAGTTTTATGCAAGAGTCAAACTGTCTTATATACATTGCAGAAAAATAGAAGAAATTTTTCCTGTAGCTGACTTCATGACCTACTGTAGGGAGGAAGGATTATGACGCCGACGTCGACAGGGAGTGACACATTTAAAGAATTAGCGTACCTAATTTAGGGTTTTAATTGTGTTATTTTTTAATTCTTTTTTGTGTAAAATAAAACTTTTGCGCAAAGAGAACAGCTATTCTTGATCAAATGCCTTCATGTTCGATCGGCTTCTTTAACTTGTTCGTGGAACAATTTTGAAAAGTCAATAAAAATCAATCTGACACGGTCTATTATAAGCCTAACGTTTTTGTTTTTTTTCATTTTCCCAAAAGTTTTGTCTAGTGGACTCACACCTTTCTTCCATGAAGCCCTTCATTTATGTTGTTTTTAAAGTACAGAGAATATAGTGCATACGATTTAGGCAGGTTTGTACCGAGTACCTTGGGAGAATCATGACTGTTATAAGTCAGACAACTCGAGGAGAGGGGAGAAACATCCAAAAGAAGAGTCATTCACAAGAGAAATGTACAGGTTAGAACTGTTCAGGAAGAGATAGCTCAGGAAACTTTAAAAATTCAATCGCATGTTATGATAGTTTCATGTAAGCTTTCATTTTATCTTTTCATAGCTTATCTATGAGAACCTGGAGAGAGCGAGGGAGAGAGAGAGAGAGAGATATATAGAGAGAGAGATCTTGTCTTACAATGTTTCTGATAGTTGGTTCTGTTGTATGCCTAACAAAATATCATTGTCAGATTTTTTCCAAAGAGATAATTAACGAGGATGTATAGTAATCTGGCATTAAAAGGGTTACTTCATAAAGAACCCACATTAATGTTAAATAAAACATTTTCAACCAGTAAATGTTCTTCTTTTTTCTTTTCTCAAATTTTCGGTGGAAAACAAATTAATTGATCTATTTCAATATATAAATTTTATTACATATTGTTAATCAGTACATCCTTTAATTTCATAACCTTAAAATTATAGAAAAATATTATTTATTTTTTTAATATCGACTAATTAATTAATGAAACTTGGAATAATTTACTGATATTGCTATATTTGTCATGTCTTCCTAATATCAAATAAAAAAGCAATTACAGTGTATATTATAACGTTCTTTTAAAGATATTGTAATTTAATTTTTTTTCTTTAACTTTATATTTATTTTATTAGTTATTAACTGATGTTTAAGGTTCTTTAACAAAAACTATTATGGCAAAAGTTAAATTTAATTACAAATAAACAAAAAGAAACTTATATTAATTATACTTGTCTATTTTTTTTCTTTTCCTTTTCTTCTTCAATGGTCTTCTTTATTTAATCAAAATTAACACTTCTTCCTAGTGCAACTTCTCTTCCGTTCCGCTTCAAGTCCAAACAACAAATAACTTACAGAACTTTTTATTTCATCACTTGACTCAGATACATATATCACGGGCTGATCCCAAAACTAGAGTCTAATGCTGTGTGTGTTTTCATTTTCACAACCACAACTATACTATACTACCTTTTGTTTTTTCCTCTACTCTCAATTGTTTTTGTTTGCCTTCTTGATTCAAGGTTGGATTAAATATTTATATACAAACTCCACAATATCTAATATAACAACAATATATAAAATTTCAAGTCTCTGGCTCAGAAAGAAGACTCAGAAAGATAGAAAGATGCTCAGGGGAAAACATAATGGTTTCTGATTTTGAATAAACTAATTTTACGAATATTTCCTTTGACTTTTTGTAAGGTTAAGTGCCCTCAATGCAAATAAAATAAATTTTTGAATAATTAAAAATTAATAATTAAACTAATGTAATATTATTTGAATATATCTGATTTTTGTGATATCTAATAATCTGAAAAGTTACGATTCCGCACTTTAAAGAATATTAAAAAAATTTGTCTAATCCTTTCTTATGTCAGTTTGCTTCAATTACGTGGTTACAGATAGAATACCGGGTTCAACAATTAAAACAATAAGAATAATATACAAACTAGTAAATCTGACCATTCTAGAATTAAATATTAAGGTAAATTATAAAATTAGTAGAAAATTGAAATTATTGTAGTGTATTTAAATAAATGAGGGTGAATTTTGTAAAATCTGATTTTCCTTTAGCCAGAGTTTTCTTTTTATATTAACAAGAACCTTTAAAACCTCAGATAATAGATTAAATTTAAAATAAATCAAATTAAACAAAAACATAATATTATATATAATACTAATCACGCTATACACACCAAGACCCCTGCTGGCTATGTCAGTAGCCAGGAGAACTGCGTACTCCTTCCTGCAGAAAGTGTGGTACGTCTCCATCCTCTTGAGCTGGTGCATCTTCCCCTGGAGGGTCAATACCGGGTTCTTCGGCCTCAGCTTCTTGAACACCTCGCTGATGTACTTTACCTGTGCGTCACATCAGAAAATTGTAAAGGATTTCTACCGAATATACCATTAAATGGACAATAACGCCACTGAGGCTGATCAATGGAATGAATCACTGTAAATATAAAGAAAAAATGCTTACCTGATTGCAGGTGGAGAAAAAGATGATAATCTTGTGCCTCGGATGTGCTTTGATGTACGACCAGAGGATGGGCACTTTTTCATGGGCCTCACAGAGGATGTAGCTCTGCGTCAGGCCGTCTGGGGTCTTGAACTTCTCGTGTTCGTGGACTGCAACATACTCCGGGTCGGTGAGACTCAGTCTTGCCAGATTACTAACTTTCCTAACAAATGAACATTGCACTGTTATTTACAATATATTTTTCTCTTATTATTGTAAGAGTATTATCCTAAGATCAGTATGAAGCTCTAGCGATGGGGCAACAGATGAAATAAAAGGAAAATTATGCCTCTTGTTTTATCACGATTAACCATGTATTTATTTTTAAATAAGGCTGAATACTCTCTGACTAAATTCCAGCGAAGCTTTTAATACAGCGAGAAAAAATCCGTCTTATGCTATTTTCCAATTTATGTTCATCTCCCTCTAGTAAATTGCCATACGCTGCATGGGTACAGTTTTAATGCTGTGGGGAAAGCAAGTTCGTGACTGGAATTTTCTTACACAGTCCTTTAATCAATAATTATTAAAATTAAATTCATTGTTGTTATGATCAGGACAAAACTCAAAATTTTAGAAAAAATATAATTAATTAGAGCCATACATAGCACAGCACCAATTAGACTATTACATGAAGAATTCAGAAAAAACAATTACAAAATAAATGCCTAAACATTTTTTGTTTCGTTCTGTCTCAGTTAATATTAATAATCTGTATATTTAATATGAAATAAATTAGTCTGATGACAGAGCGAATTTCTTTAAATAGGTTGTATTATTAAATAAATTTATTACTCTAATAACTGTACAAAAAGAAGAAAAAAACTCCTGGCCTTCCCGAGTCTCTGAAAACTTTAAATGGACTACATTGAAGTGCCCTCTTGAAAAATATCGCCCTGGGGGAATTATTAAATAAAATATTAAATGAGATAAAACAAAATTATTTAAAATAAAAAATCTTATAAAAAAAACTAAAAATAATAATTGAATATGAATCTATCTGATGAGATTACTTGGTCTGGGTAGCCGAGAACAATAGGGTCTGCCTCTCCGATGGCAGGTTTTCGATGATCGAGTTCATCTCCCTCTTGAAGCCCATGTCTAGGCACCGGTCTGCCTCGTCCAGCACAAGCACCTGTAAGAAGTAGGAAATACATCAGTAAAACATTTTCATATTCAAAGATGAATATTGGAAAATATTTCTTGTTCTAAAATTTAAACAGTACATTCACATCCGTTGGAACTCATCGATTCAGTGATCATTTATAAATGACAGAAAGGGGAAAGATGGCAATTTTTAGCCGCTAAAAAAAGTTAGGCGAGTATTTTCTGCCTCACCACCCCCGCCTTCCTGTTTGATTCGTTCATTAACCCCGACTACCAGCCTGGAGGCCTAGGCAACTTTGGGGTCTTTTCCGTTTAGCCCACACCAGTGATTCAAACTATGGTTTGTTGTTTTATTATTATTTTTCAATGACAGAGGAAAGACCATTACATTTCTTCTTTCAGCTGAGTAAAAAAGTCTATTACTTATTTCAGGATTGGCTCCATGAGTAATTTATCAGTATTTACTCAGATGAAGGTCATCTACCTTGGTGGTTGCCGTTTATCGGTACATGTAGCTGTGAAAACCATCTGAAATGATGGATGAATGCATTGTCGTGAATAGTGAATAAATGACTAGTTAAATAAACTTTCGACTAAAATTTGGAGACGGGTGAGCTAGCTACACTCAGAAACAAACTTGCTTCTGTTATAGAAATTAAAATTAGTACATTGTAATAAACTTCAAGGAACGATTTTCAATGATCCAATGAATCAGTAAAGTGAACGAACAAATCACTGAATTCAGAAGATAGACGGCAGTGACTGTTACCATGATAACAGATATTCTCCGACTTGTTTACATAGGGCAGCGTTGTAATATGGTTATAATGATGCGGAAGGATTACAAGTATAATCATTATGTATCGTATAATAAGTTAATAGCTAATCATATTCGGTATCTAGGAGGTCAGATAAAAACACAGGAGTATACTTACTGCCGAGAGAAACACATTGAACAGTTAAGTTGACTGACCTGCATGTTGACACAGTCAAGGAGTGGGTTCTCGTCCATGTGCTGAAGCAGGCGACCCGGCGTGCAGATGAGGATGTTAACCTGGTGCATCCTGTCTTTCTCGAAGTGGAGGTCTTTACCGCCTGAAATATGTCAAAAGTTTTTTATTCAAGATATTAACAATTTTTTTAAGTATTGATTATTTTTAATGAAATTCTTCAATAAAAGTCAGATATTTCTTTCTGTCGCACCATTGATATCAAAGTTGGTGTTACTTTATAAATTGAAAATAAGTTTAATAAATATTTTCCATAAATGTTTAACGAGGGAATAAAATAATCTTGGCGCCCAGAAATAAATGTACATTAGCAATAACCAAACTTATTGACAACTTCAATATCTATTGACAGAACCAAAGGCCTCGGTAGTATGCAGTTTAGCAATTGACAAATGGTATAACTCATAAGAACAGGCCATATATAATTATCGTTGAGAGTATTGATCTCCGGTCAGGCAAACTGTCCCTTATGGAATTACGGCTACATCAATATCTAATTTCTTTAGCTCGCCTCGGAAATCCTTTGACAACATTGCCAGAATGAGATTTTTTAAAGGGTACTATGGCAGTAAAATTGTTTTCCCTTTAAAAAATTATCGTTCTGGAGATGTTTTCAAAGGATTTCTAAAACGAGCTAAAGCAACTGAATATTTACCAAAGCCGCTATTCGATCGAGGGGTTCTAAATATGAATCCTAGCCCTGTCATCATCTCTCTTATATTTGGCAAATAATTATCACAAGTTTTTCAACACATCTTTTGAAGGAAGCGTTTCAGACACAGGTCCAGAAGAGTTTATTTTTGTCTAAGGGAGAGATAATTAAACTTCAGGGAGAACCCTGTTATATTTTTTTATGAATTAGTAATTGACATGACATAACTTATAACATATGACGGGGCCAGGGTATAAACAGTAAAACTCTATTTATTTAGATTTTGGTGCAATATTGTAGCTCTAAGGCAGACAAATCGAACAGTACACTGTTGAGGAGAAAAACAATCTAAACACCTGGTTTTTAAAAGAATGAGGGGTCATGGGAAAAAAATATAATTTAAAGTTTAGGTTAAAATAATTTATGGTTTAGGGAGAGCTGTCTTAACTGTTTATCCGGTGAAGGTAAACAAAACCCTCACTTTCATTTTATATATTGTATAAGAATTGGTTTAAGTTTTTTTTTTACCTTAAATTAATTTTTAAACAATATTGAAAAATCTTATTTTTGTTCTGAAAAATTTGTCTCCTGGCGAACCTTCATATCTATTTAATCCAAGTTCAAATTTAGTCGTGAATTTAGATTTGAACTGGGAATCAGCTTAAGTCGATCAATGAAAAGTGTTAGATTTTCATCAAATTTATTAATGGACTAAGTTTTGAAATAGTAGGAGTATCTACATCAGATCATAGGTTCACGGTTCTGCTGATAGCAAAATGGAGAACTTTTTAATTATAAACTTTATTCAAATTTTTTCTTTTACATGAACGTCCATAACAAATTCACCATGGTTATTTATAATTTATTATCTTACCTTCTACCCGTTCGCGACTGCCCAGTTTACTAATGTTTTCGTCTTTCTCCAAATGTTTCCTTTATTTGGTCTGCCATGCGGTCAGTTTAACGCCCTTTAATTCCCGCTAATTTTCATATTCAAATCTCACAACAATATATTCCAGCTCTGCTCGCCAACCAGCATTCACCATTGGCCATCAACCGTTAACATTTTATTTTCATGTCCAAACCGTCTCATACAAGGATATACGTACATAGCATGTAATCTAAATTTTAACTGCGATTAATCTAATGTAATTTATTATTTATATAAGTGAACAATTTAAAATATTATAATTAGTCGATAAACTTATAGATATTATTAACACTTCATCACTTTTACTTAATACAGCAACTGAGGACGACCTCAGTTTATAGCCTGTTAAAAGATCTTGGCACTATAAAATAAAGAATGCGGGAAGACGGCAATTTTATACTATCTGTTAAAAATATCAACCCACAACATTTTCGAGAGAGGCTCAAAAGTAAAATTTAAATATAAAGTGCGAGGGATAACTTACCTATGACTAGCCCGGCGGAGAATTCGTGATACTTTCCGACCTTGACGAGCGTTTCATATATCTGGAGGGCAAGTTCTCGAGTCGGAGTGATGATGAGGGCTCCCAACCCGTCTAGTTTAGACCACTTCTGTCGGAACAAGATCTCCAGGATCTGTTTGTTATAAGACAAAAATTAGAACAAAAATACTCGAAGTCCAAGTTGATGTTGTGACCATGAATCAGCTACAAATCGACTTATGAACAGAATACATAACACAACATACCTAAGTAACACATAATAATCAGTTTGCAGTTCATTATCTAAAGCTTTGTCGAAGATTAAACAAAAATTCTGCAGCTGAAGATAAATACACAGTTACATATTTTTATTAAACTGCAATTCAATTAACATTAGCTTCAAGCCAAGATTTATAACCAACTATTTGGAAGTTAAATTATTCTTAATCGGGCGACTACTATTAAATAACAATACTTCAAAAAACACACGTAATAAGACGCATAACTTATTAGACTGGCTCGAAGTTAAAGTAAAATTCAAAATAATAATAACCATTTTCTTTTAGTTTAGGTTACTTTTAGGGTTTCATTGTTTATTCTCGAAAACCACAAACCCATATGATTTTACCCCTGTCTGTCAGTCTGTTCTGGACTTGGCGAGTCCCCTGTTTCATCAAGAGTCAAGAAATTTTACATGGTCCCAAGTTTCAATGACATAGAAAATGACGATAAAATAAATAAAACATGGATAAGTGTCATTAATAAAAAATATTTTTTGATAATTTTCAACAGGTTAACATTAATGATATCAATTTGTTCACAACTTGATCGTAGTTCAATGTAGAGGCATGATACTTTAAATGGCAAACTATCATCCTACAATTTTTGACACGTTAGCCACCTCACTGTGTAGTTTTGTATAGGACAAATCTTAAGTTTCACATGAGAATTTTCCATAAGAATGAAAATAAAAGGAATATAATTCCCATTTATTTTTTAGTATTGCTGGATTTTTGAAAAGCAGAAACTCTTTACGTTTGCAAGTATGTGTACGCATGTCTGTCCTGGAAATAGTGAGCCCCCTGGTAAACTTTCAAATGGTGGTTCCATTGGATTACTCGACGACCAGACAAATATTTTCTTAAATTAAGTGAAATATTTGTTTGAAGCGTAAGCCTCGGAACAAATCCGGGTCTCATCAGCTAGAAGTCAGCATGCCGATCCCTAGACAACAAGTATGGTCAATCCTTAAAAATTCTAAATGATTTCAAACACTTGCGACTTACAGGGATCAAAAAAGCAAGGGTCTTCCCACTGCCTGTCTTGGCAGCTCCGAGGACATCTCTACCCCTGAGAGCGAGGACGATGCTCTCTTTTTGGATAACGGTGGGTACGGTGTATTTATGTTCAGCAAGACCTTTCCGTGTCCTTGTAGATAGTGGAATGTCATCAAAGGAATTAATCTCTGAACTATCAACCTGTAGGCAATACACAAAAGATAACAAATTAATATCTCATTGATATAATAAACATTAGTCGTGGTAAACCACAAAATTTCTAAAGGGTACTAAATATCTTTACTTTTTTTTTTATATAAACTGCTTTCTTTCTTAAGGAAGGTAATGTTTTTCTCAAAAGTAATATGCAATATAATTGTACCTCATGAGAAGTCTGGGGGGAAAAATATTTTTATTAATGGAGTTTATGATTTTAAATAATGCATTATATCAATATAAACTAATTACTAAATGAAAAATGTTTAGAAATGATTCTAGCATTTACTACTAGTTTTCCAACAGTTATATCTTCTATAGTAACTCATCTTTTAACGAATCATGATCAAACAGAGGAATCAAAATGATCCCAAATCAGATTTGGGTCAAAATTGTAACCAGCGTTTTGCACATCGCACGACATAAACTATACCTAACGCCAGGGACTGGCATGGAGTAGAGAATAGCTAATGGAAAAAAGTCGCCATCTCACTTAAACATGATTACAAACTTCAGTGGAATTCATTCACAGAATTGAGCTAACTTACTTTTGGCGATAAAAACAAGAATTTAATTTATATGCATCCTTCCTGGCGAAACTTGCCCTAAACCTTTAACAGTGACTGCAATGGAACTACCCTCCAAGGGTAATAATGCAGGTCATGAATTAATATTAATCATGTTTTCGTTAGGAAAACGTTATAATGAATAAACCACTAACCTTGTCATATTTGGATTTCAAAGCTTCTATTTCTTTATTTTCCAATTCTTTTTTGTTCCCTTTAGCAAAAACTATCTTACCATTGGAGACATCTCCACTTTTGAACTTTTTGTACTTCATTATAAGAACAACGAGTAATTTAACATTAAAAAAACAACCAACTTATTTGAAAAGTGGACTATGAGGTAAGACACGTGAGGAAGGTTCTAGCCGTGTGCAGGTTGTAATTTACGATTGTGTGCTACGCACAACACTTTAGTAGCATTGCATAGAGGTCGAAGTTTTGGGCAAGTTAGGCCAAGCTGCCAGTTACTAAAAGGAGTGTTTTAAATTTAGCACCTTAGTTATATCAACCAATAGATTTATTTTTTAACTCCACAATTAAATTGTGTTCACACAATCATAATACTGTTTTGATAAGCTAGCCACAACACTGTTTCTAATTTTGGAAGTCTTTCTTTAGGATGGATCTCAATTTTCAAATAGGACATTTCCATATAAATGAAAATAAAAAATATTCACTAGTTTTTAGAGTTATTTAGTAAGGACTAGAAACTCTTTAGGCTTGCTTGTGAGTTCATAAACATTAAATTTTTGAACGGCGATTCCATCTGACTTCACTTCCATAAAACATAATTAAGGGTTAGTAAGTAATTAAGTGAAATATTTTTCGCGACTTTATTTGGCTGGATGGACATTAACAACATATATTTGTTTAAGTGATGCAGTGGCTCATAACGTCTTACAGAAACTACATTTAAATGCACTGGCTAGATATTCTTATAAATATTTAGTAGTTCATTTTATCTGGAGATATTGTAACTTTGCAATTATCTTTAATCTATAACTGATTGTTTCATAAGGAGTGCCTTCATTATTAGGGGTTATTATACCTTAGGCCTAAATAGAAAATGCTTACCTCAATATGCAAGTTGACAAATTGTTCATTTGCATTTCCAATAGACAAGGCATCATTGAAATAAATTTTAAGTTCATTAATGGTGGGTACAGTAGAAACTTTTTTTAAGATTTATATTTTAGACTGAATAATTTGTTGGGATATCAGCTTTAGTGGATGAAAGGAAGTTGTTAGCATCACTTCTTAAATGTAAGCAGCTATCTTAAGAATTTCATTTTAAAGAAGTTCTAACTGCCAATACAATAATATATGAAATAGGTAATAGTCATCGGTGTTCAGACTTATTAAAAAAAACTGTCATATTTATTTTATTATTGGTTGTAACTCTACGCGGCATCCTTGATTATAAATAGGCGATGTAATTCACTTAAGCTTTTACCAAAAGCTGCGCTGTGACCATTAGAATAATTTACAGGTCATTTTTTTTCTTCTGATCACCAAGAATTTATAGGAGGCACTCTTCAACAATCTATTCAGGGCACCTTTCTCATTTTGTCACGTTTTCCGCAGACAAACGACTTTGAGGATAGGAAATATCTGTGATTAGTAGTAGTGTTCTGTAATCATACTGCTTAGGTAATAATCAGCAAAAGAATAAAGTAATATGAAGACAGTTACGATTTAAATCCTGTAACTATCTTTTATAAAGCCTTGGAACAGAAACAACTTCTGTTATGATTCAATTGTCATGTAAAAAAGATTGATCGACTGTTTTTTCATATAATAGCTTACATGGAAGTGTGCCTGGCCAGACAAAAGGTTTTTCTTCGGCCTTGTCGCCTGAGCGTAGAGCTAATAATAATTAATACGTCTTATAAATAATAGAAATTATGCGACTTACTACTTGAAACCCATTTAAATTAATTTCTTCATCATTTTAATAACCAAAAGAACATACTCAAATTTATTCCTACATTTGGAAACCTAACCAATTAATAAGTTAAATAAACAATTATGTTGACATTTTTTTGTTTAACAATATGAACTGTTCATTGACAAAATAAAAAGAGTTTTCAATACTATTCATATATTTCAAATACACAATATAATCGTTCTACGTGTGCTTATTAAAAACGACACTCTTCCCTTCGACCATAATATGGCAATGCGTACATTCATTCTTCACTTGACACGAAAAACTGATACACATATCACTCACATCTTTATTCGCATGTTTTAAACTAACTATATTAACAACATCAATCGTTGAATTGATCACATTTAATGCCAAACGGATATGCTCATGTGCCACCCGGTATTAAAACTAGCCACAGTTCCGTCACATAACAAATTCACCCCTTTACAAGTTTCATTTAAAAAAAAAAAAAGGTAGCTTACAAAATGTATCAAATCAACACAAGATTTAAAAAAAAAAAGCAAAAAGCAAACGGGTTCATATTATTAGATTTATATTAAAGAAGAGAAAAGACATTCTGTTGATTACATAACAACGATACAGCGTTACACATGTTGACAATGGCTTGAAGATGACCAGAGGGTCATCACAAACACCTAAGCGCTTGACAAATTCAATTTTAATAATAACAACAGTTTAAAAATAACAGTGCCTTAGAAATCACTTCTACTCTACGCCATATGTTATCCTTTTTAAATGATTTATTACTTTGAACTAACTTTTGTTCTAATATAAATCTTCTCGGCTAGGGGAAGCTTGTGCATGCAGCAGCCACCTCCCCCTCGCCACGCATTAAATGTTATACTTAAATATAATTAATTTTTTTTTATCATATGTAAGGTTATATCAATATGTCATAGGTATAATATACAGAAACAATAATAATAAAACCATCGAGAGGGGTACTTTATATACGTTGAGTACAAGAGAAAGAGATAGAGATAAGAGATAGATAGAAATATATACCTGCGGCAACTATATAAATATATATACGCAACGATGAGCATACACAGGGGAGAGCGACAGTAAAAACAAATTCGGCATATTTGCAACAATTTATATAAATACAACACCGAGATAGTATTGATCTTTCTGCTACGTAACATACATCACATTAGAGAGAAGTCAAATGTATGTTTATATGGAGTTTTCAGCTACTCGAACAGTGACATTTATTTATAACTATAATTTGTGTTATATATATCATATCTATTCTCGACCCAAGTACAATCATGATTAATTTATTTAAAGTGACAATAATGTATGTTCTATGATTTACACAAGTCAAAATTACAAACATAAAACACATCAAAAAATCACAAATATGCATTTTTTCTTTACATATACTTGCACATATTGTTACATGCTGCCTCTATATAAATATATTCATATATATATAAATATTTTTATATTTAAGTTACTTAAAGCCAATAAGAAAAGTAAAAGTAAAATAAATTAAGTAATAATAAAAAAAGTCAATAGAAAAAATAAAAGAAAAAAAAACATAAAGAAAAATCGTTTAATGTCTTTTTATTTAAATTACAATAGTTTCCCCGACAAACAAAAGACAAAATAATAATAAAAAGGTGATGGGTATGGGAATGTGAAAGGTTACTAAGCTGGACTAACATATCTGTGAGAGGTGTGGCTGCGGTTGCCTTAAATAGATGGTCTCACATTTAACAGTCATAATATATATACATACATATGTAATATATATATATATATATATATAAATATATACTTAATCATAGCAATACTATATCAAAATCAGTTATTATAATATTATTATGGGAGAAGAAATTGATGACGAATCATGACACAAAAACAAACAAAAAATAATAAACAAAACAAAAAATTTATATACCTAAGTAAACAGTAATTAAGTTTTATATAAATTAAGGGTGTATATATGTATTATATATGTAAACGATAAACAACAATATTACTTCTAAATTACTTTTAAACTTTTTTTTGCTTTTTTACAAAAATTTACACAGATATTTTTTGTTGTATGTTAAACGTTGTGAAGGCTCACTTATTAATGATAATACCACTGAAAACATCAAAGCCCACTTTGAATGTCACTTTAGAAGTAAGGCTCCCGAGTGGTTCCTTCTCACCGAGACAATGGAAAAGCAGGAAAATGCGTTTCACATCACACTTTGCTTGATGGTTTTCAGCGCTCGCTGACGGTTCACTTCGATGTCATCATGGTTACAAACTCTGAAAGAAAAGAAAAGGAAACAAAACCATCGGTAAATTAATTAATTAACTTTAAGATCCACAAAGAAACTATTTATAATCAAATAACATTTAGAGTGATAAAATACAAAATAAAATTAATATTAACTCTTGACATATTATGCAAGTTGATTTAAAAAAAAGAAATGAAAATGTATGTATGAAACACATAACAAAAAAAAGAGACACATTAATAAAAAGAAGTTGTTAACAATAACTTTATTGGGTGTTTTACGTTATACCCAAAACAGCAAATTTTACTACAACCTGTCATTTGTTGTTGAAAGATATTCGGCCGTTATAGTTGTTCGCCACAAAAGGGTAAGTAGGTATTTGACCAAAATGCAAGGACAAGGTTATGTTTAGTACATTTAAAAAAAAACGTTGCCCAACTACCCCCAAGCAATTTTCTCTTTTAGCTAGTCAACGTAACCTTTTTTTGATATGGTTTCCAACATTTTGGGAAAGTACTGGTGATGTATCATATCGTTATTATAGCTTTTTCTAATAAGTAATATATAGATGAAAATAATGCAAAATGCTTACATTTCATCTCGTTACTAAAAAGTAAATTTCCTTTATGAAGTACTATTATACGATAAATACTATATATACACGTGTCAATGATGCCGCCTATAATAATAATGTAATATAAATGACACCGAGACATATAATAGTCAAAATTACTTACATTCCTCTAAAATAGAAGAGCAAAATTAGTTATCAACCTTTGTGAGACCGATTGACTACACATCTATAATGTTACTTAAGTCAATTTGCTTTTAGATGTACATGTAATCTTATTTCGGCTTGGTTTGAATAGGACATATTAAAATACAAATAGTTTTTTTAAATCTCTAACGAAGCTCACACTTCACATTTTTTTCAGCCTCGCCTAGTTGAATCGCACATAAGAGAAAATAGTAAGCTTGCTATGCTATAATTCACTGGAGTGAGTATAACGAAAAAGACCAAATTTATTAATTTGTTTTTCTTTTTAAATAAAGATAAAGAGAAAGTGGTCTAATAAGAAATATTCGAGAGCATACCTTAACGAGACAACTTCCATATAACACCATTTGCTACCAGTGACGCATGCAAGACAATGAGCAAGCATGCACTTGATCACAGCACATTGAGAAGTAGAATCCATTACGATTATTATCCATGTAATAACTATATAGAATATATGATAGACCGAGATATATATATGTATTATAGCTACTAAATATAGCCTCACAGTGCGTCATTTGTGTAAGAGCTTTCTTTCAGTCAGTGTACTTTCTAGCGACAGTATCTATACAGGACTAAGGACGGGTAGGAAATATATATCATTCTAGTGCCTTGGGTGAATGTGCGCATTTGTATCAATGTGTGCGAGTATCTAGCCAACCAACTTAACAGTCTACATAAAGAAACAAACACCAAAACTCCAATAGTTACAAATGTATTAATAGTTATTAGTTGTCGTATGTTATCCCTGTGTAATTTTTAATAACTGCTGGTTAAAGAGAAATAATAATGTGTTACGATTCAAACCCGAGACCTTATTATTTCTGTCCAGACCCTCAAACCGCCTGGAATATTATACCATGTTGTCTCCCCCCTCCCCAGTCATTCTCTATTCTCTCTAGTGTTCTATTTTCAACGAGAACTTATAAAAATTAAAAATACAGATAGAAATAATGGCGAGAAGACCAGACTAACAGCGGGTGTTTCCAATAATCGTTTAGTAAAAGCCATGGACACCAATCATGTATAAATGCAATTAAACAAACTATTAATTTTTTTAAAAATCAAGTTTCACTAATTTTAATTGTGTTTTTTCTCTTTTAATTGTTGTTTTCACTTATATGGGCTGTGCAATTTTAGATGTAGATTATGATGACTGACTACGGCTAATTACAAAAAAAAGTTTAAACTTATCTACAGTGATCAGATCTGAATGTTAGCATTAAAGATATGTCAGCTAATTATTATTGATGCATAACCCCCCTGGTGTAAATTCAAATTATTTCTTATCATTTACACTAATGGAATTACGTACCCCAATCATTAATGTTAATAAAACAAACAATGTCTTTAGAACAAGACAACCTTATTTTCCTATTTTCCACCAAATAAAAATCATAATTTTAAAAGAAAGAAAAATAGCCAAAATAATAAACATTTATTGATAAACGGGAAAAGAATATAAAAGTTTGAGACTAAAATTGCAGTTCTCGGCTCAGCAAAGGTAGATTAACTTTTGTTTCTTTCTCTTCTTCGACAGTATCTGCAGCACCAGCTTTCTGAACATTTCGTCGCAATCTTTTAATCTCTTTACGCCTTAATTCGACATTTATAATGTTTGCAATTACATTCATCCTAGCGACGAATGCTAAACATTTCACATTGTAATAGCAATTCCATCATGAAATTGTGATAGAAAGCATTTTAATTGTTATTCACTTTTTGTTTTATTTAGGTTAATTAATTTCACCCTTATGCCGGATTCCCACGGGGCATGAATCACGCCAGCTAGCTTGCGTTTGAAGCCGCTAACAAAAAACAAAAAGAGTTCACATGAATTGCAAAGGCAAAATCAATTCGTATTAAGTGTAGCAATAAAACTCACTGTCGTAATTTACGCCCCCGGGGGGAGCTTGGCATTATATATCTCCCCATTTAAGGCTGAAAGGTTATAACAGCTAAGGTCTCCTGTTACACTCAACGATTCGAACTTGCAGCTCAACATATAACGATGAAGCAGTTGTATGCTAATCACTACACACCACACGAGGTAATGGCTGCCCCTTTTTATCGTCAATTTGGCGACAGACGGCATTATACAGCCTGTCAATGAACAATCTAACTAAATAATATATCTATGCATATATTTTAAACTGTTAAATATCACCACAAGACTAACATCAATAATAATAATAATAATAATAAAATAAAACAAAACAGGTCTAAATTGTAAATAGTGACAACAGGTGGAAAAGAACATGAACATGCTATGACATGATGCTACCGGTCATGCTAAGAGCTTTGCCATCTCCTTCTTTCCGTAGGGAGAGTAACACCACACAACGCCAAATTAAAACGTGAAAACAAGAAAAAAATGGAGAAAAGGGCAAACAAACTACCACCACCACATATAATTGTTAAATTAAAGTATTAATAAATGGATGGATGAGGATATAGCAGAGTTTAAGTATAGATTATGTACTTTTTTTTTATGCTAGTTAAGAGAAAATGATATTAATAATTATTTTTTAAGCTTCATGTGTGCCCCAATTTTTTACTATGAAGGAAAAATAAAAGACAAGACCAGTGGAAAAATTAAGGAGATATAACCAACACTGTAAATAATATATCTCAATAAATAAATTAATAATTATTAACTAAAGAAAAAAGATAAAGATGGAGCTTGTATCTTCTGATCTCTGGTCGGGTGCTCAATCAACAAGGCAATTAGTGTTGACCCGGTAGTTCAGTCGATATCGAGTCTCAAGCTTAAGGTTGTACCATGGCAAGCTAATGAGAGTAGATATTGACTAGGCCATCGGGTCAACAAGAATGACTCGGGGGACTTGACGTGAGATCATCAAGTACTTATCCAATGGTTTCCAAGGTCAATCTCATTCTCTTTTTTCTTTGGCAAATACACTTTTATAATTAAAAACACATTAGCAGCCGCTACAAAACTGAAAGCACGAGTCCAACACTGTTAACAAACCTCCTCCCGCCTCATGACAGTATTGAGCTGGTGCAGCAATTTTAATTCTGTGCGGGCTGCTGTAGGTACCTTAATTTTTTCCACAGCCCTGTTTGAGTATAAATAGGTTAAAGAAACTAAAGACTAAAAAAGCAGCCCCAAGCTTGCCATCCGATATCAAAAGCACAGCTAGCCTGTCAGCTATCTATGTTAGCCTGGAAAACTATCTCTCCGCACCATGCTTTATTTCCGACGGCACACACGATATCCCAAACAGCTTAGATCATCCCCTTAATGTGTTGCCACTTGTCTGACAATAGATTGTTCATCAAGCCAATTTGCAATTAAGTCGAGTACTTCTTGGCTACAAAAATTTTGCATATCAATTGATTCAAAAAACAACATCTTCAAATCTTTTAAAAATAAATAAAGCAGGGCTAAATACAGTTGTTCGCATCACAAAAACAAATTAAGTGATTTGCTTCTGTACTCTCTCCACTCGAGTTACCATTCGTAGATTCTATATGCTGTACGCAACCTACCTACCTGTTAAACAAACCGTTTGTTAGAAATTGCGTTTTTATACTTGTTATTAGTTCCATACATGTCACCCGTGATAGCCGTTTCAACTTCATTCTTGGGCTGTGTAAGCAGACTTGTCTGAAATTGTGACCTTGACATCTAATACAAAATTACAGACTATGTAAACTGTAACTATTACAAGTACCGCCTCGCCAAAATGTGGAAAAAGCTAATGTATAGACCAATAAAAAAGAAAAAGATTTATGCGCTTAACGAGCACTGCCCCTCTATGGTGTGTAGAAGTGGATCTAACAATAACTGCAACAATGTATGTAAAGAATCATGCACTTTAATTGTCTTGCATTGTTTAATAAAATTTTTATCTATAATCATATATTATTATTATGGATAATAAATAAATACTAAAAAGAATTGTTTGATTTCAAGATCTAGGACCGGTTGAGCTCACTTTATCGCAAATAAAGAATGTACTTTTAAAAAATAAAAGACTAGTTACGGCTATAGATTTGAATATGTGTCAACGCCTATTACGGATGAACTAAGTCTCAGAACAAGTGGCAACAACCCCATTACCAATTCAAACCCCGACATTAATATTTGTTAAATTATTTTACTTATTATTAATTAAATATTCATATGAAATATCAAATAAATAATGTAAAAATATTTATTATGTAGTATTTAATTATAGATCTTATGTGATCTTTAAAATTTAAAAAGTTTGAAATGTGATGTCTAAGAAACATAATTTTTTTATTTAGGCAAATAAAAAGTTTATTAATATATTTACAGTGGAACTTCCCTCTTCAAAGAATAATTTTTTTGTATTGTTTATCTCAACTAAAAGTTGGTAATTGACAGACCAGCAAATCATAATCCCCTCGAAAAATCCTGTTTCCACGAAGGCCTGTGCTATTTAAATTGTTTTATTTCTGCCATACATTAAGTCATTAAAGAGACTACAGCGGTTAATTGATAGGTCAACCTTCAAAAAATCATTTTACATTTGGCGTGAGAGGATACCGAGGAGGGATCATCCCCATAAATATATTTTATGAAAATTAACATCTTTCTTTCTGACCAAACTTAACTAAGCGGATTCCAAACAAATGCACCCACTCAGAACTATTACTGAACTTTTCAGCGTACATTGGGAGGCAAATTAAAGTTTTGTTTGATTTTAACAGCGATTAGTTGAACGCCACAACAAGTACTTCTGCTCTCATTAATCATCAAAAGTAAAGTCATACTAATCGAAACAATGAAAAATCTATCTGTCCTTTATAGAAATAGCATTATCTTTAAACCACTGTTTGATTGATATAAATTCCTTCCTAGTGTCTTTTAGGGGAAGTTCCAACATAGATATATTTCTTATCCTTAATTATTGGGATAGGACTGAGGGTTAAATAGAAACATGCCCTAAGAGCAGCTTGGTGAACTAATTTCGGTGTTGGTTGTATATATAATATATATATATAGTAGTATATAACAAACACAGCTAACATATGTCATTCCACTTTTTTTTGAAAAGCATACGTATCTCTCACTGACCGAGCATCGGTTGAAAACTATTCGAGCGATAGTACGGAAATCTGCAAGGAGAGACAGCAACGAGTCACATGACAACAGAAATGATAACTGGCAGAAGAATAGAGAAATGATTTTGAATTTAACAGTAGTAGTAGTAAATAAGTGCATTTGTAAGTAGTAGAATTGTAAGAGGAGTTGAAGGTCGGCAAGAAGTGAAGAGATGACACTGATAGGAAATGATCAAAGTAAACTGGAAATCAATAATGGTTTATATATATTTAAATTTAAAGCTGCGGTTGGGTTTGTATCCTCCCGTGGACAGGTGATCATACTTAACAATAAAATTAGCTCTTACGGTTTTTAAATAAAAAAAAATAGGCCTCACTACCTCTTCTTGGCAAGACTTAAGGGTGAAAAATACATTGTTAAATGTATAAATATTAAATTACGTTATTACTTTTACCTGGATAAATAACAAAAATGACCTTGGGTTCAAAAAGTGGAGATCTAACTAGAAAAATTACAGAATTGTTTGATTTAGACTAAAGAGAGAGAAAATAATACAGATTATGCTAATGAAAAATTACTAAATTGCTAAAACTAACCTTTCTTAACAGAAAAAGTATAAACAAATAATTAATAAAGGGATGTATACAATTATGAATCGCTCAATCTGTTTCAAGAGTTTAAAAAGAGGGTTCCTTTTGAGTGCCATATTTGCTTAAATTATGTTATAATTATTTTTCATTTGGACTAAAGTTGTATTTATCGGAACAATGCAATTTTATTATAAACATGTTAAAAGTTGTTAATCACAAACTGTGATTAAAAAAAAAGTATGACAATATATCACCAGGTTAATAAGAGGGACAATATCGAGGTAAATTGTGCCTGTTGAGGAACATAAAGGGTTTGTGAGTGAAGGTTTAAGAGGTTCGAGGTTAAAAGGTTTAGTTAGTTAGACAGGAGGGGGGGGGGGTTGTTGTTAATGAATGGAGAGGAAATGTAAGTCTTTAAAGATCATGCACTTGCACAAAATCTTAAAAATTTAATAAAGGGAAAAAACAAAACAACCAAAGTATTTGTTATTATAGAAAAACAAAAACAATTGCTCTATATGACAGACCTAAGTCTAATAATAGAAAAAAAAGAGCTGAAGATGAATAATTAATAAATATTTAATTGAATAATTATAGGCCATTAATTTTATAGCTAGGTAGCTAGCTAGATATAATAATTAATAAACAGGATACCACGGTAAATAATTCAAAAATGGCATTAAAAACCATCATTTTGAAAGATGACATTTGATGAAAATAACAAACAAATGAATCTAAATACAAATATATTTTTGTTTTGTTTTAAATTTATTAGCTTCCAATTAAATAAAATAATAAGTACAAAATAAATTACAAATATAAATCTAACCCCTCAATCACGTTAACCCTTCAAATACCATGAAGTCCTTTTTTTAGGTCACCCTATATCTGGAACCAATTATTATTCATTCGGGTATCATAAGTAATTCAGATCAAATAACATTAAAAAGGGGTTTAAGTTAATTTATTTACAAATACTATTTCATAAAAATGATTTAACTCAGTTCTGAAAATCCACATTTAATATACTTTTTGTAATCTGGGCATATGTAGCAGAGTGGTTTGAGAACGGACTTTGTAAATTAACTAATACATTACAACCATGTGAACTATTGTTTCCTAGTGAAAAAAAAAGAAGGAACCAGATCTAGGTTTTAAGGGCTGAACAGCTTATGAGAAAATGACATAACCCGAATGAATTAGAATACATGGGGGGTTTTTGAGAAAAATCACAAAGTCATTAGGAAATCTGCACATTCATTTAGTGAGTTTAATTTGAATTCAAGTGTGGGGGGATTCATGGTCTTCGGGGGGTTAAAATGAGTCTACCCGACTAAGAATTTTGATATTAGTGTGTTTATATTATGTAATATATTATATGAGCAGCGGTACGGCACTCACCCTCATAGTTGACTTGGCCATCACCATCGATATCAGCCTCTCGGATCATCTCATCAACTTCTTCGTCGGTGAGCTTTTCGCCCAGGTTGGTCATGACATGTCTCAGCTCAGCAGCGGAGATGAATCCGTTGCCGTCCTTATCAAACACTCTGAACGCTTCCCTAATTTCTTCCTCCGAATCGGTATCCTTCATTTTTCTAGCCATCATCGTTAGAAATTCAGGGAAGTCAATAGTTCCATTTCCTAGTTTACAAACACAAAATTAAATAAATTAATTATTTATTTATTTAATAATACAACAAAATAAATCATTAAAATGTCATAAACACATTCTTTATTTTTATCTAAAGTAGGAGAAACTAATTATAAAATGACAATTTAAATTTGTATTTAAATGAGAGAGAGATGCAAGGTTGACAAATCTTTCAACAAATTGCACCATTCCACCTTATATAAAGTATTCAAATTTATTGACAGGCAGCATGCTGTCTAACAAATGAAGGGAATACAAATTATTTGTTATTTATAAAGATAATTTTAAAAAATAAATCGGACATGCCATGATAATATAGGGCAACAAAGAGCTGAGAGCAAACTTAGGGAATGGGTGGGGGCCCTTTACATATTTTAACATGTTATTTTAAATTTTACCAAAGCCCCTAAATTTTAAATATATTTTTTCAAATTGTATTATTTTTTATACATATATTTTGCTTCCCATTACTAGAGAGAATCATAAGTTTCCTGCATATTGCATTCTTGTGATGAACAAGTGGTCCCTCCTTTTAAGGAATAAAAATCACAAAAATAATTGATTAAAAAATAAAATATTGTAATTGAAAAATAAAATTTGTGAAAATTATTATGCTGACACAGAATTTAGCGTTGCTCAAATTTTGAGAGGTGCAGTATTTTTATTAGTATTTATATAGCCATTACAACATTTTACACAAGAAAAACAATTAACCATCCCTCTAATGATAATTTTGTAAAAGACGTGGGATATTTTATAATACTAAAAATAATTTTTATTGATAAATTTGAGAAACCGAGTTATGAAAAAAGATCCATTGAAAATGACTATATTAGAATTATCTCTCGTTATATTTTGTGTACAGATTAAAAAAAAGTAAAAACAACTTAAATTTGAAAGATAATGCCACTTTGGTGCTGTTCAATGAAAGAATACCTAACCCTAAATCTAATATAGTCACTTCATTAAAGTATCATACTATATATGTTGGCACGCCATTATATACTATCTAACGCAGTCAGATTACAGACAGCAACACGTAATGTTGATCAAAATTACTTAGTATTTTCAACTAACCGTCAGCATCTACTTCATTGATCATGTCTTGAAGCTCAGCTTCTGTTGGGTTCTGGCCGAGAGATCTCATGACGGTTCCCAATTCTTTGGTAGTGATGGTACCATCACCGTCCTTGTCGAACAGCGAAAACGCCTCTTTGAATTCTGCTATTTGTTCTTCTGTCAGTTGGTCAGCCTGCATAACACAAACAAACGGGATACATTACATTATAATTTTTTGCAGGTTTTTATTAATAAACCAAAAATATTTAATATTATAAGCATGTTACAAAAATAAAAACACTTAAAACTAAATTATATTATCTTACTGTATTAAAATTACAGAAACAACAAATAAACTCTAAGTTAGGTTAAAGAGAGTGGACAAAAATTATGAAAGAATCTCATTTTAAATGAACAATGCAAACTGGTAAAAAACTTCACTTTAATTTTTTTTTTGGCTTAATCTCTAAACTAAATGAAAAAACAAAACAACCACATTTAATGTTAGGAGAAGGTGGTAGACAATTTTGATACATTTGGCAAATATATGCATATTTGTGTGATCTTATGTATTTCTATGCGAAAAAATGTATTAAATTGTATTGAAAGATATTTAAATATAGAAGCTCGTTTTCAAATACAAGAATTAATATTGAACAGAAAGGATTTAAAGAAAATAAAAAAAACCTACTCAAGTTGAATAAGATTTTCAACATACCAAAAAACTTCAAGGTAATCTAACCTATAAGCTGACAATTACAATGGAAAATAAAAAAAAATCATTGAATTTCTTGTAAAGTTTATTTCCTAGATCATAGAAGAAAACAAATTGTTTAAAATTATCTCTATTTCATATGAACTGAAATATTCTAATTTTAGATAATTGTTTAGAAAATATTGCAATCTCTTCGTTTGGTCCCACCCAGATTCGATTAATTACCTGACAAGACAAAGGTACTTATTTTAAAATCTTAAGAAATACTACTCATTTTCCTTCATTCTTAAGTAAAAGGCAGGTACTTATAAACGTTCAACTTTTGAAAATCTATCTATGTATAAAACATCATTCCAATAATAGAACACAACTGAATATGTTTACGGTTAATATACAACTGTATAAAACCCTAAAAAAAGTTTTCAGAAGATACTGTTTCGCTAGTTCTTTCAAGATAAGAATTCAGGTAATAAAATAAAATAAAAATACATTTCTCATTGACAAAATAAAACATCTTATTTAAAAAGATAAAAGCAAGATATCATAATGAGAAAGAGAAAATAGGTGAAAAGTATTATTTGAAATGGAAATCAAACATAAAAAATTTATATAACTACATTGGAGGAAAAGTATAAGAAAAAATTGTAAGTCTTAGTAATAAATAACTCTTCAGAAATAAAAATATTCAATAATGCAAGTTGAGCTGTGAACCATATGTTATTTAT
The DNA here is from genome assembly GCA_930367205.1 of Acanthosoma haemorrhoidale. Taxonomy (NCBI): domain Eukaryota; kingdom Metazoa; phylum Arthropoda; class Insecta; order Hemiptera; family Acanthosomatidae; genus Acanthosoma; species Acanthosoma haemorrhoidale. The sequence goes on from OV884012.1 coordinate 952,754, forward strand.
AATTATAGTTAGTAGCTTTCATTAAATATTATCAAGTAATTGAAATTAAAAACTATTCGTACATGTTCTTTAATAACAGCTTCTAGAGTCAATTTAATACGACGAGGCTTTGCCACTTTAATTTTTGACGGTTCCTCTATTATTTTAGATTGTTCCATGATTCCTTCTTCCTCGTGAGATATTCTTTGTTCTTTAACTTGTTCCTCGACCTCGACCCCATCCGATTCCTCACTAGAAAAATCTTCTGTTGTTCCAACATCAAGAAAGAGCGGTTTCGGACTAAAACCAGCTACAGCTTTATTCTGGAAATCTTCGATATCTTCTAAATTATCAGGTACCTTAGCACCAGCTTTTTTTTCAAACTTCCCTTTTGTTCTATCAATTTTTCGCTTCACACTAGTGCTAGCAGCGCTGGAAGTCGAAGACGATGATTCTGTGTCAGAACAGCTTATTGCAACAACTTCCTTAAAATCTAAATCTTTGTCATATTCTGGTGCCTCGTACGTCTTCTTTAAGATAGATAACTTGGCGATCACTTCCTCCAGGCGTTCATCATTTTTATCGCCAAGGTCTATGAAATCTGTATTTTCCGTTTCAGTGTCTGTGGGAGAATCTGTGAGTAAATAGTTCAAACTTTCCATCTGGGATGGGGTCATTTCTACAGGGTTCTTAGGTTCTTTCATAGAACAATCGGAGATTTTCTTCACGTAAGACATTATGGCTTAATGATAACTTGACAAATGAACAAACTTTAAATTATACTGTTCAATTGTATTTTTAGTAAATATAGAAAAGTGCAAACTTATATCTCTTAGCAACAATAGTTAATAATAATTATAAAAAATGCTATATTAACAATAAAGTTTTACTGTAAATATTTAAAAAAAAAAAAAATGTTATCTATCTTTAGGCCTAATGTAGGAATCCATGAGGCTATCAAATTTCCTTTACTTATTTATTTAAATGTGAAAATAGAATTAAACTGTACCATGACTAGTGGAAGGTAGGTAAATTGAGGAAGGGAAGAAGGTAGACCGCTCTCCGAATGGAAAATACAACGGTGTTAAAGTGGCACGATGGCGCTAACAGAATTTTCTCAAGAGCACAGTAAAATATCGGGAATTTGTAAATAGGCTGTTGGGGGGGACAGCAATGGGGTTAGGAGTATAAGTTATAGATAAAAATGACTTACCATTGTACAGTTGGTTGGTGTTGGAGACTAGAGACTAGTAAACACTGGCGGTTAAACTACAAAAGCGACACTGGACCGGGGGTAGACTACTGGTGGTGGTGGACTGTCGATGACGTCACCTGGCTCCGTTGTATCCCTCCGCCTGTATATGCCTAACGCCTAAATAACTGAATGTCTATTGCACTTAATCACTGGTAATGTCCTCCGTTGGACGAGTAGAGGCAGATGCGAGTGGTGTGTGGGTCCTGAGGGAGCGAGCACCTTCTGTAGGGGCGACTATCAGTGGATTACGTTTTGTCAGCCAGAGACGAAAGGCTTTATAGGTGCTGGGTGCGGTCTTGTTTACAAGGGTTCCCTGTCCGCCAGCCGAGCTGGCATCTCATTGGCTAGCGGTCACCTGCAATGCGTCAACTCCCGTCTCTCCTCCTCTCCTCTCCTCCCGTCCTCCTTCCCTCCCTCCTCATCCCTCCTATCTTTTAATTATTAAACCACGAAATATTCAATCCGCCCATTTTTCACCGTTTCCTACGCAACAATAACCTTATACTTCAGGCCAATTGTTCTCTGTTGTAAAACTACTTTCCGTCTTTCATGGTACAATAAAGAGTAAAAAAAAAAAAGAATTGTCTTATGTCATTCCACACGAATTATAAACGATAAAAACGCAGTTAAAATTAAATATAGGCCCGTTTTTGAGAAAACGCTCGTGACCGGGGGGGGGGGGGGCGGGTTTTGAAATTGGCGGCTGTGTAGCGTCGGCGCCGCGCAGACGCACCGGCCTGGCGCGGAATATTTGAGTATTGCGGATCGGGTCCCTGTTGCACTATTGCGCATCGTGGGCCTATTGAGCACTCAATGCGGTGTGCCTGCACACTGGTGCATATAAAGGCAATTGTACTATTGCATCAGGCGATGTATCCATTATGTCCGCCTGTCCGTCGCTATTTATCTAATAAATTATTGATTGAGATCCGTGACGGAAGGGCGGCCGCTCGAGCCGACTGCGGCCGGGCCCGGCCGTGACGAGCCCTCGCTCCGTTTCCTATACCTCTTCTAATCGAATAGCCAACCTACCTTTCAAGGACAATGAACCTAGTTTCAACTTTTAATATTTTAACTGTGCTCTGTGAAAATTGTTTCATTTTTTAACTATCGGTTCGAAAATTATTTAACTCTCCATTATTTATATTAGGCCCATAAAGTTGGGAAACAACTCTTTTATAACGCTATACCTTCTCGCTCGGTGCAGGTTGACGGCGCGAATTTACATTTATATCTCCTTTTGAAAATGGCTCATCTATTGCCGAGAAAAATACCATTACTTTCCAGGTATTAGATAAGAGACATTTACATGTGTATATCATATACAGTAGTAACTTTTCACCTATTCCGCCATCATCAATAACTTAACACATATTGTTTTTTCATTAGTGTAATTATATATGCATATTTTGTTTTTTTATAATTATATAGTCTTTGAATAGGCGTAACGTTGACAGTAGGAACGATATAGTTGTTAATAAAAGTATTAGGAAGAGGTCGAGAACATTTTTTCGCTGCTTGTTTGCTGAAAACTTGTACGAAAGGTTATGTTTAAATTCACTATAAGCTAAGCTCATTTAATACTATCAGTCATATTTGTTTCTTATTCTGCGTAAACAAATACAAATCGTACGATAAAAGTTTATTTTTCACACAGAAACAATGATTAAAACTAAAATAAATAGATAATGGTGTTCTTTTGTTTATTGACCTAGTTGTGTTGTGTTTGTTGACCTAGTATCACAGACAAAAAGTTTCATCGCCGCTTCCTTTGAGAAGCTTATTTCTTTTAACTTGTGTTGTTAATTCACGAAATTTCCAAAGATTATGTTTTAAAATGTCAACAAACATAACCTATTGTTGTTGCCGTCATCGACCTACTGGGGGGGGGGGGGGGTCTACTACTACAAACGTTACAATACCTACAAATATTGTTTTGTTAAATGAAATAAATTCATTAAATATACACAACAGAGAAATTTAGGTGATCTAACTTTTATTTAATCATTCGAGTGAGGAGGAAGTTTCTCTTGGGGATGTCCTGTCTTTTCCATTACGTCAAAGCTATGATACATACGAACGGGTGAATCACTTTATATATATATATATTAGGTTGTAATTGTTTTTAATTCCCTAGAGTACCCTAGGGAGTATTTATTACCCATATGTTACAATATTACATACCCTTTGCTAAGATTACGTGTATCCTGTTTATTAAGGTAAGGTTAGGTTAAAATGGAGTAAACAAATTGTTTGTTACGAGAGTTAAATAATATTTATAAAGGCGCTTTAATATAACCATCGTTAGTTCATTGGACTAACTTTAATTTACTTTCAGTAAAAATAACAATGCAAATTTGTTTTGTAAATTGATTTTCTCAAAAATGGACTACTTTTTTTTCACTCCTGAAAATGGATGTAACCTGTTTTGAAACCAAATACCTCCAATATATACATACTCACTAAAAATAAGCGATATTTGTTAGTATAAAGATCTAAAAAATATTACTAAATATATAGCTAAGATTGTGAATTTAAATTATGAAATTCTATCGTTAAACTTATGCTAATTTGTTGTGATAATAATTGCTTCATTTGTTTTTTGAACAAGTGTACATCGACATTGCCATTCTGGACGCACTTCGAAGGAACTCCAATTTAATTCCAACCCAACTGTGTATTTGTGTATTTTTTTTTTAAATGACAATCTACTTTCTTTAATCCAGTTTTAGTTTATTTAATCCAATTGATCTTTAGTTCAATCCGAATTTTAATTTAAGTTTACTTAAACTATTAGCTTTATTAGTTTAGCCCAACAATATTTATGGTCTTAGGTCATGGTCATAGGCGATAGAAATATTTCAGATTTTCGTCAAATTTATTATTTTGGAGGAGATTCCGATATAAATACGTTCACTATTTTTAACATGTCTACCTTGGACACGGTGAACACGAAATATGTGGAAATTAGTAAATTTTACGAGAATGAAACAAACTCATCCACTCATGGACTGAAATTATTCTACACAGATGTTCACATACAGCTGTAATATATTCATTTTAACCACCCACGAAGACCTTGCGCGATCCTCATTGAAATTCTTTCCTGGTCGTCTGAAGCTAAACTCTACTTAGGGCTTACTATAGTCTAATCGTCTATAGCCTGTCTCTTACTGTCTTTTCTTTCCTTTGCAAAATTCAAAATAATTAATTAATAATTAAATAGAAGAAAGAATATGTGGAGGCTACATTGAGGAAGTTGGACGAACGAATTATACGAGCCAGAATGGTTCTCGTGTGACAAAATGGCGCCATTTCTGTACTCAATCTACACCATAGCAAGGCGAACTAAAACCACTGAGCTAAGCATTTATGGCCATTTATTTTATTAAATTACTGGAGTTTCTTGAATACTCGTATTGGTTTTTGATGATTTGAGGGTTTCGTTGATTTTAACCAGAAACCCTAATGAGAGATGATAACGGCCCACTACTAGGAAAAATATGCAGACCCGTTGCAAGTGATCCAATTGTCTAGTACCCAACAATCAATTAACTAGTACTTACTTATAAAATAAAAGTTGTTGTCAGATTCATAAACATTCATTTTGGAACTAGGGAACAAATGAAACAGAGGTAATGGCGTGTCGATGAGAAGGTGACCACTTGGGATTTGCCAAAGAAGAAAGCTTAAGGACTTAAGTGCCTGGGTTCTTTCCCAAAATATAAAATGTCTCCTTGCCGAGACCACTTAGTACCTCATTGGCAGGCAGCTAGTTCCAATGCCCGATGTACGCCAAAGGGACCACTGGCACTTTTTCAAAGAGGAAGCCTTTACTTTCAAACAAGTATTTTTATAAAGGTGGAATATCAAGCGAAAGCATGAGAGGAAAAATATCACGGCACTGAAGGTCATTAAAGAGCTATTTTTGTAAAAAAAAAAAAAAAAATCTATTAGTCTTTTTTAATATCTCTGGAAGAGGTTTTTGGTCTATCATAGTTCCCATATGACGAATTTTGTATGATACAAAGTACTTATAAATAGAAATGAAGTAATAAATATTTTTTTTAAATGTGAAAATTGTTGTATTAATTAAATTACAGAGAGAAGAGGACCTCTTAAGGCGGATGTGAACAAAAAATCCATCGCAATGAGTCTAAAAGTGACAAAGCAAAAAATAGGTTTACACCACTAGATCGCGTGACCTGATTAGACTTTTTTTACCCCGAAAATTCACCCTGCAAAATTTAAAGAATTTTTCTTCAGTATATGTATATATATATATATTTAAACAAATACTACTGTTCTTCATAATTGTATTAATGGTTAAACTCGATGTTTATACAACATACTTTCTGAAAACCATTTAGTAAATTTATTTTGGTCTGTTTCACTAATATCTCTTTTGAATGTTTCCGATCAAATATAAACGGTATCGATTTTGGCACGGTATCGTAGCTTTCACACGATCAGTGTCATTATCTGTAATGGCATTACACTGTTTTTCATCACTGCTCCTTCATTACATTTGGAATGACATTAATTTTCATGAGTAGGTTGAAAACTAATGACAGAGGAATCGAATCTAGTTTTTTTCTCTCTTTCATTTCTCTTTGTTATTATAAATTATTGAAATGAGTTTAGATTGTACATAAATGAAAGTACGCCAGTGTTGACTAAGCGTGGTATATTGAAAAGTGGTGTACTACACTGAGGTAGAATTGATCGGAAGTTGGTGGATATTGAGCTGAGTAATGTGTACTTAGCTCTTTGGAAAAGAACGAACGCTCGAAGTACAGTTAGTTAGCAAAAAAATATCTGGTCCTGCAGTAATTACTTTTTCCTTTCTGCCGGACCGTTATAGTTCTATTGTGTCTCTAATTGGAACTGTCCCAGTTATGTAGTCCTTATTGAATTAAATCTATTCAAACACTGGGAGTTCATTGTTAGCGCGGGTGAATATATATTTAACCGAGTCGGTTTTGTTCCTATACCAGCTTAGTTTGATGATAAACTAGAGATGTTTAACTTTATTCCATCTGTTTAAAGTAACGACTTCATTATTATAAGTTGATCGACGCAATGGTTACATCTTGATGGGGATGTGACACGACGCCTCGAAGGCTAAAAAAAGTCCACTATCAAAGCAACTTCGCCGAAAAGGTTATTAGAAATAAACAAAAGCAAATAAATTCACTAAACGTTGGCCCAAATTATTTAGCGAAATACTCAACTCTTAAACGGTCCCAGGATGTTAAGTACTCAGGCGTAATTTTCGATAAAGGTTTAAACTTATACACATCTTCATAAATTCCATCAGAGCAAAACCCAAGGCCAGCATATCATTGCTGTTTCCATTCCTTATACCACTCACATTCACTTTAATTATAACATAGTAAAAGAACGCACTCAATCATGCTTGAAAATTATAAATGAGCAATAATAATTTAGTAAAAAGTATTGTGCATAATCTATCAACTACGAAAGAAGATAAAGACACATTACATAAATTCTATTAGAGAAAAGGGCTAGGCCGATAAAATATAAAACAATAATTTATAAAATATAATTGGATAAAGTTTAAACCAAACCGGGTTCGACGTAATTTCCGTACAATTAGATAATAATTTATACCACAAAAAGTTCGGAAAAAAATAATTTAAATTTGTTAGCATAAATGAGCTAAACCTTATAAAAAGAAAATACAATATATTACGAATTTAATAAATTGGTTATTTACTATAAAAAAACACCCATCAACAATGTAGATCTTTAATAAATGCAATCAGATGATTTGATTTATATGCCTCCTTGATAAGCCTGCTACCTGAATCTTAAACATCTCAAATTTCAGATAAATGGTATTATTGCACATCCAATAAAATAAAAAATATTTTTCATATCTTTGAGATGATGATAAAGTTTTTTTTTGTTGTTCTTGTTTATTTGCTAATTCGATTAACAAAAGTTAAGTAGACATTAAATAAAACATTCCGATCACTATCCACTAAAGACAAAGCAGCATGAATCATGTTTGATAACGCTTTGGTGTACAATCTCGAACCAATCTATTGTTTACGAAAGATATAAATTGTAGGCTGATTGCTGAGCATGAAAATGGGGACTACTTTCATTCAGGTACGGGTGGTAATAATATGTCTGCCTGCATGATCTACGGTAGTGGTCGATCACGAATGGTTCAATCGAGCTTCAATTTTTAAGATATATTCCGCACCTCTCGAAATTTTTGGATTAGTTTTTTTTTGTTTAAATTTAATAAGGGAAAGTAAATTAAACGTGAAAAAAGTCAAGGCACCAACGTTTTCACTTTTAATATTTTTCAAATATCAGCCTTGAATGTATTTAAATCCCTGAAGATCTAAATTGAAAACAAATCTTTGAACGTATTAAAGGGGAAAATGGCGTTTGATCCTTATATGAACTAGTTGACTATTTCTAGGGCCCCACTGGTATACGTACGTTCCTGATTATGTTATACTGTACGTTTCTAAAAACAGAAGAGATTGGATGGTGATGCTGATGTGGAAGCAGGGTTTCCCAAGAGGAAGTGGGTCTGTGTGTGGCTTCCAACATCTGCGGTGACTCACGAACGACAGGACAACAGTCATGCTCTATAAGGACTTTGTAGGAGGTAGCGGATTTTCCCTTCACATATGTCCGAATGAACCTATGAATGAACCTTTCTTTTGAAGATGAACGAATCCGTTTTTATTTTGTTAAATTTAGCTCATTCGGGTTGTTGAGATTTTTATTCACTTTTTACACGAACCACCGTTCATTTCCGCCTGACCGACGACAGTTAAGGAAGAAATAAACGATTTACTGAAATGAATAGGCAGCTAACAACATTGACGATACTGTAACTGGTTCATTTATCCTCCTCACCATTTTTTTCTTCACTATTTAAACTATTCATTAATTTTTACAAACAACCTAAGAGACTATATGGACAGATAATTCTTAAAAGCTTAATACTGTTGATCATTTGTAACCTCAACAAACATAAATCAGATCCTGACCCCCACCCTAAACAAATACTAACCCACAAAGATGTGAAATAAAAACCGTAAACAACAACCTAAACCTAACCTTAAACCGTACGAGCCAAACCCTAAACCACTAATACTCATTGTATTAGAATATCTTTTAAATTAGTTTTGTGTTACCGTCTTTTAAAAGGATTTTATATTTTAACTTTCTGAACTGAGGTTTGAGAAATCCTTTTGTTTTACGTTTAATTTCATTAATGTACTTCAGCCCCCAACCCCAACAAAAAAATACGCAGGATATTTCTTGGTGATGTGGAATTATGGATTGAAGCACATTTACGAGAGCCATGTCAGAACATAGAGAGAGAGAGAGAGAGAGACAAAAACAGCTGATCGCTGACCAGATCTCTGTCCGATATTGGGCCTTGGAAGAGGTCACAGACGTCTATTTCTGGCGTTGGTAGACTTATCAACAGATCGGCTGACAATGGCTCCACGAAAATGTGGTAAATATTTACCGTTCCAAAGAGGTAGGACGATCAGAAGCATTGTCTTAACCTTTCCGAAACTTTTCTGAACGGTCCAACTGCAGAGACGTTACATATAGGCACGCATGTACTGTATAAGACTATTGTCGTTCGATGGCACTGTTATTTAGCTATTGATTCTGTTTCTCGGAGATAGTGGTATGTAGCAATAATGCACGACGTCAATCGATACGCTCATACATAATTACATACGGACATTTCTCACCTTAGCTCAGCTAAACACGTTGGGAGGGGCTCTACTTGAACAAAGGTCTGTCGCCTGTTCGTTGTTAAGTAACCCGTGGGGGGGGGGGGGTGTTTATGAGAAGAAAAGCACTGCTAATTACGACGGATCTATTTACTGTATTTGGGATTTGATAACGGTATCGGGTTCGGAATGTCTAAGCTAAGTGTCTGTAATAGCCAAATTGGGCTTAAGTTTTTTTTAAAAAAAGCATGAAAATTGGATCAAAAATTACAAATCTATACATTCAGGATTATTATACGTTATTTGTGTAAAAATCCGTTTTCAAAATATTAACCGTTTCTTTACGATTGAATTGAACCGGAGGTAAATTTAGGCCCGAAAGTGCTGCCTCTGTTGGTCGAGGTTCATATTATTTATGTCTTATTCATCTTAAATTGTTAATACACCTATCAAAAATTTTGGTCCTGGGAGGGTTCATAAAAAATGAATATATCTACAAATTCTGATGGTGGGTATATATTTTAGGGGTGTCCCCATGAGCCCTTCCCCCTTGCGTAGGCCACTGCTGTCGTCAGTCTAAAAAAGATTCAAATTATCTAAAATTTTGAAGATATACATATATATTCCACAGCACAACGAAATACAATGATTATAAGTTAAAATGTTGTCCCTATTGGGAAGAATAAGACAAAAAAAGAATTTAACGTGAGAAAGGTTTGTTCTTTTTTATCAGCCTTTAAACCTTCTCAAGTCAAATGAGTTTATTGAATAAAAGATTTTCGATACTACAATGGGAATCGCCTAGTTGGGATTTTATCTCATTTTTTTTTTGCTCTACTTTTTACAATCCAGCAATGTATGGTGCCGTATGGATATTTCTGTCAAGTCCCTTCAAATTTTTCAAATTTCTTGGAACGAATCCAAGTACACATATGTGAGTCACGTACAGGTTAAGTTCCCATTCCTCCTGCCAGATCTTTAAATTCAAATTAAATTAATTTATTTCCAATATTTACATATTAAAAATGATCATCGCTGAAAACTAGACGCTAATATATTATTCCCTAAGCCCTTTGTTTGGTACAAGTTATCTGAAGTATAAAGGATTTTCGATATGTTTGCATTCATTTGTATGGTTATCGCTTTAAAAATATAAAGAATGTAATCAGCTTTGAAGCCTTGCCTGGATATTTAGCAGGCCTTGGGTTCGGGTTCCAACAGTGGGATCTGCATATTATAACAAATAATTAAAATGAAAACGGTAGCGAATTTTGAAAGTTTTTCTCCAAGGTTACAGAAAAAAAAAAATTTACTTTTACACCCTTCATTTCTTTTACACGTATCCATAATTATATTTCCATAATATATTAGTTGGACTGAAATACTTGAAGGAATAGATGCGTACAGAGATGTCGGTTTGAGCCGACAGACAATGGCGGATGATAAACAAAACTTACTTTAATGTCTATATATTACACCTATTCTGATTGTCAACCACCTTTTAGATGAAAATGTTCATTTGACACACCCAAGTTAGTTTGTTTGCCAGCTCGTCAAGAGTGGAAAACCTTTCCAACCGGAAGTAATTCATTTTATTACGAAAAAAAATAAAAATAACTAAAAATAAAGACTACTCGACAAAAATATATTACCTGTGCGTAAGTAATAACTGGATTATTACAGAAATATGACACGGGGTGAAATTGCTCCCTGGTGTAAAGAAGGATGTTTTAATGATCTGCGCTCTCTGCTACCGAAAAGGGTTGTTATGACGCCACATCCGGTCTTGGCGAATATAAAACCAATGCATCTTGGCTGCCTTGGCCTGTTTTCAATCGCGTGTTAAAAGTGTGTTTTTCGAAGGCACGTCAACTCTGTCGGACCCCTTTTGTCGACCGCCGACAAGGACACTTTTAAGCTACAGTCAAATTTAATTGCCTAATTTCTATTATATTATAAATTATATATATGTCGCGAGTTGAACATATAGCATCGCTTATTGAGGGTTTCATTTGGCATAACTCAACCTTTCTGTTTGTTGACATTTGTTGAACGTGTACTCAACGGTGTTTTTAAATTTTATTTTTCTCAGAATCTATGCTGCTTATCCTAAAAGTTTCTCTAAAAATTAAATAATTTGATATCTTTTCGGTGCTTTTTTTTATTGTTCATTCATACACTTAAGATGACTTAGTGACTAAGAGGAAAGGTTGAGGGATTCGTGACCGTGTAAAAAATGAAATGCATTTAAATGTGAGTACATTAGGGTTACACACTGGAAGCAAAATACTCTGTAATGGATAATTTAAAGAAAATCGCCCGTCAGAAACATTTTTAATAATTTGTCGTCTCACAATGAAAATTACATCCAAGGTTTTCCGCTGATAATCCTTCAACGTTTGTTTTATCTTATCTCTCTCTCATCTTGTAACTCGGCCATCAAATTATTTATGTGACAAAATTATGCCTTGCAGAGTTTCAGCTCCTTAAACTTATATTATTTTTTTTTTAATGTCAGGAGTTTGATTAATAATTTCATAAAGCAATAATTTAATTTAATTTATTTAAATCGCTTTCGATTGTGCTTAACAATCATTATCAAGTGCTTTGACAAAACAGATACTATATAGAAGGTGTTACATAATTTAATCTATTGTTATTTAACAAGGACATTTCAACCAGTGCCGTGTTTTGGTCTCACAGCTCTGTATTAGTCATGGATTTAGAATTATACTAATTTATAATACAGATGTAGGCATACAGTTATAAAGGGAATTTTCTACTTAACGAAAAAGTCCTCTTAAGGTTGATTTAAACCAAAAATACATTACAGAGAGTCTAAAAACGCCCGTTTGGCGTGTAACAAAGACCAAAGAGAGAGATAGAGAGAGAAGGGGAGAAGGAAAGAGAGCCACAGACGCTCAGTGATTGAGGACGATGGCCAATGATAGCACCACATACTTCCGTACCTATTTACAATATATAATGAGGCCACCACCGTTTCAGACGACGAGGAGTAGAGGGGTAGGAGTTGACAAGAGGATTTGGATGATAGGTTTTTGTGGAATTTGAAAACTCTTGAGGGTAAAAGGTCAAGACAGTTGGAACATGGAGATCTCTGCAAACTGATAAATTTGTATTGTAAAATGGTGTGTTGACTACAGTTCTGAGCACTTTGGATTCGTTTGATGTTCCACTGTTTGGCTGTACCCCATGGTTCTATTATTAAGTCCAAATTAACAGCTGTATGCATATGTGAAGTTTGTTTTCTAGACTGGGGTTAGAGTCTCTGTTAAACGGTTAAGTGGCGGAGTAAGGGTTGATTAGTCTATCTCCTGGACGATTGCTTGGTGACGGGTCTTACTATCTGAGCTGACTGACTCCATATCTGATAGGTATGTGCCCCAACAGTGCACTATGTTCAGGAGAAGAGGTATAGGGTAGGTATTATAGGTAGTTAATGTGGTCTTGGAATGACCACGAGTTCACACTCGGTATCTGAGGGTAGGCGAAAACCGTCCGGATCACTAAGGCGAGTGTGAACCGGAGAGAGGCAGACTGGATTGCCATGGGAGACGCTACTAGGTAAATTTTGTAGGGCCTCAGAGATCGTCGTCTGCATGGAAGGGATCTCTTCCAAGGATGTGCTAGTTTTAGCGAGACGAAAGCAGAGAATCCCACTAGGAAGGTGTGGGGTCTGACAACGCCGGACTAAAGATAGCAAGGTTAGGAAAGAGAGGCACAGAGGTAATTAAATAAGAAAGCCATGGTTCGATTTGAGCAACAACCGCCAGTGCAGAGAGAGAGAGGTGTTCACGTTAAGTGTCTTGTTCCGACTGTCTGAAAAAGGTTCAGGATTTCTGCCTTATGTAGGCCGGCCAGAGGCCTAGAAGAGGATAACTTCTATTTGTTCGTGGTGAAGAAGTTGGCGCAACACCGTCTTTTTAATTTATCAAAACAAATTTAACAGTAACTATATATAATTGCAAAATGTTATAACATAATATATTTGTATATATATATATATACATTAAAATTAAAATTAGGCACGCGTTGTACAAGAGGGGTGTTGACTCCAGTTATCATTGCCAATTCAACAATTCCCTCTTTCTTGTTCAATGCTTTCTGATTTGTTTATTAGTCGTTTATTTGTCATATTATATTTTTGTATGGAACTAACTCGTGGAATTGCCTCAATTCCATCGAGTCTTTCATGAGTACCATTCTTCGGTTTATGTAGAATTGAATGGAATATTAAATATAATGATATATGAAATCTAATAAATAAACCATTAAAAAAAAAATCTTTGGCTTTGTCTGAAAATATTTCCCTGGCCGAAATGAGCAATCAGGATTTTTTTAACCTTTATTCTTTATAATCGTTCAATAATGACTCACTCCACCAAGGAAATAATACTTGAGATACAATTTGAAGTTGGTTGTTTTTCGCGTCAGATCTGAGAGAGAGTGGAGTGATTAATACAGTAGTAAGATAAAACAATTAGTAATACTTTTGATGAAAATATTCAACTTTTAATGATTGAAGTCTACTCTTAATGTCAATTACTGACCCTTCGTTATCATTTTCGTAATTTCAACTCCTTTAGTGTATTATCTGAAGCTTTCAAGGAAAAATAGGAAGTTCTTATGAAACTGTGGCGATTGTTGAAGGCAGCGAATTAAACTATCACGCAAAATATCGGCTTCTACGTCAAACAAGGCTTGAGCTAAGGTTGCCAGAAAGGAGTCAATGACTTGTTTCAAATTATATCTTCAAGACCAAAATTTTTTTTTTTTTTTTTTCTTTCATAGCCCCTTTAAATTTACAGATAATTATATACAATCATAGATCCTCAGGCGAATCTACTTACAAATTATTTTTGTATATAATGTAGCAACGCTCCATTATATACTGGTTTTGTTATTTTATAAAAGTCATATAATGAATCAACAATCTTTATTGTGCAATAATTACAATCTGCCTTTTATAAGGCAATAATAATACAGATAAATGATCTCATTCATACCATATTTACAGTATCATTCACTCGCTCATTCATACAATAGGACATGATTGGAGAAATTGGCCATTGCCAGGACTCCCACTGTCACGCGATTATAGCAGGTCACGAGGCCACTGCCGTTTCAGTCTCCGAGGAGGATTATAGGGATGAGTGGCGCAGTGCAAAGACTGTGCTACAGGATTAGGGTGGTTGGAAAGGCTACTGTGGAATTTCATAAACTTGGAAGGGATGAGTTCTAGAATGTAGGGTATATTAAGGTCGTTATGAAGGGTTTTGTTGCTGAAGTAATAAGGGACATTTACTATTGTTCTCAGGACTTTGGATTGAAAGGATTGGATACGCTTGATGTTCGACTTTTTTGCTGTCCCCCATAGCTCTATTCCGTATGTCCAGATTGGTTTAAGTATAACTTTGTAGATTAGTAGTTTATTTTCTATTGAGAGATGGGATGTCGTTTGAAGTAGTCTGTACAGTTGTCCAAAGCGTCTGTTTAGTTCTTGTCTTTTTAGTCTCGTATGTGGGTTCCAGGTCAGTCGTTTGTCGAGATGGAAGCCTAAGTACCGTACTGTCTCGGTTACAGGGAGAGGAATAGAATTAAAATAAACTAGTGGACAAGTCTTGCGACAAAGGGTGAAGGTAATGTGGGAGCATTTTGCTTCATTAACTTTGATCCGCCATTGATTGCACCAATACTCGATCTCGTTAAGGTGTTTTTGAAGGTTATGGGATGCTATGTCGGGATCTGGGTGGGATGACCAGACTATGAATAAATAAATAATGAATAAACAAGTATAATGATACAGATTATACGTGACTGGACTAATCTGACTAATAAAGGTGATGGGGCTCACCTTTTTGATCAAACTTAAAACTTGCCAAGACCCAAAGCAATAATTGTTTCCTTTTATACTGTATCATATTCTAGACGTTAGTGGCAAGCCATTTTATAATTTATTAAATCTCATGTGGGTCCTAGACCATTGCCTTGTTCCAGCCAAGTATTGAGTTTTGTGATCCCAACGCTCCAAGTACAACTAGACTCCAGCAATATGCAAATATGAGCTATGAGTTTCTATGGTTCCATGCGATATTAGGAGGCAATACAAAGAAATACGAGGTCTGAGGTTATACGTTACAAATAAGAAGTACAAGGAACTACGAAGTGTGTCAAATATGTCTGTCCATCCGCAAACTGGAACAAATGTGGATTTGTCCAATCATCAACTCTTCTTAAAACAATTCCAAAACTGACAACCTCTCTCTTATACCATCTCTGAACGACTGGAGTCCCAGAATTCCTCTCAACTGTTCCAATTACTCACATTCTTCCTGCTGTTAGATGCACTTATTTTGGATTTAACCTATTATATTATTTAATGGTTTATATAATGAAATAATCCATTCTTAAAAAAAATACCATTACAGTTAAAAATAAAACGTTAATAAGTGCTCTTAGATTGCTGTGGAGGACAGCAAAAAATGGAACATCAAGCTTATCCAATCTTTTCAATCAAAACTCCTGAGAACAATAGTAAATGCCCCTTATTACGTCAGCAACAAAACCCTTCATAACGATCTTAATATAACTTACATTCTTGAACTCATCCCTTCCAAGTTCATGAAATTCCATAAAAACCTATCCAACCACCCTTATCCCCTTGCACAGTCATTACAGTTCGTTACACATCCCTATAATCCTCCTCGGAGACTAAAACGGCAGTGGCCTCGAGACCTGCTTTAAATACGGGACAGTGGGAGTCCTGGCAATGGTCAGTTTCTCCAATCATGTCCTGAGCGTCTGTGGCTCTCGCGCTCTTATCGAGTGACTTCCTGTTGTTATATTTACTTTATTTTAAACTATTATATTATTTAATATAATAAAATAACCCTTCTTAAAAAAATACCATTACAGTTAAAAATGAAACATTAATAAACGCTGTTGAATGAATAGCAGTTTTAACAATCAACAACATGTCAACAACTCTCGTTGTGCCCCCCCCCCTTGTACACCCAGGTTTGACTCTGAGGCTAAGAACAAATATTGCTAGCATATTTGATATTTTTCTTTTTTTTTACTTCGACTCAACACAAACGCTTCTTATCAGGAAAGTTCCCCCTGGTAATATTCGTTGGACCGCATTAATTTTCGCCTGTTACAATGGATGCGACCTTCGGCGAGTGTGACAGATAATTAATTAGCAAAAGCTTCAAAACGGATGTGGGAGGTTTTTTTTGCTCTTGAATCTCAATCAATGAAAAATTTAATGTTGTTTTTTATCGTTTCTTGTCAAAGAAGAAAAAAATCAAAATAGTTTTATTAGTGTTAATTAGTCGTTAAATAGATATTTTTACAACAGGTTTTATAGAGCGGTCTCGCTTCTTCTAACCTCAAATAAACATGTTTAATTTTTCTTTACGGAATTAACAGGACAGATTACAATATCTTTACAGCTAGAAATTCATGATTTAAACTCATCGATTATAACTGAGCTATTTGTTGAACTGATTCAGTTAATAACTCCACAAACTAAAAAATAAAAAATATCACTTACATTTTAGTGGGATTAAATATATCATAATAAGTAAATAACTAAAAAAAAAATATTTTTATACTTTGTGAAAATAGCTTTAATTCTTGATTCAGCCATACTTTTGGACTACAGTTCCGACAAAACATAAATTTTGTAATGAACTGCTAATAACTGTTATGAGTTTTAAAAATGCTATTCAATAGCGTTTATTTACATAAAAACAACTTTATTGTGATATAATTACCATCTGTCTTATAGGGCAATAAGTAATTGTGGTAAATGTTTCTCATTCATACAATATTTACAAACAGCCCAGAGACATACCAAGTCCACATGGTTGTCACATTCCTCGCATGCGAAAGAGGAACCGGAGTCTTGGGAAGTCCCCCAAGCTCCTCCGTCGGCCGCATCACCGGATACAAGCCAGTGGAGGCTGACGAAGAGCGCGAGAGCCACATACGCTCAGGACATGATTGGAGAAACTGTTACGCATTTATAGCAGGTCACGAGGCCACTGCCGTTTTAGTCTCTCAGAAGGTTTATAGGGATGTGTGGTTGGATAGATTTCTATGGAATTTCATGAACTTGGAAGGGATGAGTTCAAGAATGTAAGTTATATTAAGATCGTTATGAAGGGTTTTGTTGCTGACGTAATAAGGGGCATTTACTATTGTTCTCAGGAGTTTGGATTGAAAAGATTGGATAAGCTTGATGTTCCATTTTTTGCTGTCCCCCATAGCTCTAAGAGCACTTATTAACGTTTTATTTTTAACTGTAATGGTATTTTTTTAAGAATGGATTATTTCATTATATAAACCATTAAATAATATAATAGGTTAAATCCAAAATAAGTGCATCTAACAGCAGGAAGTATGTGAGTAATTGGAACAGTTGAGAGGAAGTCTGGGACTCCAGTCGTTCAGAGATGGTATAAGAGAGAGGTTGTCAGTTTTGGAATTGTTTTAAGAAGAGTTGATGATAAGACAAATCCACATTTGTTCCAGTTTGCGGATGGACAGACATATTTGACACACTTCGTAGTTCCTCGTACTTCTTATTTGTAACGTATAACTCATACCTCGTATTTCTTTGTATTGCCTCCTAATATCGCATGGAACCATAGAAACTCATTAATCATATTTGCATATTGCTGGAGTCTAGTTGTACTTGGAGCGTTGGGATCACAAAACTCAATACTTGGCTGGAACAAGGCAATTATCTAGGACCCACATGAGATTTAATAAATTATAAAATGGCTTGCCACTAACGTCTAGAATATGATACGTATAAAAGGAACAATTATTGCTTTGGGCATATAGCTATAATTTCAAACAAGTCATTATTGACTCTGTGAATCTGACAGGAGGGAGTTTAGGAAAACAAAACGAAAATTTAAATACATACAAAAATACTTTAAATAATATTTTCTCCAAAGTTCCATCACTTTTCTTAAATTCGATACCAATAATTGATGACACCTCATCTTCATATTTCATGGAAATGTCCCACTACTTCATATTAGATGGGACCTCTATTTTAAATGTCATGTCTTGAGGTTTAACAGGGTATCGCCAGTTAAATAATCTTTGTAGAGGAGAGTATTTTAAAAGAAAAGAAAGAAAAGCTTTATTATGAAGTACAAGGAAAACACTGGTATGTACAAATATTAAGAGTTATGTTACTACATACTGGGTGGAAGGTCTAGGCACAAGTGGGGTCTGGCGCTAAAGCTGAGACATAAATGTATAAGAAAAGGGTAGTTCTGGGAAGTAGGGAGGTCTTGGAGGGATGCGGTCGCTAACTTAAAAATAACAGGGAACCATCAGTGACTTCCATGAAGTCACGATGCAGGTATACAGTAGAAGGTGCTTGCTTCCACTTTTAGCATTATAATATTCTTAGCATTATATAACTGACAAAGACCTGGGGACTAACAGGCAGGCAGAGATCGTTCGTCACTTTAACTCGACTTGTATTTTTTCTTTTCATTAGAGGCATTTCACAACGTGGTTCCTTTTGATACACTTCCATGTTCTATTTATTGGACGATTGGACTAAGCACATGATATAATATGCAATTCTATATGACAATATTGCATATTTAAATGCTCAAAAGGGCGATGGAGTTACAATTTAGCCCCGCTCGCTATCAGGGATGTTACATACGTTATAGATTAGCACAAGACTATTTCTGTACGTGTGAGCTAGAGCAAGCCAACCTTGAACTGAGAACAGTCAGTGTGCATAGTATATATTATTTTATCGGTTGTAGTTACTCTGTATATATTGCCAGGGTTTATAATGTAATAATATACGAAGATATATATATTATCAGAAGATGTGTATCTGTTGTCCTTGTCGTACGTACGTCGGATAAATATTTTGATAAGGAGCTCATCTGATAATCTCTATGTGCTATTTTTATACTTCTTTGTATGAGTGACTCTTTTCATTTTATCGGCACTTTTCAAGTACTTCTTAGAAGAACAGATTTACCAAGCGGTGAGCTCTTGGATGTGTTTAGAGTTTTTCTCGCTAATATAGGATAGTTCTCAACGATTCGATTTAATATCATACCAATTATTAACAATATATATTGTACAAAAAGTTATGGATTGTTCGAATTAACTTTTTGGTGGTCTAATGTTTCTGCGAGCTTTCAGGAAGTGAGGGATCCGGATGTTCTTTTAGGTTACTTCTTAACTTCCGCCTGGGGATAACGAAGGCTTTGACCTAAATAAATATGACGATTTGAACAAAAAAAATATAGATTTAATTGCGAGGGGAGTGTCCTGTACAAGATATTAAAAGTCCCTGAGGGTGGGGGTGAGTGAACGCGAAGGGGGGAGGGTTAAAGATATTTTTTGGTTTTTATTCAAAGTTAAATAATCTTTGTAGAGGAGAGTCTTTTAAAAGAAAAGAAAGAAAAGCTTTATTATGAAGTATAAGCAAAACACTGGTATATACAAATATTAAGAGTTACGTTACTACATTCTAGGTGGGATGTGTAGGAACCAATTGGGGTTCTGAAACTAAAGCTGAGGGTAGTTCTGGGAATTGGGATGGAGGTCTTGAAGGGATGCGGTTGCTTACTTAAAAATATCAGTGACTTCCATGAAGTCACGAGGCAGGTATTCACTAGAAGGCTTGCTTCTACTTTTAGCATTATATATAATATTAGCATTACAATACTCTTAGAATTATATAACTGAATATCTCGAAACAACTCATTTCAGCAACAAAACTCTTCATAACGACCTTAGTATACCCTACATTCTTGAACTCATCCCTTCCAAGTTAATGAAATTCTATAGTAACCTATCCAACTACCCTAATCCCCTAGCTCAGCCATTGCACTGCACTCATCCCTATAAACATCCTCGAAGACTGAAACGGCAGTGGCCTCTTGACCTTCTATAAACGCGCGACAGTGGGGGTCCTCGCAATGGCCAGTTTTTCAAATCATGTCCTGAGCGTCTGTGGCTCTCGTGCTCTTGTTCAGCCTCCACTGGCTAGTATACGGTGACGTGGCTGACGGAGGAGCGTGGGGGACTTCCCAAGACTCCGCTTTCTCTTTCGCATGTGGATTTGGGAGGCCTCTGGGCTGTCTGTAAATATTGTGTGAATGATGAATTGTAAATATGGTATGAATGAGAGCGTTTATCTTAATTACTTATTGCCTTGTAAGGCAGATAGTAATTTTAGCACAATAAAGGAATAAAAAAAAAAATAAGTACACCAGTAAATTAAACGTTGTAACTTGAAAGCATATACCATCAAAGCATACATGACTATGAATTAAATATTTTGTTTTATAGTCCAGGAAGCAAAGGAAAAATAGACAAAAAAATGATGTACTTCTAATTTTTGGTACAGTTGTGGGGGGGGGGGGGGAGTGCCCTCTACAACATACTAAAAGTTCTCGAGGGGAATTGTGAAAATTCTTGCTTTAAACCCTCGCTATAAACCAAACCTTTGACTCGACAGAAAAAATTAATAGGAACATTTTTGTAGCCGATTTTGGGTTTTCGAGATATCTGATTAAACCCGAAAAAATCAACTTTGAGCTCCCCCCACTCTTGGACTTCCCCCTCTCCCCAGCAACTGTACCAAAAATCAGAGATACACAATATTTTTTTTTGGGGGTTTATTTCACTTTTGGGCCGTATGTGACCATTCCTGTAAGTAATAGTATGTTTTTTTTACATTTTTTATGTTTTTTTAACACACAGAAAAATGAGGTACATTCGATAGTCGGTTTTTGGAATACACATTCGACTAACGTAAGCTTAAGGAAATAGTCAACTAAAGACAGAATTAAGTCTAGAAGTGAGAAAAAAAGTCTGTTCTTTTGTTAAGTCTGTTGAACAGCTAAAAAAAATCGATAACATTTAGTAGGGTATCAAACGAATGATCTCAAGGTTCTGATAAACAATCTACCATGTTCTGGGTCTTTGATGGTCTAAAATTACAAAAAGGGATTTTTAACCCGTTTTAACAGTCTCGATTTCAATTTTTATGGTTTCGTTAGTTATATAGTGCTTATAATATATATAATGCTAATATTATATATAATGCTAAAAGTAGAAGCAAGCCCCTTCTACTGTATACCTGCCTCGTGACTTGATGGAAGTCACTGATGGTTCTCTGTTATTTTTAAGTAAGCAACCGCATCCCTCCAAGACCTCCCTACTTCCCAGAACTATCCTTTTCTTATACATTTATGTCTCAGGTTTAGCCCCAGACCCCACTTGTACCTAGACCTTCCACCCAGTATGTAGTAACGTAACTCTTAATATTTGTATATACTAGTGTTTTCCTTGTACTTCATAATAAAACTTTTTTTTCTTTTCTTTTGAAAGACCCTCCTCTACAAAGATTATTTAACTATTGATTTTCTCATGGAGACCATTATATTTTCAGCTGTGGTCTCGGCGAGTCCCTTGGTCAAGATAAAACTGGAAATATTTTTAGCAGAGGTCCCATCTAATATAAGCAACACTGAGACAAATAAACTCTATTAATTAATTAGTATCATATTTTAGGTTTCTGTGATTAATTCTCAAAACGTTACTCGAAGCATTAGCTTTCTCTATTGTGTCCCTTAATCAAGGGGAATAACAAACAAATTTAAATCTTAGCTAATAACTTCTTGGTGTGACTACTGAAAAATCTCCTAAGCCATCTTGATCGCTGAAGATCATCTTTCAACAAACAAAAGAAACGCTAAAATATTGACCTTTAACGTATTACGAGATTTCTATTGGTCCAAAGTAATGACGGCAGATTATAACCTTAATCTTATCTAAACGGCACTGTAAAATATGCAGGGGAAAAAAACATTTTTTGTTGTTCTTTATTTGTAAAAATTATAATTTCCTTATCCAGAGCCCTAACTAACAATCGTCATGTATTCACATCATATTTATTATTGGTGAATAATGGAAATTTACAAATAAAGAACCAAGAAAAAAAATGTTTACATGAGCAAGGATTCAACTGACGTTTAAATCTTTGCCGAATATATCTTTAGATGAAGCAGGCATTTGACATTTGACCTTTCGCCGACTACCCCATCGCTCACGCACCGATTGCTTTGAGAGTAATTCCACTGTTGTGTGATCAGAACGGAATCGTTTGCGCAAACGCAGAGCGAAGATAATTGTCAGTGTGCGCACGTGCACGTGGTTATATTTAAAAATTCAGAAACAGAAAGGAAGAAACATGTTGTTGGATCGAGGTTAGTTTCTTGAATAGAACATACTCGATGAATCTAAATGGCTGAAAAAATCCCTTTACTCGTCTTTTCCTTTACGAGCCGGGCTGTTTTTTTCTCATGAAAATTGCGAACATGGTACTTTCAAATGAAGTGTAACTAGCTTAAACATATTGAAAAAGAAAAACAGATAACGGTATTAATCGTGGCATTTATATTTACAGCTTCTAAATTTTTGGCAATATCTTTTGAAATTATCTTTACCCGCGTAAAAAATCATAACTTGATTTTTTCAATATGATAATTTTTTTTATTTTCCCGAGCGTGTTTCACGTTTAAACATGACATTTTAATTCGAATTCCACTTGATTACCCAATGGTATAAAAAATATTAAGGATTATCCAATACTTTTAATTAATTGACATTATAATCTTGTTCTCAATTTTTAATTCGGCTCGTGTTTTATTCGGAATCAAATCCCCGATGATAAATAAAAATTAAAGTAATCCTATGAAAATAAATTGTTTCTAAAATATCGTGTAAGGTATCGAATACAATATTTCCACGTGCTGATTATTATTATTTGTTCCTTTGTTATTTTTTATTGGTTATTTGATCAAATTTTCCAGGAGAGGGAGAATAAATGCACTACAGTAAATAATGTGGTAACTTATAATTAATCTTTAAAAATAAAATGCAACATCGAATTTCAAGATGGAACCAATTGGAGTCATGAACAAGTATCCGTCCTTATCAATTATTAACTGTTAAACAAATAAAAATTATTCGTAATTACGAGGGTGGTCTGAAAAGTTTCCGACCTTAACATGAAGATAGGAGCAGTCGTAAATAAAAGCTAGTGAATTTCGTTGTTCATCTGTTGACAGCTACTCACCAAAGTTTCAGCCATTTTGGACGCGCAGTTGTTGTGTAACAGTTGTTTGAGTGAGTCTATGTGAGTGTTTTTATGAAAATGGACAAAATCGAGTATCGAGCTGTCATTAAATATTTGTTTTTGAAAGACAATACGCCTATGCAAATCAAAGATGAGTTGGATTCCGTGTATGGGGACTCTGCACCATCATTTACCATAGTGAAATTTTGGGCAGCTGAATTTGAACGTGGTCGTAAGAGCTTGGGAGACGATGAACGTTCGGGACGTCCAAAAACTGCAACTACCGACGAAAACATCGCCAAAGTTCACCAAATGGTGCTAGACGACCGCCAAATTAAAGTGAGAGAGATAGCAGAGGTTATGAACATGTCAAAAGAACGTGTTTGTCACATATTAAATCAACATTTAGAGATGAGAAAGCTGTCCGCGCGTTGGGTGCCGCGTTTGCTCACGTTAGACCAAAAGCGTGTTCGAATGAACATTTCCAACGCTCTGTTGGCGCAGTTTAGGCGCCGATTAATTACTGTGGATGAAACTTTATTCGCCCGAAACAAAAATACAGTATAAACAGTGGACTGCAAAGGGGGAACCGGCTCCAAAAAAAGCAAAAACTGTTTTTTCGGCTGGGAAAGTGAAGGCGACTGTTTTTTGGGATAGTCATGGAGTTATTTTAATCGATTATCTTCAAAAAAGAAAAACCATTACAGGAGCATACCACGCATCATTACTTGACAAGCTGAAGACAGAACTTGCGGAAAAACAGCCACATTTGCAGAAAAAGAAAATCCTGTTTCACCAACACAACGCACTGTCTCACACCTCAGCTGTTGCCATGGCGAAAATCCACGAATTACGGTTTGAACTGCTTGACCATCCGCCTTACTCACCAGATCTAGCCCCAAGCGACTTCTTTTTGTTCCCTCATCTAAAAATTGCGCTCGGAGGACAGAGATTTTTGTCAAATGAAGAAGCCTTCGTGAACGATTATTTTGCAGAGAAAAACGTCGAGTACTATTTGGACGGATTACAGAGATGGAAGCATCGCTGGGAGAAGTGTGTAGAGTTAAAAGGAGACTATGCTGAAAAATACCAAACAAATTTCTGAAAAAACGTCTTGTATCTTTGTTAGGTCGGAAAATTTTCAGACCACCCTCGTACTCACGAAGGAATTATTTGAATAATTCGAATGACGAATAAAAATTGGCAAATAAAAATAATTATTCATTATTCAAATAATAAAAATAACACGCTCATATAAATTATTTATTAATGGGGAATTAACTATTTGGTCGTTATATCTAAAATGAAATTTTTCCAGCTGTGCTATAAATAGAGAAAAACATAAGATCAGATTAATGACAAAAATGTTTACCTTATATTTAAATAAAACAGCTGTTTGTTGCCGTAGCAACAAAGCGCCTGGTACAGTGCCAATTGAAGGGGGCTGTCAGTGAAACTGTTTTCGAATATGAGCGAAATAATAAAAATAATTTACATGAATAGGCAGGAAATGAATCAAGAAGGAGTAATAACTGGCATCGCCCATTTT
This sequence comes from Acanthosoma haemorrhoidale, assembly GCA_930367205.1. Lineage (NCBI taxonomy): Eukaryota > Metazoa > Arthropoda > Insecta > Hemiptera > Acanthosomatidae > Acanthosoma > Acanthosoma haemorrhoidale. The sequence goes on from OV884012.1 coordinate 977,449, forward strand.
CTTAGTTGTCTGCTATTGCAACTATTTATTTCACTTTTCGTAGCAATCCTTAGCCGAAATCTAATTGGCACATTTCGGCTTGTTGTCGAATATGCCTTTTAAATCTCAAATTGGTTGATTCTTCTTTTTCTTTTTTTATTTGTAAGACGGATGTCAAGCGTTCTCTTTACTTGGCTACTGACCTGCCTCGAACAAACACGGTCTAAGGTGTACACAAATGGCGTGCGACTCCAAACACAAACATCGCCTCCGACCAACCGCGAGGTGAACGACTCATCGAGAATTCCCTTTCACAAATAACAGCCGCTGTCAGCTGTGATTGCCATCTCGGGGGAACTGTTATCGCCGCACTGAGTCAGGTTGGCAACACTGATTGTTCTCCCACCTGTTGCACCGCAGAGAAGCCACCTTGATATTTTTTCCAGTTTTTTTTTTTAGTTTTAAATAGTTATCTCACTAGGATATATTTCTTCTTAAACTGTTACCGTTTCGACATTACTAAAAAATATATATAATTTGTTTTATTAATCAGCTTTATTATAGTAAAATTACAATCTGCCTCATTGGGGTATAAGAAATTGTGATAAATGTTTTCATTCATACCATATTTACTTTGTGAGGCTATGTTAACTGCATCCGCTCGCCAAGTTTTATAAAAAAAACGTTTGTTCAAAGGCGTGATTTTGTGGGGATTTATTTCGTTATTGAAACAAAACGATTATCACCCACATTGTTCCATCACTGATACAGTTATATCAGGCAGTGGTTGTGTATATTGTTTTATAAGACACGAGGTATGATCTTCCGATCTAGATAGAAACGGTGAAAACTTAGATACATGAACACAAGGCAAACTTTCATAGGTAGTATACACGGATACATATATCTATTACAACCTGCTTGTCCTCAATTCCGGGAAGGACTACAGAAAATTGCATTTTAAGTAAGCATGTCTTCATTTTATTAACAGATTTAAATATGTATTTAATCAAGATAGAATAATACTATATGAATCTTGAAGGCAGTGAATTTGTTAAAGCCATCTTGGAATAGAGAGTTTATTTACGAGGCAGTGGATTCCTCTCCAGCAATAATATAACCTCAAACGACGACACGTACTCATCGTAGCTCAAATGAAATTCTTCTCTCACTCATGAAAATATTTTCTTACATTCGGCACATTCTCGATGGTGTTGTGTTTATCGGATAGGAAGACATTTTCTTCAGAGAAGGTACATTTTACAATCCATTGTACGATCAAAAGCGCACAGAACGTCTAATTGACGAAAGAGAGAAACAAAAATAGTGCTTTCTCGTTATCTTTTATCTGTTGTTAACTTTGAAAACATTTATAATTTTGGAAATTAAAAAAACAGAGTGGGACATCTATATAAAGTATAAAAATATCACGTCTCTACTTAAAACATGGGTTGTATTAAAAAATTATACTAATGACATTGTCTCCACTGACTTGTATACGTGTTCACCTATGCTATGGCAATGATTACATCTTCGAAGTTTCCAAAAGTCCATTATTAAATAAGTTCTACAACGATGGAAATTAAAAATATAGATTGTAAAGAAGTCCGCTGTGGTTTAGAATATTCTAACTACTATCCCATAAAAGCAGGAGTTCCACAGGGCAGTGTCCTGGGTCCCATCCTCTATAACCTATACACCGCTGATGTCCCCTCTACCCCCAATACCTTCTTGGCAACATTTGCAGATGACACTGCAGTCTTGTCATCCCACTCAGACCCTGATATAGCATCCCATAACCTTCAAAAACACCTTAATGAGATTGAGCATTGGTGCAACCAATGGAGGATCAAAGTTATTGAAGTAAAATGTTCTCACATTACCTTCACCCTCTGCCGCAAGTCTTGTCTACTAGTTTATTTTAATTCTATTCCTCCCCTCGTGTCTGAGACGATACGGTATCTAGGCTTCCATCTCGACAAACGGCTGACCTGGAACCCACAAGAACTAAATACTGACTAAAGACGCTTTAGACAACTGTACAGACTACTTCAAACGACATCCCATCTCTCAATAGAAAACAAATTACTAATTCCCAAAGTTATACCTAAGCCAATCTGGACATACGGAATAGCGCTATGGGGGACAGCAAAAAAGTCGAACATCAAGCGTATCCAATCCTTTCAATCAAAAGTTCTGAGAACAATAGTAAATGCCCCTTATTATGTCAGCAACAAAACCCTTCATAACGATCTTAATATACCCTACATTCTTGAACTCATCCCTTCCAAGTTCATGAAATTCCATAGTAACATATCCAACCACCCTAATCCTGTAGCACAGTCATTGCACTGCACCATTCATCCCTATAATCCTCGGAGACTGAAACGGCAGTGGCCTCGTGACCTGCTATAAATAAGTAACAGTGGGAGTCCTGGCAATGGCCAGTTTCTCCAATCTTGTCCTGAGCCTCTGTGGATCTTGTGGTCTTCGTTAGCCTTTAAAGGCTCGTATCCGGTGACGCGGCTGACGGAGGAGCGTGGGGGACTTCCGAAGGCTCCGCTTCCTCTTTCACTTGCGAGGGAGGTGACAATAATGTGGATTAGGGAGGTCTCTGGGGTGTTTATAAATACTGTATGAATGAAAATTGTGAATATGGCATGAATGAAAAAAATTATCACAATTACTTATTGGCTAATAAGGCAGATTGTAATTATAGCACAATCAAAGAAAAAAAAATATTATAAAGAAAGCAGACTTAATTCTATTCACTAAAGGTAGGCCTAAATTAATTCGAATATAAATAGTGAACTTGAATCGTTCCAGACTGTTAAATGCTTAGGCTTCATTTTCGATAAAGGCCTAACCTTTACACCTTGCATAAATTATATTATTGCAGGACGAGGCTGCCAACTCACTGCTGTTTGCATTCCTTTGCAAAACATGGGATAAAATCTAAAAGCAATAATTTACAAAATGCTTGTCAGAGACCTCTGTTAACTCATTCATCCACCCATCCTGGTCACTGGCAATTAGTATTTTAGTTGAAGGTTTTTCTGTTTCTTTTATTTAATACGCGGATATTCATATTTTAGTTTTGTTTATTAATTTTATTATAGGATGAAACCAAAACAACAGTTGTTACCCTAAGCAGTTTAAAAAAAAAAACGCCATTCCTTGAAGAAAACTGATCAGCTGATTGGAGATGGGAGTTGTTTGCATATGAAATGATGAGGCGGAGAGGTCAATGAATGATCTCATCCCTACATTAGTTCTAATTGTTACAATTACCTCGTTGGCCATTAACAGTTGGCACCACTGCCAATATTAGCCAGTCATTGTCACAACACATGCAAGCACTCCCGTCTGTCATCAGCTCTTCTCCATGATTAGTTTAGAATTAATTGCCACGAGAATATAAAATGGACATTTATTAGTCGCCTTATCAAGAACCTCACAAAAAAAAGAGAGGAGGGGTCACTAAAAATAAACAATTTTTCATTTGAACGAACCCAGTGGAGAAAATGAAAATCTTTTACAAACAAATAAGGTCATATGCGTTTTCTTCGCATTATTTTTTGATAAATTTCTCACGGATAGATAAGCATTCTGTAAATTATGAAAAATAATTTTCTAAAAATGAACAAAAAATGTTTGAATTAGTATAAAACTTATTTTTTTGTGAATCTATTTACAAATTATTTTGTATTTCCTGTAGCATCGCTACATTATATACAGGTTTTGTTATTTTATAGAAATTATATAATGAATAAACAAGCATAATGATATACATTATACGTGACTGGACTAAACTGACTAATAAAGGTGATGGGGCTCACCTTTTTGATCAACCTTAAAACTAACTTACATACTAATTCTTATCCTAATTTTTCCCCGACAGTCTGTTGCTATCGATGCGGGAAGGGTGGTGGGGTCATAGTGTTAAACACTGGGTTTGTCAGGTGCTGCAACGAGTCAATAAACGTGATGTGTCTCCGGCGGATGAAGTCACCCACCGACGGCACACCAAGCAACGGGTGCAGGCCAGCATTCTTCAACCTCTCGAGAGAGGTATGTCCGACCACTTTTCGCATGATCCCTACCCTTACATAACAGCTAAGTAATAAAAAACTTCTATGATTCAAGTACAAGTAAAAAGAACAAGGTTTAATTGAAATTTGAAATACCTTGGAAATATTGGGAAAAACATTAGCGTATGATGTGGTTATTTGAAAGGGCTCCACTGTGTTCTGGTTGCCAAGGTTACGGTCAACAACTGCACAGTTTAACCCAACAGTTTTTGTTCTTTCTCAACTAATTTGCCTTATATTTATAAATTGTCTTCATTGAATCCATGTAGTTATTATGTTTTTTCTTCCCTAACTCATATGTAATTAGTGATTACTCGTCTAAACTGGATCTGGCATTAAATTTTGAATCGGGACTATGTTTTCACCTGCGGTTCTCATTTGTCTACTGATAGGCGTTTCATTTTCAACGTACATTTGTTTATTCTTTTTACAGTCGTTCGTTCGTTTATGTATATAAATATGTATACTTTCTTGTTTCAGGGAGTATTTGTTGTATTAAGAAAAAAAGGACAATTTAAAAGTGTGTTAAAAGTAAATTAAATACAAACATGAGTTGTTCACACAATACACATTTTATTAACATGTTATTTTCATTGTACTCAAAAATTGTGGGGCTTTTTTGGGAACAGGGGCCCCACTGATATCTAGCATTATTTTGGTTATTTTGCCACCTTTGACCTTTCCTGTAATGTTTTTATCTATATTTATGTTTACTTTGACCCGTGTTAGTATTGAACCTTGATTTGATTTAGCTGCTGAAGTAGATACGAAGGAAAGAGCTGTTTTGTTTCTTCACTCTAAGGGGGTATTGCATAGTGAAAAAATGTGTTCTAATGGCCATCAAATGAAACTTTATCTAGGCGAAAAGGATAGCACATTGTGCAGTATAACGGGTCGTCACTAACACGATTGTCAATATTTTTTCCTTTGTAAAAATTTAGAGATTCTTTTGCCATAACAAAATAACTTGTAGTGTTTTACACATAATTATTCCCACCATTTTCGCCTCAAATAAACTCTTTAACTCTCTATAATAAGTGCAATCAATTTATGTTGATATTGCTTCTGTTTAGGGCCGGATCTACAAATTTTGGCTCCCCTCCCTTCTCTGCAAAGCTTCACAAAAGCCCCATTGAACTACCGGGGTTCTGGGAGGAAATTTTTTAAACTAAACGCTTAGAAATGATATTTTACACTTAAAGTCTACAGAAAAGTGTTGGAAAGTTTTCTAAATAAAAACTTTGTTCTATTATATAAAACATTGGCGCATTCTCGGAGTGGTTTTCAGGACTCCTTTTGGCGGCCTCCCCCCCTGGGTTTTGCAGTGCCTTGGTCCAACCATGCGCCTCTTTAAGTGGGCCAGTGTATATATTTGTCTCAATAACTGTAATAGACATTGCTAAGAAAATATGAAGGTGTAGATGGGGTTTGTTATCTTTTCACTAATCCTTAAAATGTAAACAATGAACGTACTGTTACTCTTCGTCTCCCTCCCCCTATCCCTTCCTCCCACGTTTGGGACAAAATGAAATTTGGCCTGTCGGGCTCAGATAACTGAGTATCCCCAAGGTAGGGAAGAGACGCCCGCCGCGGGCTAGGGTCACTACAACCTCTTAGCCGCCGTCCGGCGAGCGTCAAAAAAAAGATAAGGCGGGCGGACCTGTGGTCTTTCACCCTGGCTGCCAGCCTAGTCGGCGGGCAGCCTAATCCGTTTTGATCTGACTCCATAAGATCTTAGAACGTGTGCCCCGCCAAAGCACTATGTTCAGGAGAAGAGGAACAGGGTAGGTTATAGGTTATAGGTAGTTTATGTGGTCTTGGGCCACGAATTCACACTCGGTCTCTAAAGGTAGGCGAAAACCGTCCGGATCCCAAAGGTGAGTATGAACTGGAGAGAAGCAGACTGGATTGCCGTGGAAGACGCTACTGGTATGTTTATAGGGCCAAGCAACCGTCGTCCGCGAGGGAGAGGTCTCTCCCAAGGAGGTGCTAGTTTTAGCGAGACGAAGGCAAAGATTCCCTCTAGGAAGGTGTGGGGTCTGACAACGCAGGACTAAAACATATCGAGGTTAGGAGAGAGAGATGCAGAGGTGGTTGAATGAGAAGACCATGGTTTTGAGTAGAGCAGCAAGCGCCAGTGCAGAGAGAGAGGAGAGAGTAGTGTTCCAAGTGACGGTCCGGTTCGTTATGCTAATTTGGTCTAATGCCGGGGCTTATATAGGTGGCCAGCTGTGTTGGGGATGGGTCCCCACCTGCGGCTGTTTCCCCCACTAGTTCCTTCACCCACTCTCACTGACGTCATAACCTTTATTAAACATAAAAAATGAAAAAAAATATGTATATTTTCTAATACGAGAAGAGGGGAACTTATAATTATTTGTAATTAAGAGGTGGCCACAACACGGCCCATGTGTCCCGATAGTTAAAATCAGTGAAAAACTAAAATTTGTCCGTGAATTTATAAGCGGAAGTTCAAGGGACGAAATCAAAAAAGAGTTCGGTTTTTCAAAATCAGCATTGTGCAGTGTATTAAATGATAAAAAGATTTCGTGTTTGTGAATATCATGAGCTAGAAAAAAGTCTTACATTGTGTTTGGAAAATAAATAAGTAAAATTCTGGCAAAGGGTTTCGTAATTATAGTCCTTCAAGTAAGCGACACTTCGCCATTCCCATCGATACTGCAGATGGGATTGTCGATAAAAGTATTACGAAGAGGCTTAATAATTTATTTAACAACTCACGTTAAAAATGTACACATGCCAATATGTCTCTTATCGAACACGAACATCTGAGGAAATTACATTGTATTCTTTTATTTGATTCGGTTTGATTTAATTTATCTAAATACACACTCTATTACAGTCTATGCTAATATCATAATATATATAGACAATAGCTAATATTGATAAAAAAAAAATTGTGGTATGGAAAGTGTAGCGCGGTAGCCTCAACAACAAAAGAGCACGCATTCACTTTATCTGGGATGACGAGATAATCGCAAATGAGATCTCGATTTACCGAGTATTGTATGTTCATATCGATAGTGGTATCATTTCGGCTGACGGAGGTCCATTTCATTTCCGTTCCTATCTCGTAGCCGTTTGACGTCTGTTTGTCGTAGCTCTGCCGTATCTCATTTTGTTTTTCTCCTCCCCCTACTCGAAATAAATAACATACAAGGTCGCACTGACGGATAAATGAAAAAAAATAAATGTTTTATGTATAAAGGATATATAGGACGCTCGCTGTAAATATGAAGGAAATGATCAATAAGGCTGTGCACGTTCGTGGCTATTCACTCAATAAACGACATGTAATAAGTACCATCATCCAATGAGATAGAAGTGTTAAATCTTCGGTCGTCGTTCGGCGAATGTTCGTTACCGTATCGTTATCGTTTCTACCAATCGATCGCCTTTTACATACTTAAAGAGGTAAAATTATTATTCCAGTGAGGTTTGTTTTGAAATATTTATACCTCTCTCATGTCAGCCTCGTTGGGGTTAATGTACGAATTGGATTTAAACTTTGCGAATGGCACCGTGTTCCGTTCCGTCGAGTGAGTGCAATAGAGTCCGTAATTAACCTCCGCTATTGGTTTTTGCTGTGAGCGGAGAGAAGATCTAAAACAATGGTTTTAATGATCCCTTCTGTGAGTGGTTGTTTGCTGAAGACTGGACCGAGTTCTCTTTGCAGGCAAAAGGAACGATTCAAGTTCCTCCCCCCCCCCACTGAACTAATTAGAGCGACAATGGTACCTCAACCTTATAACCTCTTTGGACCGGTTGTATTGGCCCGAGCAGTCGTAGCCTCTCTTTATACCAGCTTTACATTTCCTTGTCGTTCACCGACGAGCATTCTATAAATTGCAATTTTATAATTAGTTGAAAGAAATGTTCATAGCATGTGATAGATAAACAGCAATTTCTCATTTAAATATTTATAATAAAGACTATTTTGTAGAGTAACATGATCAACATTACAAGGGTAAGTGAGAAAAACAACGACAAGGAAACTGTTACAAACAGATTTAATGTGAGAATGAATCACAAACACGAAATTAATTAGGAAAAATGTTTACAGTGTTAGCATCTGGTAACACATCCTCATGCATGCCTAACAGCTTCCAGTCGTCTCGGCATGACACGGGCAATGCCCGCATTAAGGAATGATTTCCTCTTCTTCCAATAATGCGTTTTGTAGTTCAACGAGTGTCGTTGGTGCTAGGTCCGAGCTCTGATACGCCTTTTCAGCATATCCCACACGTGCTCTATCGGATTAAAGTCCGTACTTGTTGCAGGAAGGGGCAGAAAATTAATACCTACTTGCTGAAAGGTAGTATGACGATAGTAGCGATCTCGCATTGGCTTGGAGGTAAAGGAAATGTTGACCAATAAATGGCCAATGTTGACCAATGGGATTACATATTGTTCGTCGTATACCATTCTGCAGTCGTTAAGCCCCTGTTTAATATGTATTTCTCTTTGTCAGCCTCCAAGCTTATGCCAGTCCACACCATTACAGAACCACCTCCAAATGCTCTCCAGGGCGTCTTGGCACCCTTATCCGACCACCTGGAGATTGTAGGGTAAACCTTTACCCGTCATTGGAACCACTTCCCAATCAGCCGCGAAAATTCAAATCTGGCTACTCGATGCTGTCTGGTGAGAAGTGAATCATAAGCTGGGTGTATGGAGGTCAGATCGTCTTATTGTTCGGTCTCAAATCACCAAGTTTCTGGCCAAATGAAGTTCACCTCGAAGTTGAAAACTTGTTTGGAACTTGGAGGCCAAGAGCGCTGAGAAATGGTCATCTACGGCTGAAGTATCCCTTGGCTTCCTTTCCAAGTGTATGACCTCTTGCCTTTGGCACAAGCCTTCACTCAAGAGTGTTAGTGCTCTATAACTGCGATTCCTTCAGGCCTATCCAATATTAAAGCTCCAGAAAACTCGATCTCGAAAAGAACTTAAAAAAAAAAAATGAAAAAAAGAAACCCGATAAGACTCAGTCAGAAGTGTATCAGATACGAAGCCATTCATTTGTTATCTTAACGGAAGATTACATTAGAGGATTATCTGTAATAGCAATGACGCTGAGAGCAATTCAATATAATTCTAATGAAGACGTGTACGTACAAATCAAAAATACGAAGTTATATGCTAATTTTGTCCAGGGGTTTACATAGAAGAATAATTTAGAAGGGATGGAAACGATAAAACCTTATTTTCAATCTCCTGTTTGCTGGGGATTGTTTACACGTTATGGTAAGGACCCACCCCCTCCTAGGGAAATTTCCTCAGCAAGCTGGTCAAAGGGCAAGAAGAATTGGATCTCCCCCACCCCGCCCTCACTTTGCAACCCTTTCGTCCCCCCTTTCGAGTCGAAGACCGGAGAGAGCCACAGACGCTCATATATTTACAGTAGATCCCTTGACCATCAACGTTACAGATGGTGAGGAGGTTTGTAAGGATGGATGTTACCGGATAACGAAGCTGGCAAGAGGATTTTGGATTGGTGGAGAGGTTTTTGTGGAATTTGGAAAGTCTTGAGCCCAGTAATAATTACCAACTGATTATATTCAGCTAAGTTTTCTTTACGTTATAGATGCTCTCATAATTTATAATTATTGTTTCACAGACAGTGTTCAAATCAATCTTTGACATACATTTTGTTTCATTTGGCTTAAATATTCTTATAAATAATTCCTCACTATGTAATTATTATATTGTGACTCGGCCAGCCTTAGAAATTTTTTTTTTTACTTCGGTCCTAATTTTTAGGCAATTAAAGATGGAGCTGTTGTGTTATAGTATTGTGACTCTAGAACCGAACTTTAACATGGAACGTTAACAAAAGTTTCATTGAATTTTTTCCTTTTTAAAGAGAAATGTATTGTTCATGAAATGTTCTTTGTTTCCGTCTGATTTGTTTAAGCTGCCTTTGTACTGGTCCGTTCGCTGTTAGCCTCCAAGGCAAATATTCATTGTCTTAAAATGTATGTAGAAGGCATATAAAATCCAAGGAACAATATGGAGAGATCATTTTATACATATTTGTTAAACCTCAATGCTCATTACAAATCGTTTTTATACGAAAAAAAAAAAAAACTTAAGCGGGCCTTAGTGATGGCGTCGAGGGGGGGGGGATCAAACATTTTTTATCTTAGATCTTAATTTGAAAAATTAAAAGTTGCAATAATTATCTGGATGAGAGAATCCCGTCATGGTTATGAACTATTCCCATTCATACAAGTTGGACAGTTGGCACATGGAGATCTTTGTGAATGGATAAGTTTGTAATGTGAAAGGGTGCGTTGACTACAAATTCCGAGCGCTTTGGATTCGTTTGATGTTCCGTGGTTTAACTGTGCCTAATAGTTCTATTCCGTAAGATCAAATTGGTATCGGCCACTGTTGTTCAAGTTGGTTATCTAGAGTGAGGTTAGAATTTCTGTTAATTAGTCTCTATAACTGTTCGAGCTGTCTGTTCATCAAACTTTTAGCCACTATATCTCGTCTGGCCTTTGAGAAATTCCAAATCAGTTTGCGAAACGGGTCATATTTTTTCATCTATAATGTTTTGTACATAGTTAAAAAAAAAAAACCAATCTATAAAGTCCTAGCTTGAGGTGTTTAAACATTTGATACCATATTTCTCTTCGTGGTATACAGAATTAGGATTCTCGTGATGTACATAACTCGAAATCCACAAAATTGCTCTTAACCCCTTTTCGCTGGCTGTAGATATATGCGTAACTGTCATGGTGGTAAATGGTTCACGATTGGTCAAGAACAGGTGAGGACACGCCCCTTCATACCTGGGTTCCAGGGGGTACTAAGAGGTACCTGCCAAACAGGTAACGTAAATTTCATAACAGGTAGTTCAACATGTAAGTTCAGGTAATATGTATTATAAATTAAATTTTAACATGCTATTACTGTATAAATGATAGGTTTGGAATATGAAAAGCTATTTTAAAAAGAAGAAAACTAGATTCAAAATATCGAATGAATTTTCAATGTGGCCCAATAAATATCAGTAATTTGGCCTTACGTGGGATTCTCAGTAAATGATTGCGCATTAGTAAATGTAATATCAATAAAAGGTGTATTGAAATTTATAAAAACATTCGAAAAAAATTATTATTAAATAAATATAAGAATAAGAAGATAAATTAGAGATGCCGTTTTGTTTATTAAAACTATTTTCTCTCCTGGTAAATTTTATTCGTTAATTCTCGAAGATTAAAATGTTAGTTTTTGGAAAATTGGTTTCATAACCTATACTTCATTACAAAGAGGTAATATGTGACGTTCAGGGTAATCGCTTAAAAAAATACTAGATCGTTTTAGAAAATTTTTGAACTCTATGAAAGCACGACTACTAAGCAGCTGTTAAAAAAAAAGAAGCTAATTTATCTGAAATTTAGTAATCAGTTTTACTTATGTCCAGTGCCACTATGATCACAACATGACATCACGTCACTGACTCAGATACTGAGCGTCTATGTGGTGCAATCATGAAGGCGTAAGTCAGAGCCAATGCCTGTTAGATCTGTTTGCTCGTACCATTATCGAACAGATAGCCTGTGCAAACATCAAACACCGGCGATAACGCCAGCCGATTCGAAGAGTTGGTGATCGCTTGTTCCAAGTCATCTCCAAGTATTATAAGTGAATTTATTAACCTTTGGATGTGTTTGGCCTTTTCATTTTTGTTTTAATTAGATTTCTATAGAGACCAAAATATTTATGAACAAAATAAATGACCTAGAATGTGCGAAGAAGCAATATTTAGTGATATCCTATTTGTAAAACATTATATTCTTTTCGAACATTTAAAAAAGGCTTTTTAACAAATATTTTCTAAAAAAAATGTGCGGTTTACACTCATTTGCAAAACTTCTAAACTGGTAATAATTCTTGTCAAACCTCTATTAACTCATGCATCGGCATCTGGAGTATTGTTTATTTAAGCAAGATGGTTCTTGGAACTAGTTGGACTAAATGTGCATATATTTCCTTATGAATTCTTTCATAATATTTGACTGATTGCATGAGTGCAGTTTGCCTGAACTAAGACAGTTTGCACATGTCAAGGTTGGCAACACTGCATCGGCGGTGGCCTTCCACCGGACCGCATCACCTCTTCATGGACCATTGGCGTCAATGTCCGCTCACAATCATTGTCATTCTTCCAGGAACATCGGTTATGTTGTATTCGCGCAATTCTATTTTGTATTGTATATTATTTATTCAGGGATATTTTACTTCTGCGAAAATATGGTAATTAAGTATCTTTGGACTTTATGAAAGTCCAGGAAACCGTTGTTTGAAACCATCTGTGCTGGTGTGTCTTGGAAATTTCACAGACCAGAAAACGCCCGCATTCTTTTTATGTCAATAAATCACTCGGTTCAGTGTGGAGAGAGACTAACTAAGTCTTGGCGTAGGAGCAGCCTTACTGGTCAAAATAACGGCTCACCTGATTGGTTACTGTTGAGTCGTCACGAAGGGATCGAGTTGTCCTTGTCCTGGTGACGGAGAGAGATTGAATATGCTATGGCCTGGACGATTGCTTGATGACGGGTCTTAACTACTGAGCTATCTGTTTCCATAAGATCTTAGTAGGTGTGCCCCGACAGTGGACTATGTTCAGGAGAAGAGGTATAGGTGGTTTATGTGGTTTTGGAATGACCACGAGTTCACACTCGGTATTATAGGTAGGCGAAAACCGTCCGGATCCCAAAAGCAAGTGTGAATTGGAAAGAGGCAGACTGAACCACTGGGGGAGACGCTACTAGGTAAAGTTTGTAGGGCTCTAGAGACCGTCGTCCGCATGGAAGGGTCTCTTCCAAGGATGTGTTTTAGCGAGACGAAGCCAGAGAATCCCACTAGGAATGTTTGGGGTCTGACAGGCTGGCTTTGGGAGTCGACGCGGACTGGACTGTATGGATTGCGGTAGCTGAACTTAAGTCCATGATTTTGTCCACTATTAATGTCAGTTTGGACAATTTCTCCTCGTAGTGCGATGCCAGTATGTTGCTGACCCTGTCTGGCAAAGCGTGTAGCCAGAGTGTGCGAATGACGTCCTCAGAGGTCGTGGGTCCTGCCAGTGACTGCATTTGACGCAGGAGATGTGACGGTTTCTGGTCTCCGAGGTGCGTCTCTTCCAATAACCGGATCAGGCGTCTGTCATGGCTCTGGCTGTACGTTTCGATAAGACGAGCCTTTAAATCTTCGTAGGGACTATCACTTGGAGAATACGGTAAGTCTGCGACCTGTGTGAGTACCCTGAACGGAAGCTGAGCATAAATATGCTCCGATTTGGCTTTAGACGAAGAGATTCGGTTTGTTGAAAAAATATTTTCAGCATGCAGGAACCATAGCCTTGGGTCTTCTTCGTGAAACTCTGGCAGTTTACACGTCCGAGAAATGGCGTGTACGGTCGCACAGCATGCTTCGTCGGACGGGGCTGGTGGGTCGGCCATCATAAGAAAGTGGGTCACCAGTTGTCGGGTCGTCACGAGGGGGGTGCCTGGTCACCCTAGCCCTGGTGACAAGTGAGGGTTGTTTGAGTTTATAACCTGGACAATCGTTTCATGACGGCTTTACTAGCTGACTCCATTTTTTGATAGGTATGTGCCCCGACAATGCACTATGTTCAGGAGAAGAGGTATAGGGTAGGTAGGTAGTTTGTGTGGTCTTGGAATGACCACGAATGCACACTCGGTATCTGAGGTTTAGGCGAAATCCGTCCGGATCCCAAAGGCGAGTGTGAACTGGAGAGAGGCAGACTTAATTGTCACGGGAGACACTGCTTGGTAAGTTTGCAGGGCCGTGACAACCGTTGTCCACTAGGGAGAGGTCTCTCCCAAGGTTGTGCTAGATTTAGCAAGACGAAGGCAGAAATTTCCACTAGGAAGGTGTGGGGTCTGACAACGCCGGACTAAAACGTAGCGAGGTTAGGAGAGAAGAGGGTGTTTTATCAGATTAAACATCTTGTGGTCTTGGTTAGAACAGTACTGAACACATTGAATGTGAATAAAATTTCATATAAATAGATAATTGCCTGATTCTGAAAAGTAATTGTTTTTATTATTTTCCATGGTGACTGTTTAAGCGACTTCATGGAATATTATTATCAAAACGAAGAAATATATAATTACTTTAATGAAAACAATATGTACTTAAAGTAATTATGCGTGTTCGAAAATGTAATACATACTAAATTTCACAATTTTTAATATTGTAAGATACACAATATCAAATATAAAAATAGGAATAACTGATACAATAAAGGACACTTTACAGTAAAATAATGAACCTGAGGATATATGCTTTTAAAGGAAGATAATGATTGACAATTTGTAGATAAAAACTAGTTAATAAATTTTATTTATATAGACTTACTCAATTAATGTTGTAATGCAAACAAGCCATAATGGAAAGGTTTCGTAGTCAGCTGGGTAAGGAATAATAACCTATATCTATTTTTTAAGAAATCAGAAACCTGGTAGGTTATTCCAGTATACAATTAAAAAATAAAATTGAAACTTAAAAATTTGCTATTTACTAAACCTTAAAATTTAAATATCAAGATTGACAGTAAAGTTTTCTATAATTTGGTCAAGTTGTTTAATATGCCTCTGTCAAAAGTACTAAGGCTTCGACAATCTCTTTTGTAATTGACTATATGATTTAACTTTGGAGTGATGCTAAATGCTTCCTTATGTTTTCAATTTAATTGTTGGATTCTTTTTGTAAAATTTGTACGTTGTTAAAACCAAAATCGTATTCGTGTTTGCATATTCTCTTATTTAAATTTTCAGGCTTAAAATTTTGGGGACTCCAGACATTTATTTTTATACAGGATATCTGATTTCTGTTAATGTCTGATTTATCTAGGAAATATGTATATAAATTGTATTTTTCTTGCTTGAGCGCGGAGAAACAGCACGCGATGGAAACGCCCACCCCGCCCCCCTCAGATAGATTACATATGGACGTGTTAAGATGCCACCGCCCCCTGTATCCGGTAAGAGCCGGTGCTCTATACAGGCTAAAGCTAAATAATACAACGCCATATCGATCTGTGTGGCTGTTGCGTGCACGGCCTCTATAATACTCGGACCAGCTTAAATGTATCACACAGGGTCCATTTAAATATTTCCACCATCATCATCATCATCAACAACAACATAGTCGCCGGGCACGAAGTGCAATTTTCCATTATCTCGACGGATCCTTGGTCTGCAGCATGCACTCTGCCTGTCTGTCTGCTATTATACAAGGTTGGTAAGTCACATTTTCTTCATTTCGAGAAAACGAAAGGTTTTAATAGGGCTATAGTGATAAATTCACAAATTTGTGCCCGAAACCAACAATGAATATTGACACCATTTTTGACGTTGAAAAAGATTAAAAAATATCCAACTATTGAGGTCCGTGACTTAGTTTTCGTTTTAGGTTAAGTATAGCTAGTTAATCAGTTTTAGGTTTAGTACAACCAGTTAATCTGTTTTAGGTTAAGTATAACTAGTTAATGAGGTTTAGGTTAAGTATAACTAGTTAATGAGGTTTAGGTCTAGTATAACCAGTTAATCAGTTTTAGGTTAAGTATAACTAGTCAATGAGTTTTAGGTTAAGTATAACTAGTAAATCAGTTTTAGGTTAAGTATAACTAGTTAATGAGTTTTAGATTAAGTATGACTAGTTAATGAGTTTTAGGTTAAGTATAGCTAGTTAATCAGTTTTACGTTAAGTATAACTAGTTAATCAGTTTTAGGTTAAGTATAACTAGTTATTTTCTAGTAGATTTATTCTGTTATATATTATAAGTCAATCATTTTCAGGGTCCACTGAATGAGGTTAGATGACTGAATGAGGTTAGTAAGGTTATAATAGATCTTTTAATTTTTTTTTTCCCAAGTATAAGAGAATGATACGCCGGGTCATATAAAATGACGTTAAATTATTTGCGTTAAATGCATGGAACACAGTCATTTGATAAATTCAAGCATACAAGGTCTCTTACTTATAACTGGCCAGAAAAGCAACAGTATTACAAATTCAAGCATACAAGGTCTCTTACTTATAACTGACCAGAAAAGCAACAGTATTACAAATTCAAGCATACAAGGTCTCTTACTTATAACTGACCAGAAAAGCAACAGTATTACAAATTCAAGCATACAAGGTCTCTTACTTATAACTGACCAGAAAAGCAACAGTATTACAAATTCAAGCATACAAGGTCTCTTACTTATAACTGACCAGAAAAGCAACAGTATTACAAATTCAAGCATACAAGGTCTCTTACTGATAATTGACCAGAAAAGCAATAGTATTACAAATTTTTCTATTTACAGAGAATCTCAGCTGTCAGCTTTAAAAGTAACAAAAACATAGAGACGACTCGATTCATCGATGCGATTCAATCAGGTTTTTAATTTTATCCAAAGATGCATATTTTTTTTCCTTCTACGCGTGGCAATCTTATTTTTATTTCAAAATAATGATGTTTTAGAACTATTTGATGGTAGTCGTCAACTATAAAGATTCTGTTATATGTACATATGTTCATGTTTACCTAGTTGTTCTGATACATTAGTTCTAGATACAAGTGTTCATTCTTTAATGTTATTCGAGAAAAACAAAACAATGAAACTCCAGTAAACGAGCTGGGAAAAGACAGAAAACCTGGCTGTGCGAACGTGTGAGGTACATGCTACTAACGGTTGCCTTAGTAATTACACCACCATATCGACGAATCCTTCCTACCAAGTAAACAAGTGAACAAAGAGTGTTCTGTCTTCAGCCGCTACGAAATGGGATACCGTAATACTAGGTCAATGTCAAGGATGGTTTACGTAAGTGATGGGCAGCTTATGACGTCACACGGTCTGTGGCGGTTCTAGATGGATGGATCCACTGACCACTCGGGTGTCGTTCGTGAGCGAACCCATTACTGTCAATCTGCCCGGTATACATTAAACCTCATTAAAGATTTCTCAATCCCAAATAACGGAAAAAAATATAAATTGTAATAAAGTTAATTAATTGTTTATTATTGAACACCCTTGTTCAGTTTCGTTTATTTTGTTGTTACAAATGAATGAAGTTTATGAATCGGACAGTGACGAGGAAGAAGCATGTTCAGCAATGGCTTTTATCACCGACTTTCTGAAAGTAGCCATCTCAGAAGTTCCTTCAAAGTGTTCTTTGATGAAGAGTTCTACATACTAATATACTTTTCCAACCATCATACACCTGTGATTCCTATCGCTATGTCCTTGATGCTGTGTATTCCAAACAATGATGCTTCTATTTCTATACCTTTTACCGACATTTTACGGAAAGGACGAACCATCCCGAATCACATCGACCATATTCTGCCCGTTGGCGTACTTGTCGTGGAAGGCCAACAATACACTTTGAAGACTATTGCCAAAGAAGTCACAGGAGCAAAGTTGGCAGTCTTCAAGCATCCTATCATCAGGACTTAATAAACAAAGCAGGGCCCTCATCCAGTTCTAACCACCATCATACGATTTTGAGTGAGGATGTAGCGCTATCTATTTTAATTCAAGCTAATCTCTCCAAGTACCAGTACACAAAAACATAATTTTAGCGAAGCTGAGGTCCCCCCCTAGAACTTGCTGGCTCATACTGTCGAAACCAAACCTGAGGGGAGGTGGAAAAATTGAACTGCAAAGAACTGTTATTGAGCCTCCGGCTTTTCAATTAATTAATCGATGTAAAAAACATAATTTTAAGATACAAATTTGATTGAATTGACTAATCGAGATGATTTTTGCATTAAAATATGTATTAAAAACAAAATATGTAAAACCATCTACTGATTCCCACTTGTTACTCGTTGCTGTAAATTGACCACCATAAGAATGGTGAAAAACTAGGCCAAGCGAACTGTAAGATGTGTCATAACGGCAGAACACCAGGAGATATCGATTTGGAGACTGTTGCATTCGATTCTAGACCTTCAATATCATAGAAATCGATACTAAAATTGACTCCAGGTGAGATCGTTAGAGTTCAGGTGTTCCATTCATTAGCGCTGTAAATGGAAATGAATGCATAATAAATTTTTTTTTTTTTCTTCATAGTTTGAGAACTTATAAAAAATAGGATGTGGGAAAAATAAAAGGAAAATTATTTTGGATTGATGGGTACATAATAAATACGACTTTATGTATTTACAGCTCAAAAATTAAAAATATTTTTTTCGGGAATGTAATAGGGATATAAAATTTTATTTTTACAGGTGAGGCAGATGAGTCACAATCGCCAGACAGACTGCCAGAGGCAAAGTTGAAAAGCATAAAGGTTTCTAATTCTGAGCGAACGAACCTACAAAATAGGATTTTCTAAATCATTTCGCACGAGAAATTCGTTCTTTGTTTCATCGTGTGCTATATAACTATATTTTAATTGACAATCGTAATCCCGAAAAGATCGACAAGTTCACCTGCTAAGCTAGGTCTCCCATTATAATACCATTGACAAGACTAAGATACAAACAAAGGAATCATACAACAAACACAAACAAAGACATACCTATGTGTACATACCACCCTCTCTACGAGCCACGAGTAGTCAATGACCCTCTTCGGCCTGTTGGCTCTCAGACATCCTCCCATCCAGAAGTGTCGATGTTACTATATACATATGATACACTACTAATACATCTTCTCACTGACATATAACATATATAGTCTGCATAAACAATATCCGACTGTTGTAGGCTTAACACTAATGCTTTGGGAATTAGCTACTAACGTCCTAGTCAGTTTGAGGGATTTCTTACTCTTTCTCTCGCCGTCATAGAGCCAGAACGAAGACATAGTTGACGATCAAGAAAGGAGAAGCTATACTTTCAAATAGGTAAGCAGGAATCGTATTTCGTCGCTTAGAACAGTGTTTGTGTGTGAAAGTTTACAAATAACGATTGTGAGTGCCCTAGCGATGCTAGGAGATATGAAACTTTGCAAAGAGGTCCCAATTGGCATAAAAAAAAAAACTCGAGTATTTTTTATTAATTAATTCATTTTGAGAAAGTTAATTAAATTAAAGATCTCAAGTGCAGTTTGGTCTTTATTTATGCTATAAACAAGAAATACATGCCATTACTTAAAACATTAATTAACATCCTGTTCCATCTGATAAAAATATATATTTTTTTTAAAAAGATGTATGTGTATGGCTGGGGCTTTATTATAGACTAAAATAACATAACATCATTTTCGTATTTTTTTTAGCTACGAAACCGAAAATTTCTTCACGCTCACCGGGAGTCCCGAAAAAGTATCTCTCGTGTTTTATTTTAAAGGAATCAAATATATTTATCTTACACAATTTATCAGATTTTAAATTAACATTATCAATAAGTAATGTTATAAACAATTAAAACCTGGTATTGAGTTTTCTACCGAATGTTGTTCAGAAGTACAGTTACGAATTCGGCTGTAAGTTCGTTCATTATTATTATGTTTCCACAGAATTTCACAGAAGTACGCAGATTTTTTTTTCTTCGAGTCAATGCTCAGAAGAAGCACTGCTGATTATGACGGCCCAGTTATTGTTTTTATGTAAAATTAAAAATCATTATAGTCATCAAACGTGTAAAAATCCGTTTTCAAAATTACATTGTCCCGGAGGTAAATTTAGGCCCGAGAGTGCGGCCATCTATTGGTCGAGATTCATATCATTTATCTTTCTAATTCATCTTAAGTTCTCCCAGGAAAAAAATGTTTGGCCCTGAAATACCCTTAAATGTGAAATATTCAGAGATTGTTGTAAAAAAAACATATTTTTTTACCGAGGGGGGAGGTTATCCCATGCCCCCCTCGCATACGCTAATGTCTACATGGCTGCTTTGAACCGTAAATTGACATGGTTTTTTTCTCCGACCTTCCTGTTCTGACTCAGCGGCTTCCCTCGACCGCAGACGTAGCGAACGCTATTGATAGATAGACAAGCCGTCAATAACCCCCCCATAAGACTGAATATGTACACGAAGTAATTGACTTAGGGCTACGGGGAGGTTACGAAGTTATCCAATTATAAGTAAGAAAGGCAGCGAGCGGAGAGGTAATTAGTAAGTCGGCTAATTTGCTAGCCAATTTGTTGTGCAGGGAGGGGGGGCCACCTCATTAGCTCACCTGGATTAGAGCTGCTTCCTCACAGCGGGGATATTGCACGGCCAGTGTTGCCAATGCCGGCTTTATACACTGCCTCACGTCACAAACTGGCAACACTGTCTCGCCGGTCGCCATTTTACCTTTTTTCACAAAATACTAACCCTTTTGTTTTTTCCCTCTGTATTTATGTCTCTTTATTATAACCTTTGTGATTCCCCTGTACAAATTAGACAAATTATATTGCATTTGATGCAAGGAAGCAAAATATAGTCAAGATGAATATATATCATTCATTATTTATTTATCTTAGTATACCTTACATTCTTGATCTCATACCTTCCAAGTTCATGAAATTCCATTGTAACCTAGACAACCATCCTAATCCCCTAGCGCACTCATTACACTGCGCCACTCGTCGTTATAATCCTCCTCGGAGACTAAAGCGGTAATGTCCTCGTGACCTACTATAAATAAGGGATGGGGGATTATGGAGGTCTCAGGGTTGTAAATACTGTATGAATGAGCGAGCGATTGTTAATTGTAAAACCATTGTAAATATGGTATGAATAAGAAAATCTATTACAATTACTTACAGCCCAATAATTGTAATTTTACCACAATAAAGAAGTTACTATATACTATTTGTAAAAAGAAATATTTGTTATTCTGCAGAGGGGTACGCAACGGGGAGGATCTGGCCGATAAACGCCCCTCCCCCGAAATACTAAAAAAAAATATGTTTTTTATAGCCACCAACGAGAAGAAGTTTCTAGTCAACGCCTATTGCAGGACTATACTTCTGTATTTGATAGGTGCTGGAAGAATTTAAGGTGGATCAGAAAGATAAATGATTAATTAATATGTACTAGGAAAAAATATTTGTTTGTAGTACATATATTGTGTATGTTAGGGACGTATTAAGAATACGGTGGGGTTTTAGTGGACTGTAATAAAAACAATAACGTTATAGCAGACTGTTAAATATTTTTAAATAAAACAACTGTGCCCATGGTTACAGTATCAATAAATGTGGCGTATGAGATAAGGCGTTCAGCTTTAAAAACCAGGCCGATCCATTTACCGAGGAATTTTACAGAAGAGACAAAAGCAAAAAAACAAACCCAAATTCACGTAAAATCTAAAATATTCTTGACGACAATAACTTAATTTTTGAACAATCACGGACCTGGGTTGATTCCAACAGTTCGCCCGAATTCAATTACCACCTGGGTTGGGTTTTTTTTTTTGTTACTCCTGTTAAAAATTCTGAAAGGTTTTGAATCTTAACACCTCAACTGCTTCGTTAGGTTTGGAAATTCGCGCCCCTTATTATCTACTCGTAAAAAAAAAATTTAATAAATAAATTGAGTTGACTTCGAGTCTTTGAGGTCTGTTTATCGGTGCTCGAAATTCCAATTGAATATGTCCTTTATAAAAGGGCTCAAATGTGAAATTTTGAAACTGACTACACGCAAAAATACTGAGATCGGTAACATTATTTTTGGATGAAATTATCTGAACGAGTTGAGCCCTTTTCAAAATGACATTCGAATAATAAATAGATATATTTAGAGAATCAACGATGCATTAAATTATATGAATATATTTCCTGTTCTGTTACTACAGCTGTTTGAAAATATAACGGAGAAACAGGATAGCTAGACGAGAAGAAAACTTACAAATAGAGGGAAGCCTGTAAATAATTCGTAAATGAGGGGGGGAGGGGAGGGTAGAAAGGAAGTGTAAAAGGTTTAAAGGATAAGGCGCTAGATGTCGGAAGCCCACGAGGGAAGCACTTCAACTTCCGCTTGGTTCTCTGCAGTATGCTACCTCCATGGCAGCTATAGGCCCTAGATCACAGGGCCAATGTTGTTGCGCCCGGCGAAGTGTTCAAGGGCCACTCTTGTTATTTGTTTCGCAAGGGCTAACAACAGTAGCTATTCATTCTTCCTCACGAGGCCGAGTGGACCACGACTCCCACCTCCGAGGAGCCAATGATCGAAATAAGGCGAATTCATCCGGATTACTTCGGACCAGAGGCTGCTATGTTTACATACTTGAATACTAACGGCCACAATTCACCCAAATAGGGAATACGAGTATTTTCTCCGAAAATTTACCGATCCGACTCAAACAAACTAACCTCGTCAAAGGAAGCGAGTAGGAGCACCAGTAGGGAAACAGACTGAGCGAGCCAGCAACTGGTTTCCTCGGGTTCGATTCACGTTCTGCGGTCGGGAAGCTGTGACGATGATGTCATAGGCTACACCACACAACCACAGACCACACTTGGATATCGTATGCCATTGTCAAGTCGGCAGATAACTTTTGATCCGTCGGCTTTAAGGAAATTGTTAAGGATTTGGAAACACTTATGTATTGGGTTGGCAAGAAAGTCTTTTCGGTTTGCAACAGTCCCACTTTTGTCAATGTTAGAATTTTTTTCTTTTGAGATTTGCTAGTCGATACCTTAAGGTTGCTATAAAAACAAATTTTGTTTACAACTGCCTGTTTACGGCCAGTGTTAATATGAAGTGCAAAAATAAGCATTTCGACACATTTTTCTTTTTTATTTTCATATCAAGGCAAAAAAGCGCCTGAGGCTCACAAAGAGATATTGAAGTTTATGGTGTTGATTGTTTAACAGAACGAACACGTCAGAATTGGTTTAAAAAATTTCGTTCTGGAGAATTTTCACTGAAAGATGACCAACGTTCTGGTCGACCTTCTGAAGTTGATGATGACAAAATGAAAGCCATAATTGAATCGAATCGTCATATAACTGTGCGAGAGATTGCTAAACAGTTAAACGTATCACACACAACAATTGAAAATCATATAAGACGTCTTGGTCTTGTTAAGAAGCTCGATATTTGGGTTCCGTTCTGGCAATGCGAGGCTTCACACATCTTTAGCAACACGTACGAAACTATTGGAGCTTGGTTGGGAAGTGACGTCGCATCCCCCATACAGCCCCGACCTTGCACCATCGGATAATCATTTATTTCCAAGTTTACAAAACTTCTTAAATGGTAAAAAATTCAATAATAACGATTACCTCAAAGCATTAGCATTTTTCGTGGGAGCGAGAACAACATCCATGCGAAATATCTACCCTCTACAAGAAAATATACCTTACTAATTACCCACGAATTGAGTTTAGGTTAAAAAAACAAAACAAACCCCAATGAAAACTAAAATAATTTTCACCACGAAAGCTTAAAACAATCATGGATCTTTGTCCTTTCCAAAAGAACCGAAAATATTTACCCAAAATCAAAATTTTTGTCACTCTTGCACAATTTCTGAAAAATGAATTAGGATGGCCCTTCCACTCGTTCCGTACACAATATTTCCTTGGTCCATTCCTTTTTCAAACCCTCAGTTCTCATTATCCCCTTATATATACAATATCCTACAGTTCAAATCCTCATACCGAATACACACACTCCTCCCTGCAGCATACAGCATCGGTCCTTCCTTGCTCACTCCACTACTCTCTGGAGTTCTCCACCTCTTAATATCCACCATACTTCCTTACGAACCTCCGAAACCCTCCTATTCAAACAAATACCTCACCATCCATCAGTCATTATATTATATTTCTATTTAATGGTTTATTATACATACGTTTGGCTGCTACATACCTTGGTTTGGCTGCTACATATGCTATTGGTTTGGCTGCTACATACCTTGGTTTGGCTGCTACATATGCTATTGGTTTGGCTGCTACATATGCTATTGGTTTGGCTGCTACATACCTTGGTTTGGCTGCTACATATGCTATTGGTTTGGCTGCTACATACCTTGGTTTGGCTGCTACATATGCTATTGGTTTGGCTGCTACATACCTTGGTTTGGCTGCTACATATGCTATTGGTTTGGCTGCTACATACCTTGGTTTGGCTGCTACATATGCTATTGGTTTGGCTGCTACATACCTTGGTTTGGCTGCTACATATGCTATTGGTTTGGCTGCTACATATGCTATTGGTTTGGCTGCTACATACCTTGGTTTGGCTGCTACATATGCTATTGGTTTGGCTGCTACATACCTTGGTTTGGCTGCTACATATGCTATTGGTTTGGCTGCTACATACCTTGGTTTGGCTGCTACATATGCTATTGGTTTGGCTGCTACATACCTTGGTTTGGCTGCTACATATGCTATTGGTTTGGCTGCTACATATGCTATTGGTTTGGCTGCTACATACCTTGGTTTGGCTGCTACATATGCTATTGGTTTGGCTGCTACATACCTTGGTTTGGCTGCTACATATGCTATTGGTTTGGCTGCTACATACCTTGGTTTGGCTGCTACATATGCTATTGGTTTGGCTGCTACATACCTTGGTTTGGCTGCTACATATGCTATTGGTTTGGCTGCTACATATGCTATTGGTTTGGCTGCTACATACCTTGGTTTGGCTGCTACATATGCTATTGGTTTGGCTGCTACATACCTTGGTTTGGCTGCTACATATGCTATTGGTTTGGCTGCTACATACCTTGGTTTGGCTGCTACATATGCTATTGGTTTGGCTGCTACATACCTTGGTTTGGCTGCTACATATGCTATTGGTTTGGCTGCTACATACCTTGGTTTGGCTGCTACATATGCTATTGGTTTGGCTGCTACATACCTTGGTTTGGCTGCTACATATGCTATTGGTTTTTACTATTGTATACTTAGTTTGTGTGTTACTTTGCTACAGTGGCTCTACCTTGAAGATTGGCCTCACAAATTCTTAGGCAGGCAATAAACACGTGAAAAAACATTTCAAATTTTGAATATTTTGTCCACGAAACGATAAAAATGATCTTATAAGCTTACATTTCGGAATACGCTGTAGTATTGTTCAAATACAAAGTCTCTCAATTTTAAGCCTTATCAAGTCTTAACTCAATAGCTATCCAAGACGTAAAGCTTTTTTTTTCTATTTATTGATATTTTCTTCAAGGCCAAAGGGCACCAGATAACAAAATATTATTCGTGTAATTAACACACCCCAAGCCGCTTTTAGTAAAAATTTGTAAGTGAATATTTATAAATTTGTATATTTATTACAAAAGCCATTTGGAAAAAAAACAAACAAATGAAAAAACCTAAAAAATGCGAGGCAACAGATTCTCGTATCGATTACTCCTTACCAGCAGGCTAATACTTTACTAGCGGAAGTCTCACCTTCCAAGCTGGGCCGGTATCAGTTATTGATAAGGCGGCGATCGGTGCCACAAATAAGGCGGGCACTTTAGACCCGGCAAAGTGGTGGGGGCAGGCCACGCCCACTTCCAAAGAGCTCCATGAAATATGCAGCATCCGTTGAATGTTTAAACATCTTCACATCTCTTTGGCCTGTAGTGCCTTGCCCTCATCTCATCTTCCCACTCTCTTAGCGAGCGCTCCACTCGTTTAGTCTACCTCCTCCAATGTCTCAATTTAACATAATTGTAATTTTGAAATCATAGGGCTGGCGTAAATTATTTTGTACGTTTGGGATTTATTTCGTTTATTTCGCCACCTAAAATCCTCTGTCTGAGATCGAGAGCAGAGCCTAGGAGGCACCCCAGCCCCACATGCCAGGTGGTGGTTATATATGTTTTTTTGTAGGACACAAGATATATCGGAGGATGTGGATAAAAAATATGTATTTAAATAACTTTTTTCGCGAATTTCACTTAACATTTTCGTATTCATGGAAAAGTCCAAAAAGTACTTCGGAGCTAACGCGCTCTGTGAGACCATTTGCTCCCCCCCCCCAAAACCGTGATCGCCTACCATCCCACGTCCACTGGTGTTGTTTTAAGGTTTTATTACCATATGGGTGCAACTGGGTTTCTATGGAAAAGCTAAGGTTAAAAAATATATCTGTCGTATTATCAATGTAAAATATTAAATATTACGGAATAAATTAATAATGGTGATAACTTTTATGATGGTATTCATGATTGGCTTGACATTTCCTAAAGAAGCTGCCCTTAAATTGTTTGTTTTTACATCGAGTATAAACTTTAATAAATATATATGTATACATATGCGTTCAACCCCTCCTATCGCAATATTATATCAACTAAAATTTTAAAGAGCTAATTCTAGACAAAAGGGGGGTTAACCCGGACTTTTTTTTTTCAACTGGATAAAGATAGCACTTTTGCTAAAAGCGATGACCAGCTTCTTCTAAACGAAAACCCAGGTTTTGCATTCTGCGAACCAGACAACTACGGTACAGAGAGGTTTCGGTATAGGAATCCGTACAGACCAAGCAGGTTTTACCACCACCTCTTGTCTTCAATCAACAGTCCGCGTTGAAGATTCATACAACGTTGGTGTAATCTACACGGTATTAAAGTACACTAAAGTGAAACAATTGTGTGTATTTACCTTTAATTATGCTTATATTTTTTTTATTATTATATTCCTTTATTGTGCTATAATTACAATCTTCCTTTTATAAGGCAATAAGTAATTAAGATAAATGCTCTCATTCATACCATATTTACAGTTCATCATTCACTCGCTCATTCATACAATATTTACAGACAGCCTAGAGACCTCCTAAATCCACATGCGAAGAGAAAGCGGAGTCTTGGGAAGTCCCCCACGCTCCTCTGTCAGCCGCGTCACTGGATACTAGCCAGTGGAGGCTGACCAAGAGCGCGAGAGCCACAGACGCTCAGGACATGATTGGAGAAACTGGCCATTGCCTCCATTGAGGACTCCCTCTGTCACGCGTTTATAGCAGGTCACGAGGCCACTGCCGTTTCAGTTTCCGAGGAGGATTATAGGGATGAGTGGCGCAGTGCAATGACTGTGCTACAGGATTAGGGTGGTTGGAAAGGCTACTGTGGAATTTTATAAACTTGGAAGGGATGAGTTCAATAATGTAGGGTATATTAAGGTCGTATATTATTAATAGGGGTATATTAAGCGTTTTGTTGCTGACGTAATAAGGGGCATTTACTATTGTTCTCAGGACTTTTGATTAAAAGGATTGGATACGCTTGATGTACGACTTTTTTGCTGTCCCCCATAGCTCTATTCCGTACGTCCAGATTGGTTTAAGTATAACTTTGTAGATTAGTAATTTATTTTCTATTGAGAGATGGGATGTCCTTCGAAGTAGTCTGTACAGTTGTTCAAAGCGTCTGTTTAGTTCTTGTCTTTTTAGTCTATTCTTATATTAACATTTATTTTATTCGCCAATAAAGCATTTCATTATACACAGATGTATGATTCACTTGGTGTGTATTATTTAACTAGCCTGAATTTAGATTTGGTGTAAGCATGAAATTTTTAAAACTGACTTTAAGGACATGGACATCTTAGTTAAATCTACAAAAAAGAGTTTAGGAACCTCTTGAAATCATTTTGATAAGCGTATACCATACATAAATGGAAAATACGAATCTTGGTGTTGCATAAAAGGTTTTCTTTTGTTAAATTAAAAAAAAACAAAAACTATCCCACTAAAGGCTCAACAGTTGATGCATATATTTAATCTTGAAGTCGAGATCCTTAATTTGATTCCCTAACTGGATATGACAGAAAAATATTTATTATATTTAATACGAGTATTTTTATTAATAGCTAACCCTTCATTATTGTTAAAACTCTGTTCAATTTATTTAATCGTCCGTTTGCATGAGCTCTGAAACCGCAATAAAATAAACGAATACTCACTCTACTTGATTACATTCCACTTTATTCCCAATTCACAATTATTTTTTACGGAGTTGCAACCTCTAATTCATATTTGAATATCTAACAGTTTGAACCACAACCTGTAGGGCAGACAGACTTACACATCGATGAAAACATGTATTTTAAGATGACCCCCCCCCAAAAAAAACAAAAAAAACCTGATGAAGGGTGATATTTTTGGCTTACTATATTTTGAAATTCATATTTAAGATAGACCCTTTAATGTGCCTAATAAATTATTGGAAATAAAAATAACATATTATTTGTTAAATAGCTTCTGATTAGAGAGAATTTTGTAATAAACTAGCTCCACATTTATAAAGTTTAATATCTTTTAACGCACTCTCCACTGCAGTGTATTTTAAACCGAAAACTAAATCAGGGTATGCCTAGATGTTGTTGAATTTTTAAACTTTTAAACTTTCATAAGGATTGGATAATTTTCACTACCCCGGTCGTAAAAAGTACAGAAATGAAGCTGACTCGATGAAAGTACGTCATTGAATGACTCATTAGTGATTTTGTGGTTTTAGTTTCCTCCACCGCGAACATCGTCATCGTCCTTGCCAATAATTAGGCCACCACACATTTTCAAGAACTCGCTCACTCCCTGGCTCGACTTCGGCGTGGTGAAGGAACTGTGTTTGGTGAATGAGGACCAGCCAAATTAACCAAAAAACAAAAACGCTTACCTTTTTCTTTAAAAAATAAAAAAAATTACTTAGCTACACTGTCATGGCTGCTAGCTGTGAGCTGTGAGATATTGAGGAAAATAAGGTGAAATTTTATTGCAAGTTTTTATTTTTATTTCATGATAAATTTAGGCAGCATTTTATTTTATTTTTGACCTTATACAATGAATAGTATATCTATTTATTTATTATTATTTTGACAACTTTTTTTTTGATTATTGAATGTAATATATTTATTAATTTAGGATTTGATCAGGAAATAAGTTTTAAGCATGATTTCATATAGTATATCCCCTCGTTACAAAACTATTATAGATTTCAATATAGATTCTATATAAACGAATATATTTATAATAGGTCAATATATTTCCTGTAGCTTGGCTATATTTTATGAAATTTCTGATTATTACATACTGTGAACTGCAAATCGTACAAAATTATTATTATTTATGGGGCTCACCTTATTTATCATACACTTAAAACTAACTTACATCGAACAATAAAATCTTAACCTAATTTTCACCAACAGTCTGTTGCCATCGATACGGGAATGGTGGTTTCAAAGTGTTAAACACTGGGTTTGTCAGGTGCTGCAACGAGTCAAAAAACTTGATGTGTCTCCGGTGCACGGGTGCGTTCTTTAACCTCTCCAGAGAGGTATGTCCGACCACTTTTCACAAGATCCCATTCTGTAAATGTTGGAGACATTTAGCTGTATTGTCAGTCAAGTGAGTATATAGCGGGGCACCGTACAGCACAGCTGGCCGGAGTAAACATTTATATATCATCAATTTGAGACGCAGTATAACAAATATATAAGGGAAATTAAAAAAAAAAAAAACTTGCTTGAAGTCAAAATTGATTCTTCTTATAATTTCAGTTACACTGACCATTAACCCTCCAGTGGTAAGCTGAAATTATTCAACACCGGTCGTATCCCCGGGTCTATCTGACCCAAGAAATAAAAAAAAATTGTCACGAATACATAATAAGTCTAAATAACTAAAGAAATTAATTATTATTTTTTTTTAGCTATTAGACAATTTGAATAAGCAAAGGATATGAACAAATATTCGATAGAAGCTAATAAAAAACTATATTTTGGAACTGCAATTTTGACAGATTATTTGATGCATGTTTTAGACATTGTGCTAAGTAAATGCGAGATGTTGAGTCCTTGCAAAATGGCAAAAATGCTGTTTCTAGCATATGCTCTGTTAGGGAGATATATTGTTTCATGCAACTCTTCTTCACCTTCCAAATCATGATCACTTCCTGTGTGAAAATTATGACCCGTGTCTTCGTCATCATTTTTATATACGATTTCACTTTCCAATCATTCTTGTAGAAGAAGCTGATGAACCTTGAGCTCTTTACAAGATCTTCTTGACAATTTAGTTTCTTCGAAGAAGGGTTCATGAAGGAAAAAAAGTAACGCGAGTTGTAACCTTGGGTCTATGTGACCCAGTTTACTTTACTTTACTTTTCATAGCTGAACTAAGAGAGAATCAAGGAATGCCATTTACATGAAGTTACCCTATGATATGACATAAATGTAGAAAAAAAAAATATCGTCCACTTTGTTTCACAGGCTCAAGGTTACACCACTGAAGGATTAAACATTCTCATCTTCAAAGCTGATGAAAAAAAATACGATAAGCCAAAGCGTTCCCTTGTTCCTCTTTCACTGGCAAGAATGACATCCTTCCTCTGAATCAGACGGAGATGATTCATGTCCATGCAGGCTATACCGACATGATTACTTAATATAAGAGGTGGGGAAATCAAGAACTACGTACAGGTTAGCGTCCTTAAAATTTCGCATTAATAGATTAATAAATGACGCTTTATTATTCATTAAGCTCATATGAAGTGTTGTTGCCTTTTTTGGAGTGTCCTATTGATATGTGGGGATCCATTGAATCGATTGGCGGGTGGGAAAATTAGTGTCCCATGTGAGTTATGACATTTAAGTGGTGACTTGTTTACTTTCAATTTGTTTTCATTTTTTTAAAGATTTTCTTTGCTAGTCCGGCCTTCGACCAAGCTGGTCTAGGCCGTCTGTTGTACTATCGCCACAAATGATTAATTTCAGTGATTCTATAATTTTGATATATTAGCTCGAGTCATAATAAAGTGATTTTCTATTTGTTATATAGAGGTATCCCATCCAGGTAAATAAATTAATAAACTTTGAAGTAATTGTTCACGCTGCGCTTAGATATAGAAATAGTTTTTTTATTGTTTTCTTACACGAGTAATATGGTAGAAGTTAACTGCATTGTTCCCTATTGCGATAAAATAGTGGAAGAGACCGAACATCCTCAAATAGCTAGATAATTAAAAAAAAAAACAAGACATTCATATCACATTTATTGATATAAACAAATATCTGCATATCAAAAACTACAGTCTAACACTTTTGTAAGAAGACGTTATAGAGATGTATTATAATCTATAGTTATATTAATAGTTATGTAACGTTGAGAAATAAATTTTCGTATTATGTTCCATGACATCACTTCCTTTCCTGTTAGGTATAAATACCCTTAAAGGACTGCTGCCCCCTGAGGACTGAGTAAGCAGTCAAAGCGTGATCACCTCTTGCTGTCTTTGTTTGTTTCCTGCCGCCATCTTGCTGGACGCCAACACAACGTTGCGCTTTAAGTGTGTTTAAACCATTATTCGGACGATGGAGATGGAAGTGGATACTTCCAGGAAGCGGCCGGCTTCCAGGCCGACAACCCCGGACAGTGAAGAGGACTTCACTTTCCCCAAAATTACGGCAAAAGCCCAACGGCCTGCGAAGAAGAAGCAGACGAAGGTCGAAAGTAAATTTCAGTTACTCGCTAGCGAGTCAACTGAAAGTTTACAACTATACATACCGGTGACCGTGAAAAAGCCACCGCCAGTTATTGTCTCCGGAGAAACAACTACGTCAATAGCCCAGCTGCTTAAATCCAGCAATATAATTCGCTTCACCCTGAGGAAGACGAAAGAGGGGGTAACAATTTACCCAGAAGAGGAGGATGAGAGGATTAAAATCCTAGATATACTCCAGCAGAATGGTAAACAGTTCCATTCCTTTGCTCCTAGGGGTAGACCCAGAAACAAAAAGTTTCTTATCCTAGGATTAGATGTCCAGGAGGATATCAACTTAATAAATGTCGCAATCGCGACAGCAGAGCCCGACGTCCTCGACATAAGAAGACTGAAGAAGACAGACCCCAGCGGGAATAAAACAGATATTGCCGCTGTCCTAGTCACGAAGAAATCCTCGGTGACCCTCAGCGCATTGAAAAAATTGAGGGCCATAAACCACGTGATAATCAAAATAGTCTTATACAACGAACAACGGGGAGTCCCGCAGTGCTATAAATGCCAGGAGTTCGGGCATACCCGGAACCACTGCGGCAAGAAGCAAAAATGTGTGAGATGTGCGGGACCCCACGAGGTGGCGCAGTATCCCAGCAACAACTCAGCCCCGCTAAAGTGCTGTAACTGCGGCGAGGCGCATCCCGCCTCTTACAGAGGCTGCGCAAAGCGAAAGGAGATCCTCGCCAGGATGAAACCTGCCCATGACAGACTGCAGCCTCAGCAGAAGAAGCGACGCCAGAACGAGCCAATCATGAGACCTGCTCCTCCACCATCTACAAACGCCTGGCAGAACCCGCACTACAAGCTGTTCCAGGACAGGAATGAAGACCCAGCTGCCCCCTCCACGTCGAGAGTGGCCCCCACCTCGTCGAGAACGGCTCCCACCACGTCGGCAGACACATCAGGAAATTATAGACGTAAGTACCTAGATCCTAGGCTAAAGTTTTTGACAAACGACCAGCGCCAAGACCTGGATTGTGGACCAAAATGGTTTACTGCCCTCGTCGATTTCTGCAGCCAAATGTTCATGGATTTAATATCTGGTAAACAGCAACAATGGTAGATCACCAAATATTAAATTTCAACGTTGAAGGTCTCCTGACCAAAATAGATGAGGTAGAAGTGCTGTTAGCGCTCTACCGACCAGATATTGTAGTTTTGACAGACACTAGGGTATCTACACAATCGATCCACATTAAAGGTAATTCAACTGCCATTGAAAGGGTTAACGGTTACGGAGGCGTCCTCATTGCTATACGCCTTGGTGTCATTTGGAAGATAGTGGCTTCACCACTGAGTACAACTGATCCCAAGCTTCACCACTTGACAGTTAAGGTAAATTTGGGGAGACCCATTTACCTTACCGCCCTATATAGAAGACCGTACGCGTCTCTGCAGCAGTACTCAGCCTTGCTACACGCATGTGCGCAGAGATCTAACCACTGGGTGGTGGGAGATCTCAATGCGAGACACACCATGTGGTATAACACCGCAACAAACATGGCTGGGAGACTCCTGTTGAGAACGCCGAAAGACTTTTACTTTTCGACATAGAGGTAACCCGCAGGCTACCTCGACGATTGACTTACTACTGACAAACCAACCGTACCGTATCACTAGTTGCACCGCCCTTGACTTTATTACCTCTGACCACAGGTCAGTACTGTATGCAGTGGATGGCAAAGTGGCGACCCCTCGCCCCACAATATACGACTACCTTCGTGACGACTGGGATCTGTACCGGTCGCAAATTTACCACAACCTGCATACGGTGCATTTCTCCGCACGAAAGAAGATGTAGATCTTCAACTAACTTTCATAACTGATGTGATCATAGACGCAGCAGACACTGCGATCCCGAAGTTCACTCCCATGCCACCGTCTCTACGACCACCTCCAGACCACATTCTTAAAATTATTGCCTTGCGCCATACTTGGAAGAATAGATGGCACAGGACGAGAGATCAGCAAGCCAAGGTCGTTGTGAATTCTTTCACAACGCAAATCCGGGGCTTGATGAAACTCTGGAAAACAGCGCAGTGGCATGAGAGACTTCGTAGCACTCACGGAGATCAAGTTTTGGAAGCTGCTGAAGACTACAAAAGGCAAGGCAGCCACTGTCCGTCTTCACGAAGGCGACAATGTTCTGACTGCTAAGCAACAGGCAACAAAACTGGCCGACCATTACGCTAGGGACATTACAACTAGGACGGGATACTACCACATGCCTCCTCCGGTAGATACTGAACAGAACCACATGTTTGTATCACCGAAGCAGCTCAAGGCGATTCTTCGCCAGTGTCAGGGAAACCGAATACCAGGGCACGACGGGATACAAACAGTGCTGCTCAAACAAATGCCGAGGAGAGGGATAGTACCACTAGCAAACTTATACAACTCTTGTATAAGATTGCGGTACTTTCCTGATACATGGAAACAAGCCATCTTGTTCCCATTACTAAAGCCAGCCAAGAGCGGAGATCACCCAGCCCACTACCGCCCGATCAGCCTGTTACCTCAGATGGGGAAAATCTTTGAGAAAATTCTTTTGAATTATCTCAAAGATTACTGCTCGGAAAACGTAGTAAACCGATCTTCTTCAATGACGGTATCACATTTGCGTACTTTTGGCGGGGCTATCGGACGAACGGATTCGCTCATTTAACCATATCATTACTCCATAGCAGGGTACGGTATGGGGGTTTCGGGTGGGAATAATTTAGGATGGTTTAACGTAAGAAAATGCCAGCTTATAATATATTGATAAAGTATTAAATAATAAAAAAAAAATAAAACAATCGCAATATTAGCGAGAAAGGGCCATGAGGAAAGTAGAACACACACGCGGAGCGCAAGGGACACGGAATGTGTAATTAATTTCACAAAGATAAAGCCGACCTGCCGTGTGGGTAATTCTTGAATTGTCCATGAGCACGGCATATCCCCCCCTTACCGCCATATTTAATATTTATAAATAATATTGTGCATTTATTGTAGAGACCGAGTCAGTCAGTGTGTCCAGGACACACAATATTAATCATCTGTTTAATTACATTATTTTTTCTACTAACATAAACATCCGAAGAAGTTTCTTTTACACGGTTTTATGTTCACAAGTCAGGAAGGTCCTCGTAAATTGGTTATCTTGTTTCGCTGCACAGTCATGGAGTGCCTGGAGGAAACTATCCTACCAGGATCTCTCCTAAAGAATGACTGTGTATACCGCAAATAGCTCTGCTAGTTGTTTCCACTCGTTTGGAGTTAGTCGTTCCCGAACGGTCAAGGTATTCCTTTTGTCATTACTTTTTTTTTTTTTTTTTTTGTAGAAATTATGAAATTAACCGTATTTTTTAAAAATTATATATAACCTGAAACAGGAGACCTCTATAAATCTATAAATTGTTTTATTGTCAACCAAATATTCAAACTTGCTGAACATAATGGTTAGCATAATTGCTCTGTTGGTAATTGATAGAATGAAAGCTGCACTTTTTTTTTTACTGATAAAACAACTTTATTGTGATAAAATTACAATCTGCCTTATTGGGCAATACGTAATTGTGATAAATGATCTTATTCGTAACATATTTACAGTTCTTCAGTCACTCGCTCATTGAGTACATACAGTATTTACAAACCACCTAGAGACCTACCAAATCCCTATCACTGTCACCTCCCTCACAAGAGGAAGCGGAGTCTTGGGAATCCCAAGAGCGTGAGAACCACAGACGCTCAGGACTCCCACTGCCACGCATTTATAGCAGGTCACGAGGCCACTGCCATTTTAGTCTCCAAGAAGGATTATACGGATGAGTGGTTGGATAGGTTACTATGGAATTGCATGAACTTGGAAGGGATGAGTTCAAGAATGTAGGGTATATTAAGATCGTTATGAAGGGTTTTGTTGCTGACGTAATAAGGGACATTTACTATTGTTCTCAGGACTTTTGATTGAAAGGATTGGATAAGCTTGATGTTCGACTTTTTTGCTGTCCCCATAGCTCTATTCCGTATGTCCAGATTGGCTTTAGTATAAGTATACGTGACGTAAATGTATTTTAACCAAACGCTCATGTGCATATTCGGCAGTGTTTCAGAAATATATATAGTTAACAATTTCTGACGGATGGGAATATTTCTAAGATCGCTGTCATAGAACATACATCAGATATTTCGAGGAAGGAAACAGGGCCATAGAGCTAAGATCAGTTCTTCTACGACTGATCCTCTCCTTTAATCGTCTGGATGAACGATCGTTCACGACCGGCCTACCTCTAGTAGCATCATATGAACTTGAAGACAACGCAGTGAGTCAATGGGATGCGAGTGTACTCTGTTGTGAGTGTAGTTTGCCAACACAACAACTTGGCAACCTTTGCTAGAATGAGCAATACGAGACAACAATAGAACATAGTTGACATCTGTTCGCTGACTCACAGCAACAACAACAATGATCATAAGAATATCACCTATGACGAGGCTATCGTCTATTCTAATGTGAAGGTGTTGATTGATCTGGGTTCGAATTCGTCACTTCCGCCGGAAATAGAATATGAATCTCACTATAGCATGCCTTTCCTGCCCCAAATGTGTCTATATTGCAATGGACCTTTTTAGATGTATAATGACAATTATAAAATTATTATCAGATTGTCGTACCTTGTCCTCTTAATGCTACCATCATCATATAATACCTGCGTGCATTTAATCCTTAATATAAAATTTGCAATATATAACTAATCTG
This sequence comes from Acanthosoma haemorrhoidale, assembly GCA_930367205.1. Classification (NCBI taxonomy): domain Eukaryota; kingdom Metazoa; phylum Arthropoda; class Insecta; order Hemiptera; family Acanthosomatidae; genus Acanthosoma; species Acanthosoma haemorrhoidale. The sequence goes on from OV884012.1 coordinate 1,013,697, forward strand.
TTGATTTTAAAACCAGGACGAAACACAACTAAGACTTTCATAACTATAATTTATTACACCATACATTAATATTAGAGGCTTATTTAGCCTTAGAAAGATGACAAACTTAACCTTATCAATTTAATAAATTAACCTACTAACATAGCAATTAATATTGACAAACAAATGATTAATAAACGCTCTCATATAAAATAAATATTAAATACTTATTTACAAAATATCTCTTTAATTTTCAATGGCGTCTTCCTTCGGAGTCCCCTTTGCTGTTCCCCCACCTTGACTACACATGCTCACTACTAGCGCTCCTGTTGCTAGCTTCTTGAAGCTCCATCCAGTGGTTCACCCCGTTTCAATCAAGGAGAGAACGAGACTTCGATACATCTCAATATAAAGTTTTTTTGTTTTTTTAAACATATAATATTTTCAGAGTATTTACATGCAAACAATACTTATTATTATTTTAATCTATGCGCTTATCACTTGAGTTTTAACGTCTTGTTCCTTTGTGTGAAAAAGGCTTACTAGCCAAAACCACATGATGCAGTATCACACAGAGCTGCTGAGTTTGTTTGTTGAGAGTCGACCTCAGACAGAGGTGCATGGCAGACACCCCTCGCTGTTAACGGTTAAAGCAATATATGTTTTTATGACTGTCTCATTTGAAAGGTCCTACCGAACAACCCTTAGACTTTCTCCTGGGTTCGCTAAAAGGTAGTACCGGTGTACGACGGGTAACTTCTTGCTGTTCCGACAACAACCCAGGGTCATTCTGGGCTCCCCGTATAAGCCAATCAGTTTATACGATTGCACATAAGTTCGGTATTTTTATTATTATAACATATCGGTATATTATTATTATATGTCCAGCAAAGCGCCAACTAGGAACTCCAAAGCCCTGTGAAAGCTGCGTTATAGTGAAAAAAGCATGGATATGTTTGCCCTTTTTTTCGGTACAAATTCTAATCCGGGCTTCCCAGGGAGGAAGTATTTATCGCAAAAAACAAAAGAGCATTAAATTCTGCGTTTAACGATTTACTTAAATTAGAAATGTCTAGTGAATAATATTATCATAATTGCCAGCCGAAAACCATAAATCTTTCCAATATTGGCTAAAAAGACTTTTCAAGCATCGAAAATTTCCGAATTAATTTTAAGTTTCATTGTGGCATTCGAATAGGTTCCCAAAATACCTGATCCGAACGGCAACAGCCAAAGATTTTAAGGTCACTTGACGTTCAATAGTATTTGTAATTAAAATTTACGCAGGTCTTCAAAAAATAAATGTATATTCGCTATGCATTAAAAAAAAAAAGTATGTTTTTTTACATGATACCCTTCATAAAATCGTCCCTGTTTGATTATGATATTGCAATAATAATTATATACGCAATGATAAGAACTAAGTTGCAGATTTCATTTTAATGCTTGAAATGACATTATATAAATATTTTTGTTTTAAAATAAACTTATTTCTTTGTAAACTGGCTTGAAATTTCTTAATTCTCACAGACATGTTTATTACTTTTACTACAGGGAAATTCAGCAAAGAGCATTTGTATTGTTATTTTGGTTTTTGGTTTTTGTATCAATATGCACAATGTTATGTTTGTTTGAGGTGTAAACGCCTGAACATTGCACAGAATGTGTTTTGTTCAGCAGGATCCCAAATGCTCTCTTCGCCAAATCCTGAATGCATAATCTGGACAAGAGTAGCCCGTTTTGTTATCCTGAAGATCCCCTTGTTGTTATTAAAAATTATGAATTTCAATATAGATTCTTTATATAAATACATTTATATACAATATTTTGTGTCCTGTAGCTTGGCTACAATTTTTAAACATTTTATACTGTGATTCGCTATTGTTACAAAGGTATAATGTAAATTACACATTCATTGCCTATACATGTGTAAATAAAAGTGATGGGGCTCACATGATGTTTCATAGACTTAAAACTTTACCAAGAGTCTGCTGCCATCGATGTGGGAAGGGTGGTGGGTAAGCAACGGGTGCAGGTCGGCGTTCTTTGATCTCATTCTCGAATTGCTGGAGACTTTTAGCTGAATTGTCAAGCAAGTGGGTATATAGCGGGTCACTCGTAGGGGCTAATCCCTATAGCACCCCCCATTCCCATAAGTCCAAATCATCATCAGTGAATATAATTCTCAATACTCTAAGACAATATCGACAGTCAATTAGTCAATGGAATTAATGACATAGTTATAGTTGTAATGACCTGGTAGTAAGTAAGCTCCATGTTGATAGATATAGGTGTGAGTATTTCTGGAACACAAAGCTCAGCCAGAAACCTCAACATCAACACTAGGACTGAGGAAGCCAAACATGTTATCTCAAAATGGTTTCCATCAATAAATTAATCAAAATCCTCTTTCATAAACCCACAACATATAATAATTTAATATAATACAATTGTTATAATAATATAACAAAAGAAAATAATGGTTATTTATGAGCTAGTAGTAAATTAGATTTGACTTTTATTCTGTTTTTGTTCCAGGCTTCTTTCAGATGTGGACGAAGAAGAGGTGGTGAAGATGTCACCCTCTCCATTCCGCCCCATAGTCGAAGATGACTGAACAGGGGAATGGAGAGTGAACCTTGCCCATCACACAGAAGATGGAATTACTTCTCTTGGTGTGTATTTATTTTATTATTTTTTTTTTTTCCAATCCCATTTACATTTACATACTACATTTTATATGTCCTGTACCATCGGTACACTCTATACAAGGTCTGAATCGGCATAGAAGTTATATAATCAATACAAGTACAATGATACACAATGTACTTGGCTTCATTGACAAGACTCTACAAGGTGTGATGGGGCTCACCTTTTTGATCACAACAAAAGAAAACTTAAAAACTAACTTACATACTAATTCTTAACCTAAATTTATCCCAACAGTATGTTGCCATAGATTCAGGAGAGGTAGTTGGGTCATAGTGTTAAACACCGGGTTGGTTAGGTGCTGCAACGCGTCGAAAAACTCACCCACCGACGGCACACCAAGCAACGGGTGCAGGTCAGCGTTCTTTAACCTCTCGAGAGAGGTATGTCTGATCGCTTTTCTCATGATTCCATTCTGGAATTGCTGGAGACTTTTAGGTGTATTGTCAGTCAAGTGGGTAAATAGCAGGGCACCGTACAGCAGAGCTGGCCGGAGGACACATTTATACATCATCAGTTTGAGACAAAGCGACAGGTTGGGAGAGGTTAGCAAGTGCGATAGCCGGTAAGACCGTTGTCGTACTTTTTCTATTTTATTACTAAAATGAGTAGAGAAATGGAGATGCCTATCCATTTTTATACCCAGATAGTAGAATGAGAACCAGTTTTCTGAGTTCTCTTGTCCTCCTATACTATATGATTTCGGCAAAGCTTTTTTGCCTTTTTGGTAAGAGAAGATTACGCAGTCGGTCTTCCCGGCGTTTACGCTGATGTTTAACATGCCCAGTCTGTCACTGATAACGTTACAAACTGACTCGGCCTGTGTAAGAGCTCTTTGTGCACTCATGATGTTGCTGTAAACCGCAATGTCGTCGGCGAAAGCGATTACAGTTGCTTTCTGATAGTTTCTCCCAACAATTTCAGATGTGTACATACTAAAAAGAACCGGAGACAGAACCGCTCCTTGAGGAACTCCACAAGTCAGAGAGGCAATCACTCACCCTTACCCTCACCGATCTGTTCTTCAAGAAGGAAACCAACATGGTATATAGCTACCCAGAGCAGCTATATAGCCACTTTTTTAATTTAATTCTTATAATTAAGGAGAAAGTCATTAGAGTGTCAATAGATCTACAAGACATTGTTTGCTTTTTACAAATTTTGTCTCTTACAATAATTTACATTAATTGTTACTGACTTAAGCACAAATAAGGTGAGAATAATTAAACAATGGATTATTACAGTTGACAATGAAGGGTGTCTCTTGAAGTGCGGCTTAATCGGATTTCATACTTTTTATTGTTTCTACTAAATAAAACGGATTTTTTAAAACAAATTAATAAATGATATTTACACACATTTTCTTAGATTATGTAATTTGCCAGGCATATGGGCACACAAAATCATACTGCTACCACCCTCCCAGGTGTGTAAAGTGCAGTGGGCAGCACAAAAGTGAATTGTGCAAGAAGCCCCTAAAATCACCTGCTGTATGCGTGCTCTGTCAGCAAGGCCACCCGGCAAACTATAAAGGCTGTGAGGCTTATAGAATTCTAAAGTCCAGAAGTGAACAACGTCGTCGTCCTGAAGAAGAAATATCAGCCACAGGTAGCCCAAGAAGCGCCCCCACCAGAAGTTTGAGGCCTTCAGTCTCTTTCGCTGACGCAGTTAGGAACAGAGAGCAGCCACAGGCACTGCCCACTCCTCCTCCGCAAGTTCTTCTTTCCCAGCACTCCGCTCATCCCAGCAACCAGCAAACTCTATCCCATCCTCAACCACACATCTCGCATATCCCACCACCTTCAAGCTCCTCAGATCTCACCAGCCTTTTTACCTCATTCCTTACAGAGTTCAGTACCCTAATTACACCTCTCATTTCCCTTCTTACAAATCTTGTCTCCTACCTTATCCCCGTTAAACAAAATCCATAAGTGGATCCTTCCGACTCCTTATCCATTCTCCTTTGGAATGCGAATGGTGTTCGCACCCACACTAACGAACTGACAGCACTACTCCATGACAAGAAGATCGACGTAGCTCTTATTACTGAAACAAGACTTACAAGTAAACGACCATTTACCGTTCGACAGTACCAGACTTATCGAACTGATCACCCAGATGGAAGAGCTCATGCAGGTACCGCTGTCATTGTCCATAACTCCATATCCCATCACATAGTTCCTTTGGTAGCACATGATTTCCTTCAATCCACTGCAGTGTCAATCACCACCCTCACTTTTCCCCTTACTCTAGCATCAGTGTACTGCCCTCCCAATAAATCCATTCCCGATTCCCAATTCATCTCCTTTCTAGACTCCATCGGGCATCGTTTCCTTGTGGGTGGGGACTTTAACGCAAAGCACCAACACTGGGGCTCAAGATCCACAAATACACGAGGACGTGCTTTGCTGTCTGCACTCACACGGAGACATTGCTCCACTATCTCTCCTGACACAGCCACCTATTGGCCATCAGATCCAAACCGAAATCCAGATCTCCTTGACTTTTTCTTCTACAATAGTTTAGGAACACTAAACTATTCACTCAAGCGCCTCGATGACCTCTCCTCTGATCATAGTCCTTTATTATTAACCATTTCCCTAAGACCAATTCACAAACTGCCTCCTCCTTCATTTATTAGGGGCCCAGTTGACTGGGACCACTTCCGTCAGCTTCTTACAGAGTCCGTAAACCTCAAATTATCCCTGAAAACATCCCAAGACCTAGACGATGCAGTGCATTCTTTCACTACTCTGGTCCAGAGGTCGGCTTGGGAGGCATCGTCACCCCATCGTCACCCAAGAATCCACAATCATAATCGTTTACCTCAACATCTCAAAGATCTAATCAGATCCAAACGCCGCTCTAGAACAGTGTGGCAAAGATCCCGTCATCCTGCTGATCGCCGCTCGTACAATCAGTACTGCCGATTGGTAAAGCGGCGATTGGCCTCCTTCCGTTCTGATTCTTTCAATTCCTACCTCTCCTCTTTGTCTACCAGGGATAACTCCTTGTGGAATGTAACCAAAAAAATCCTAAAGTATCAACCTGTTTCACATCCACTCCGTCGTGATGATGGGTCCTGGGCGGCCTCGGATGGAGATAGGTCGGAGGAATTTGCTCTGCATCTTACCCATACTTTCACACCTCACCTTTCTCATCAAAGCCATACTCACAGCACAACTGTGGAAGATTTCCTCACTTCACCTATTCCTCTCTCTCTTCCACCAAAAGCTGTTAATCCCTCTGAGGTCAAATACCTTCTGAAAAACTTACCTTACAGAAAATCCCCTGGATATGATCTCCTAACTCCTCAAATTCTCAAACAACTTCCTCCTAAAGCCATAACCTTTCTAACCTACATATATAATTGCATTATCCGAACGACACACTTTCCTCTCCTCTGGAAACATTCCATTATTGTCCTATTCGCCAAACCCGGTAAACCACCCAATGTCGCCTCATCTTACCGTCCAATTAGCCTACTCCCTTTCCTCTCAAAAATATTTGAGAAACTCCTACTAAAACGTCTACTTCCAATTGTTGAATCCAAAAACCTTTTTCCCACACACCTGTTTGGTTGTTTTTGATTCCGCCAACGACATTCCACTGCTCAACAAGGCCTTCGCGTTGTTGATCACATCTCCTCAGCCCTTGAAACCAAAAAGTATTGCACTGCTGCCTTTCTCGATATAGCTCAAGCTTTTGACAGGGTTTGGCACGCAGGTTTGCTCTACAAGCTCAAAAGACATTTACCACAGACCCTTTTCCTAATCCTACAGTCCTACCTTTCAAACCGCTTCTTCCAAGTCCGCTGTGGCTTAGAATACTCTAACTACTATCCCATAAATGCAGGAGTTCCACAGGGCAGTGTCCTAGGCCCCATCCTCTATAACCTATGCACCGCTGATGTCCCTTCTACTTCCAACACCTTCTTGGCTACATTTGCAGATGACACTGCAGTCTTGTCATCCCACCCAGACCCCGACATAGCATCCCATAACCTTCAAAAACACCTTGACGAGATCGAGTATTGGTGCAACCAATGGCGGATCAAAGTTAATGAAGCAAAATGCTCCCACATTACCTTCACCCTTTGTCGCAAGACTTGTCCATTAGTTTATTTTAATTCTATTCCTCTCCCAGTAACCGAGACAGTACGGTACTTAGGCTTCCATCTCGACAAACGACTGACCTGGAACCCACATACGAGACTAAAAAGACAAGAACTAAACAGACGCTTTGGACAACTGTACAGACTACTTCAAAGGACATCCCATCTCTCAATAGAAAATAAACTACTAATCTACAAAGTTATACTTAAACCATCTGGACATACGGAATAGAGCTATGGGGGACAGCAAAAAAGTCGAACATCAAGCGTATCCAATCCTTTCAATCCAAAGTCCTGAGAACAATAGTAAATGCCCCTTATTATGTCAGCAACAAAACCCTTCATAACGACCTTAATATACCCTACATTCTAGAACTCATCCCTTCCAAGTTTATGAAATTCCACAGTAGCCTTTCCAACCACCCTAATCCTGTAGCACAGTCTTTGCACTGCGCCACTCATCCCTATAATCCTCCTCGGAGACTGAAACGGCAGTGGCCTCGTGACCTGCTATAATCGCGTGACAGTGGGAGTCCTGGCAATGGCCAATTTCTCCAATCATGTCCTAGTATGAATGAGCGAGTGAATGATGACTGTAAATATGGTATGAATGAGATCATTTATCTGTATTATTATTGCCTTATAAAAGGCAGATTGTAATTATTTCACAATAAAGTTCTGTAATCTTAAGATTATGTAATTTTTCTAATATTTGAAAATTGAAAGGCTTTTAATTCATTTTGAAAACTGATTGGTTTCTATTGTGCTGTAATGAAGGAATTTCTTGAAGCAATATAATTGATTGAAGATCTTATAAACAGATATATTATTTTCGTCAACCCAAGAAGAGTGTAATGATAACATCATAAATATTTAAATTTGTCACTATTGATTATTATTTCACTGATTGTCATTTTAGACTTTTTTTTTTTGAGTAATTTTGAATGACCAACTAAGCAGGAGTGGTTAAAGAGAATATGTATTTCAACTATAACGGGGGTTAGAAATATTTAGTAATCTATAAATACCAAATGCTTAAAAAACAAAAACAGGTCAAGTAAAAGTTATAAAGAAGATTTTTATAACGTCTCGTACTTTTAAAAAAGTAAATAATTTATGGCAAGCAATTTTTATTAATAATGACTGTATTTATTATGTCTTTCTAATGTCAAATGGCACTTGCAAGAAACATTTCAAGTCTCCATCTTGATTAGATGACGAACAAAGCCTAGATACCACCATACTTCTAATGAACAGTAATTTAACCAATCCACAACCGTGGTTAGAAATTGCTAATATTCTTCTATTTATCAATAACTTTAACATATAAATAATTAAGTTGTTCCTAAACTTTATCTTGAAATAATTGGTTAATTTTTTGTTGTTTGTTTCAGACTAATCAAGACACAGAAGGCTTAGGTATGGTCGTCTAACTCGCCTTATATAACGGTGGGGAAAAACTTCGTTTCATTTCATTGATTGGAATTTGCAATTAATGAGAGTACATCAGTCAGTACTGTTCAGTATTTAAGGGTGTTGCTGTTTGATAGCAAACCCTAGTCTGATGTACTTTCTATATATTGAACTTAATTTGTATAAAACATTACACATTAAATTAAACAAACTATTATTTTTAATGAATTGTTATGAATGCACCTTTCCCTTACATAATAAGAGTATACAAATTTTTTTAAAACAGAATCATTACAATATATATTGCCGTGTTTTGTAACTTAGTCCTCTTAATAAATAAATAATTTATAAAGCTCATATCAACTAATAAAATGAATTTATAATAAATATCATGCTAAATATTTAAATACAATTTAAAACGTCACAATTTTCTATATTATTTTTGTAAAGGTGCTTACCTTTGGATCCTAAAAATTAAATTTGTTTTTCTTTATATTTTAGAATGTCACTAGAAAATATCATGTCCATAGAAGACGAGATAGACAAACACAGTGGCAAGAGGGTCCGTCGAGAACGGTCGTGCTCTTTCGATACCCTCTTGGGGGACCGGGAGGTGGAAGAAGTCATGTGCGGATGTCACGGGGAGACATCAGAAACAGAGAGCGGGTGCACCTCCGGCTCTTCGTGGTAAGTGGATTGGTATCTTCTTTTTGCTCTTAGGTTTGTGTATAATATATGGTATCTTTACAGAGGATACACTTAATACACGGATTACAAGAATCAATTACATTAAAATTTCGCTTCACTTTCGTGGTTCATGCCCCGTTGGAAATTGGCATAATTCTCACTGCACTAAACCTCCTAAAAGAATAACAGCCTCAGTAAAGTAAATAACCCCTTCACCTTTCCTTGAACTAATTTCTTCAGTTGTCGATTTTGCTCTTAATAAAATTAAATGTTGGAGTATACAAGATGTCCGGAGAAAGAAGGTGGAGTATATAATTAATCTAGAGGGAGAAGATGAAGTGTAAAAGATGACTATATAGCTTAGAGGAGGTAAACAAGATATATAGTGGGAAACGTTTCAGTATACAAGATGTCTGCAGAGAGAAGGTGGAGTATACAAGATATCTAGAGAGAGAGGTTTGAGTATACAAGATGTCCGGAGAAAGAAGGTGGAGTATATAGCTACTCTAGAGGGAGAAGATCAAGGTGTTTTTGAAGGTTATGGGATGCTATATTAGCGTCTGGGTGGGATGACAAGACTGCAGTGTCATCTACAAATTTTGCCAAGAAGATATAGGGGTAGAGGGGATATCAGCGGTGTTCAACAATTGGAAGTAGACATTTTAGTAGGAGTTTCTCAAATATTTTTGATAGGATAGGGAGTAGGCTAATTTGACGGTAAAATGGGGCATCATTTTGTGGTCTACCGGGTTTGGCGAATAGGACAATAATGGAATGTTTCCAGAGGAGAGGAAAGTGCGTCGTTCGGATAATGCAATTATATATGTAGGTTAGGAAGATTATGGCTTTAGGAGGAAGTTGTTTGAGAATTTGAGGTGTAAGGAGATCAAATCCAGTGGATTTTCGGTAAGGCAAGTTTTTCAGAAGGTATTTGACATCAGAGGGGTTAACGACTTTTAGTGGAAGAAAGAGAGAGGAATGCGTGAAGTAAGGAAATTTTCAACAGTTGTGCTGTGAGTATGGCTTTGATGAGATAGGTGAGGTGTGACAGTATGGGTAAGATGCAGAGCAAATTCCTCCGACTTATCCCCTTTCGAAGCCACCCAGGACCCATCATCACGACGTAGTGGGTGTGAAACAGGATGATACGTTAGGATTTTTTAAGTTATATTCCACAGGGAGTTATATAGACAGAGAGGAGAGGTGAGAATCGGAGAAATCGGAACGGAAGGAGGCCAATAGCCGCTTTACCAATCGGCAGTACTGATTGTACGAGCGGCGATCAGCAGGATGCCGGGATCTTTGCCACACTGTTCTGGAGCGGCGTTTGGATTGGATTAGGTCTTTGAGATGCTGAGGTAAACTATTTTGATTGTGAACTTTTGGGTGACAATGGGGCGAAGATGCCTCCCAAGCCGACCTCTGGACCAGAGTAGTGAAAGAATGCATCGTCAAGGTCTTGGGATGTTTACAGGGATTTTTTGACGTTTACGGAATCTGTAAGAAGCTGGCAGAATTGGTCCCAGTCAACTGGGCCCCTAATAAAAGAGGAGGGAGTTTGTGAATTGGTCTTAGGGAAATGGTTAATAATAAAGGACTATGATTGGAATAGAGGTCATCGAAGAGCGTGAATGAATAGTTTAGTGTTCCTAAACTATTGTAGAAGATGAAGTCAAGGAGATCTGGATTTCGGTTCGGATCTGATGGCCAATAGGTGAGAAATATTTTGACGTCTACGGAATCTGTAAGAAGCTGGCGGAATTGGTCCCAGTCAACTGGGCCCCTAATAAATGAAGAAGGAGGGAGTTTGTGAATTGGTCTTAGGTAAATGGTTAATAATAAAGGACTATGATCAGAGGAGAGGTCATCAAGGCGCGTGAGTGAGTAGTTTAGTGTTCCTAAACTATGTAGAAGATGAAGTCAAGGAGATCTGGATTTCGGTTCGGATCTGATGGCCAATAGGTGGCTGTGTCAGGAGAGATATAGGAGCAATGTTTCCAGCAGACAGCAAAGCATGCCCTCGAGTATTCATGAATCTTCACCCCCAATGTTGGTGCTTTTCGTTAAAGTCCCCACCCACAAGGAAACGGAATTGGGAATCGGAATTGGATTTATTGGGAGGGCAGTACACTGATGCTAGGGTAAGGGGAAAAGTGAATGTGCTGATTGACACTGCAGTGGATTGAAGAAAATCATGTGCTACCAAAGGAACTATGTGATGGGATATGGAGTTATGGACAATGACAGCGGTACCTGCATGAGCTCTTTCATCTGGGTGATCAGTTCGATAAGTCTGGTACTGTCGAACTGTAAAAGGTCGTTTGATCGTAAGTCTTGTTTCTGTAATGAGAGCTACGTCGATGTTTTTGTCGTGGAGTAGTGCTGTCAGTTCTTAGTGTGGGTGCGAACACCATTCACATTTAGGAGTCGGAAGAATCTATTTATGGGTTTTGTTTAACGGGGATAAGGTAGGAGAAAAGATTTGTAAGAATGGAAATGAGAGGGGTAATTAGGGTTCTAAACTCTGTAAGGAATGATGTTAAAAGACTGGTGAGATCTGAAGAGCTTGAAGGTGGAGGAATATGCGTGATGTGTGGTTGAGGATGGGATTGAGTTTGCTGGTTGACGGGATGAGCGGAATGCTGGGGAAGAGGAACTTGCGGACGAGTAGTGGGCAGTGCCTGTGTCTGCTCTCTGTTCCGAACCACACCAGCAAAAGAGACAGAAGGCCTCAAAGTTCTGTCGGGGGCACTTCTGGAGCTACTTGTGGCTGGCTTCTCTTCTTCTGGCCGACGACGTTGTTCACTTCTGGACTTCAGAATTCTGTAAGCCTCACACCCCTTGTAGCCCCGGACGGGCTTGCTGGCAGGGCACGCATACAGCAGGCGATTACAGGGGCTTTTTGCACAATTCACTTTTGTGCTGCCCACTACACTTTACACACCTGGGAGGGTGGTGGCAGTACGATTTTGTGTGCCCATATGCCTGGCAATTATGGCATTGGACGATGTCTCGTTTGGGGTAAGGTTTTTCGACCTGTATTCTAGTGTAGTAATACAGGTGTGTTAAGTCGTATATTTTCTCCACGCCAGATGTTCGCTTGAGATCTACAAAGAACAATGGTAACGCCGTTTTGATGGATCCATCTTGTTGCCTGTCCTCACGTAGAACGTTCTTTATTTGGCGAACTTTGAATCCGAGAGCTGAGTTCGTCTACAATTTCAGCAGGTGGTGTGGTCGGGTGCAGATTTTTTATCACTACTCGTAGCGATCTTTCCTGCTTTAACTGGTAAGTATGAAGTCGGCTTTAGTTTCTTTCAAATACTTGATAATGGCCCGAAAAGTATCGGGAGTGTCCGGAGAAATTTTCGTATCCCGAGACCGATTGAGGCACGTGTATATTCCCGTACCTACAATTTTGCTCATTTGTGAGAATACTAATTTGAAATTGCTAATATTCCTTACGAATATAGCAGGCGGCTTGGGCTGTGTTGGTGTTTTGATGACTTCCATGTCGTCAGGTTGGCTATCTTAGTGCTTCGAAGCTGTTAGGCGTGAAGAACGGAGATTCATCAACTGTTCCTTCTTTTGAAGTGCTGGCCTGTGGTGGTAGGTCTTCAGTCGAGCTAGCGGCAGATGACTTTACAATTTGTGTGTTACAATCAGTACTTGTCCCTCATTACTGAGGGAGTATGTTAAGTTAACACTCACTTATTGGGGGCTCCCTCGTGAACAGCACGCACAAGTTGCCAGTTGAGACAGTTTTAAAAAGTAATAAGAGTCTATAAACTGTTGTAATTGTAGTTAATGTGAAGAGCAGAAATAGATAGGTTTATAATAATGGCACATGCGCTAAAAACAATCTTTAGAACTTCAATTTAGAAATGATAAATATACAGGGTTCAACGTAAATATTGTCCAAAGCTTAACTAAATTATAGTAGACCTCAAATACAGCAGAATACCTTGTTTTGGATCTATGAGTGTATATTTAAAATTTCTGTTTTTTTTAAATTTGGCACGTTTTTTGTTGAATAGGAGGCTATAATTAAAAAAACATTCAAGTTAGGTAATTGACAATAAAAGCACAATAAAGTAAAAGAAATTGTCTTAAAAAAAAGTGTAGAATTTGTCTTTGTAACCACCATCTTCAAGCGGTTAAATTACGCAAAGTTCTGTTTAAAAAAAAATCATGGATTATTCTAGAAATGGATTTTTTTAGAAATACTTACTCCAATAGTAACCTTTACGTCTGTGATAATATACGTGTATAATAATAATTAAAAAAAATGCAGCGAAATGAGAATTAAGAAAACAGGTCGTTGAAGCAAGCGATGCAGCGCTGTAATGGACGAGGGTCTGCTGTGGCCATTGAATTTTATTTTACATAAATAAAAAGTTTATTTTAGTAATTAATTTATTACAATACATCGCAGGTCCTGAAAAATTAAATAAATAAAAGCTTTGTAATAATTTAATGTACAAAGTTCTTGATTGAGAGTTTCACATCACATAAGTATTTCTAAAACTAAAATAATATACACCTAAAATATATTAACTCAAAAGCCCACTTCCAATGGTCACAGCAACACATAAACAACATAAACAAGTTGATTGATCCAACGACTCTAGGGACAAACTTCGTGATGACAATGTAACGATGCTCTCAAGTCTTTGATCTTTGCCAATCAGTTAAGAATTAGAGCAGTCAGTGATTAGCAGTAATGGCGTTCAAAAAAAGCAGATTAGTTTAGGAAAACGATTTGCTATAGTACTGTTTGGATCTAGGGCTGAGGAAATGTGATCGACAATGCGAAGGCCTTGTTGAGCAGTGGAATGTCGTTGGCGGAAACCAAACTGGTGTGTGGGAAAAAGGTTTTTGGATTCAACAATTGGAAGTAGACGTTATAATAATAGAAAAAAAAAATTGCTCATTTATGTGCTACTTGTAAAATTTAATTTATTCGGTTTTTGTTACAGGCTGCTTTCAGATGCTAGCGAAAACTTTGCTGAAGAGGTGGATAGGGACGTCGAAGAGCTGGAAAATGACGAAGATGAAGATGTGGAGGACGAGAAAGAGGTGGAGGAAGAGGAAGAGGTGGAGGACGAGGAAGATGAAGAGGTGGAGGACGAAGAAGAGGAGGTTGTGGTGAAGATGTCACCCTCTCCATTCCGCCCCATAGTCGAAGATGACTGAACAGGGGAATGAGATTATCCCAGAAGATGGAATTACTTCTCTTGGTGAGTATTTTTTAAACCTCGCAAATTTATATCGTGAGCATTTAATTCTATAAGGAATTTCTTGAAGCAATATAATTGATTGAAGATCTTATAAACAGATATATTATTTTCGTCAACCCAAGAAGAGTGTAATGATAATAGCTTAAATATTTAAATTTGTCACTACATTGATTATTATTTAACTGATAGTCATTTTGGACTTTTTTATTTTGAGTAATTTTGGATGACCTACCTACTAAGCAGGAGCGGCTAAAGAGAATATGTATTTTAACTATAACGGGGGTTAGAAGTATTTAGTAATCTATAAATACCAAATGCTTAAAAAAAAACAGGTCAAGTAAAAGTTATAAAGAAGATTTTTATGTCTCATACTTTCAAAAAAGTAAATAATTTATGGCAAGCAATTTTTGTTAATAATGACTGTATTTATTATGTCTTTCCAATGTCAAATGGCACTTGCAAGAAACATTTGAAGTCTCCATCTTGATTAGATGATGAACAAAGCCTAAGTTAAGTCCAGGCGCCGCTAGTGCCCAGCCTTAATCCCCAAACATATGTTATCTGTATATGTTTACAGGTAATACCTATAGATAGAGGTATCTTGGTCTAAATAAAGCAGTCTTGTTATAACGTTCTACGTGTTCTTATTACCAACCTTTCTTAGCTTGTAATTCAATAAACATTAACTGGTGCCGAAACCCGGGAACCGTGGAGAAAGAGAGTTATCGAGTGCGAGCGTAATTTTTTTTTGTTTTTTTTTCTTCTATACGCAAAAGAGAGAAGATGACTGAAGGAGGAGTTTTGAGACAGCCCGTCTTGAATCTCGTAGAGGGAGCAGATATTAGAAGAGTGGGAACTATGCCAGAAGTTCATGCCACGGCGCTCGCGCTGATGAGGGTAAAAGCGATGAATACCCAGGATCTGAGGAAGGCTGTTGCGGAGCTGGAGAGATTCACTGGGGAACTGGGTGAGCTGAACCATTTCCTAAAAGGAGGAGACCGTCTCACAGCTTTAATTGGAGCTAAAGCAGAAGAAAATTTAATAGATCCCAGAGACGCGGAATCGTTGAAGGCGGCCCTGATATGTCGGGTCAAGAGAAGTATACTGAATCAAATTTAGGCAGATGAAGAAACCCCGTGGGAATTAATTAAGATGAGATTGAAGAAGGCGTACGGAGGAGGACGATGGACTCCCGAGGAGGACATATTCCAAATGTTTAGGGAGACAAAGTCCCCAAGACAAAGTAACGGGCAATATGCTGCGGGGTTAGTAGTCCGTTTCAATAAGATAACGGAGAAGATGAGAGAGTCGATTAGCGTAGAAGAGGTGGAGGGTAGAATGGGATTCTTATCCACAATTCTAAAAGTGCAACTGGCCAAGGAGACAGGAAGAAAGGAAGGATTCTCTGATGAGCGCTCGTTCTCGGAGTGTGCACAATCAATGATCGACACTAGTGCCAAGGAGGAAGAAGTGAGGGTGCAAGACGTCGACAATGAGTGGAGCCGAGTTGCATACAAAAGAACCCGGACCCTGAAACCAACCTGGAGGAGACCAGAAACGTCCGTTATTGGCAGAGACAAGGGAACGACAGGAGAAAGAAGATTTAGAGGAACGAGACCGAGGTATGCCCCGCCCAGGGAAGAAAGAAAATGCCACGGATGTAGGAAGGCAGGACATTTAGTGGCACAGTGTCCTCGAACAAAATGTTTTGAGTGTGGCGAGGAAGGACACATCGCGAGGCATTGCCCGTATATCTTCCGGAGGAGAGAATACCAACGACCAGAACCAATGGAGGTAAACACTCAAGAAGTAAGAGAGAGACTGAGCATGACACATGGGGAGAGTGGATCATCAGAAGATGAGTCATCAGGGACTTCGGGAACTGAAGGAGAAGAAGCGAGGCGCAGCAGAAACAGGAGACAGACAGGGCAGAAGGTCGAGTCACGTAGATGGGAGCAACGTGATGAAGCCTGAGGAGCGTGTTGGCAGAGAGGCGACCGCATCCTGAGATGTAATGCAATTCGGGAGAGGATGTGTGCGTTGCCAATAATTAGGGTCAAAGGAGGAGAGATGTGTCTGGTGGACACGGGAAGCACCAACACCATTATGTCCCGCAGAGCGCTGGAGAGGCTGTATGGCGGAGAGAGGGCACTCCAGATTCAGGTATGTAATTGTAGTTTAATCACCCTGGGAGGCCCTTGCGAGGTAGTGGGAGAGTTAGTCATAGGGCTAAATAGGTGGGCGAAGAAAGGGGGAGATCTAAAGATACATATCGTAGGAAACATGCCACGGGAGTACCAGGTGATAGTTGGGAGCGACATGTTGGGGAAGGTAGGCGCGCGTGTGGAGAATATCGGGGAAAAATGGAACATTAAGTTGGGGAAAGTGGAATATAAATGTCAAGGGACTATATGGGACGGAAGAGCGCGGATAGGAGCGGTTAATAAAATAGAGGGCTGGAGGGAAGGCCTACAGAGGGAGTTTGAGGATATTTTTTACGTAGAGGGAGACACGCTAGGAGCGACTGGGAAGACGGTCCACGAGATCCAGTTAAAGAAAGAACGCGTCACATACGTGAAAGAGAGACGATATCCGCAGGCACTACGTAGGCATATTAGAGAGGAGCTAGAGAGTCTCAAACGGCAAGGGATTATAATTGATAGCACTTCGCCATATAACAGTCCTCTATGGGCAGTGAGGAAGAAAAATAGACCTGGGGACGAGACGGAGAAATACAGGGTAGTTATCGATTATCGGAAGTTAAACGAGAACACGACGGACGAGAAGTATCCTATTCCCCGATTTGAGGACATATTAGACAGATTGAACGGGGCGACAATATTTAGTACCCTAGATCTAAAGGCAGGCTATCACCAGATCAAGATGAGTGCGAACGACCAAGACACAACGGCCTTTACATTTGAGAGGGGGCATTATCAATTTACCAGGATGCCATTTGGACTGAAAAACGCCCCGATTACCTTTCAACGCCTAATGGATGAATTTTTGAGGGGAATAGACGAAGCGGTATGCCAGGTCTACATGGACGATCTGTTAGTTTTCAGCAGAACGGAGGCAGAGCACGTTGAGCACCTAAGAAGTGTATTTCAAAGAGTCCGCGAATTCGGATTAAAATTGTCCATGGAGAAGTCTCTGTTGGGGAAGAAAAAAATCAATTTTTTGGGCCACACCATCTCACAGGAGGGGGTTAAGCCAGACTCTACGAAGGTCGAGGCGATTAGAAGGATGGTGGTGCCCACAGATGTAAAGGGGATCCGTCGACTTCTGGGGACGCTTAATTATTACAGAAGATTTGTGCCGGACATGGCGGCATACCTGGTGCCTATTAATAATTTACTGCGAAAGGGAGCGAGGGTGGTAATTACCCCAATCATGGAGCAGAACATCCGGAAATGTATGTCTAGCTTACAAGAGGAACCAATATTAGCATTTCCCGATTTCCAACATCCCTTCACAATCACCACTGATGCCAGCGAATACGCACTGGGGGCAGTGTTGTCGCAGGAGAGAGACGGTGGGGAGCGCCCGGTGGCGTACGCTAGTCGACGGCTCACAGAAACGGAAGCGCGGTATAGTGCTCTAGAGAGAGAGCTCCTAGGTATCGTCTGGGCTATAGACCATTTCCGCCCATATGTCTTCGGCAGAAAATTCCGTGTTCACACCGACCACAGACCCCTACAATGGGTAGGAAAGTTAAAGGAGTCCTCGGCGCGGGTCACGAGGTGGAAAGAGTTTTTGTCCCAGTACAATATGGAGATCATATATAAACCCGGGAAAGAGAACGTAGTGGCAGACTGGCTGTCCAGAGCCATTACTGTGAATGCATTGGAAGAAGGGGAACCATCCGGGGAAATCCAACAGTTTCTCCGGGAATGGACACCCGGGGAGGATGGAAGCCTCGGTACGCGAGGAGATAGCGAAGGTGAGGAAACCCTTGAAGAGGAAGGTTCCACCGCCGAAAGACCTGTTGAAATGGAAGTAACAGAAGGGATCGTGAACGACAAAAGACGGCAGATCATTTGGAAATCCAAGACCTCAGGGCGGCTGCAGATCGCATATGACGTTTATGAGAGAAGTAAACTCGCGACGATTTGGTCGCCACCAGGGGTTAGGAACGACCAAATTTGCCGTGCGTTGAAAGATGCCTCGGAACCCGGAAAGACCCATCATGTATTTGTAGGGAATGCCACTATTTGGGAGAAAATTCGTAGACTCTGGCGAACGGAACAACTTGGAGTGGATAGGATATTTATTCGGTGCACGTCGATGGTGGAGACACTCAAAGACAGAGAACAGCAGCTGGAAGTGACGCTGGCCTATCACCAAGGAAAAACGAACCACCGTGGAGTTCAGGAAACGTTGCAAGCGTTGCGGCGGAGGTACTTTTGGTGGGGAATGAAAAAGAGCATACAAGAAATGATAGGGGCATGTGCAGTTTGTCTCACTACGAAGTATGACAGACATCCGCCACGGGGGCGACAAGAAGAATCGCCCACCGCCGAGACACCGTTGAGTGACTTACAAGTGGATACCTTCACTTGGAGGGGGTATAAGTGGGTTACCACAATCGACAGCTTTAGGAAAGTGGCCATGGCGCACCCGGTGCAAGATCGGTCATCAGATGCGGTAATGCTGGCATTAAATACCTGGTTCCAGTTTTACGGAGTACCAGACCGGATCTCGTCGGATGGGGGCAGAGAATTTGACAATGCCAACATCCGAAAAGAAATGAAGACTCTCGATGTCTCTTGGCATCTTAATACCCCAGGGCACCCTAAGAGTAGAGGAGGGATAGAAAGATTGCACAGCACCCTGAGTGACCACCTGCGGGTATATCACGCGGAAAAGGGTCTGCCGGCGAATGAGGCAATGCCGAAGGCGGTGGCCGCTTACAATCATTCGATCCACACCGCGACGGGGTTCTCCCCGTTCGAGATCCTCTTTGGGCTGCGCGAAAGACGGAGAAATGGGGCAGAGACGGTAGCAGACAAGGGAATGGCGGAGAAAATGGCGAGTAACACTGTCGGTTTGAGGAAAATTTGCGACAAAGTCAGAGAAAGGATAACGAGGGACAAAGCGAGACGAGTGGAACGGGAAAACCTCAAAGTCCGGGATCGAATGGGGGAACTTAAAATCGGGACTATCGTCTATAAAAAACTAGGGTCAAATAGGAGCAAAGAGCTGGTGCGATATGAGGGCCCATTTAAAGTGGTCGTGATTAGGGAACACAACGTCGTGACAATTGAGAGTATACGACCCCCTAAGAAGCGGCGAAATGTCCACATAGAACAGTTAAAGCTTCCACCAGGGGGGGAGGTTGTAGATCAGGAATGAGCTGGAGTGTCCTCGCAGCATACACGCAAGGAACATTGTAAATAGTTATAGTTATGTGATTTTTCCCACAGAAGTATTGTTTTTTTTTAAAAGTCAAAGTTTTCTTTTATGTTTTTTGTTTACAAGTGACAGTTGGTTTTTACGTTTTATAGGATTAGAGCTTAATGTGAGGGATTACAGGCTGTGTACGGGCGGGGCTGGCTTTTGCTCCTTTGTAACATTAGCGGAGCATTATTTGAATGGACTAAGACGTCCGAGTGTTGTACTTCAAAGTTTGCGAATGGGTGTTCGTAAACTGGTGGGGGGGAGTTAAGTCCAGGCGCCGCTAGTGCCCAGCCTTAATCCCCAAACATATGTTATCTGTATATGTTTACAGGTAATACCTATAGATAGAGGTATCTTGGTCTAAATAAAGCAGTCTTGTTATAACGTTCTACGTGTTCTTATTACCAACCTTTCTTAGCTTGTAATTCAATAAACATTAACTCCTAGATACCACCATACTTCTAATGAACAGTAATTTAACCTATCCACCACCGTGTTTAGAAACTGCTAATATTTATTCTATTTATCAATAACTTTAACATATTAATAATTAAGTTGTTCCTAAACTTTATCTTGAAATAATTGGTTAATTTTTTGTTGTTTGTTTCAGACTAATCAAGACACAGAAGGCTTAGGTATGGTCGTCTAACTCGCCTTCTATAACGGTGGGGAAAATCTTCATTTCATTTCATTGATTGGAATTTGCAATTAATGAGAGTACATCAGTCGGTACTGTTCAGTATTTAAGGGTGTTGCTGTTTGATAGCAAACCCTAGTCTGATGTACTTTCTATATATTGAACTTAATTTGTATAAAACATTACACATTAAATTAAACAAACTATTATTTTTAATGAATTGTTATGAATGCACCTTTCCCTTACATAATAAGAGTATACAATTTTTTTTAAAACAGAATCATTACAATATATATTGCCGTGTTTTGTAACTTAGTCCTCTTAATAAATAAATAATTTATAAAGCTCATATCAACTAATAAAATGAATTTATAATAAATATCATGCTAAATATTTAAATACAATTTAAAACGTCACAATTTTCTATATTATTTTTGTAAAGGTGCTTACCTTTGGATCCTAAAAATTAAATTTGTTTTGCTTTATATTTTAGAATGTCACTAGAAAATAACATGTCCATAGAAGACGAGATGGACGAACACAGTGGCAAGAGGGTCCGTCGAGAACGGTCGCTGTCCTTCGATACCATCTTGGCGGACCGGGAAGTAGAGGAGATTATGTGCGGATGTCACACCCCCGTGTCATGTCCCCACATCTGAAGACGAATCAGAGAGCGGGTGCACCTCCGGCTCTTCGTGGTAAGTGGATTTATATCGTCTTTTTGCTCTTAGGTTTGTGTATAATATATGGTATCTTTACAGAGGATACACTTAATACACGGATTACAAGAATCAATTACATTAAAATTTCGCTTCACTTTCGTGGTTCATGCCCCGTTGGAACTTGGCATAATTCTCACTGCACTAAACCTTCTAAAATAATAACAACCTCAGTAAAGGTAATAACCCCTTCACCTTTCCTTGAACTACTTTCTTCAGTTGTCGATTTTGCTCTTAATAAAATTAAATGTTGGAGTATACAAGATGTCCGGAGAAAGAAGGTGGAGTATATAACTAATCTAGAGGGAGAAGATGAAGTGTAAAAGATGACTATATAGCTTAGAGGAAGTAAAAAGATACATAGTGGGAAACGTTTCAGTATACAAGATGTCTGGATAGAGAAGGTGGAGTATACAAAATGTCCGGAGAAAGAAGGTGGAGTATATAACTAATCTAGAGGGAGAAGATCAAGGTGTTTTTGAAGGTTATGGGATGCTATATTAGCGTCTGGGTGGGATGACAAGTAGAGGGGATATCAGCGGTGTATAGGTTATAGAGGATGGCACCCAGGACACTTTGGAACTCCTGCTTTTATATGATAGTGGTCAGAATATTCTAAACCACAGCGGACTTGGAAGAAGCGGTTTGAAAGGTAGGACTGTAGGATCAGGGAAAGGGTCTGTGGTAAATATCCTTAGAGCTTATAAAGCAAACCTGCGTGCCAAACCCTGTCAGAAGCTTGAGCTATGTCCAGAAATACAGCAGTGCTATACTGTTTGGATCAAGTGCTGAGGAAATGTGATCAATAACGCAAAGGCCTTGTTGAGTAGTAGAATGTCGTTGACGGAAACCAAACTGGTGTATAGGAAAAAGGTTTTTGGATTCAACAATTGGAAGTAGACGTTTTTATAGGAGTATCTAAGATATTTTTGAGAGGATAGGGAGTAGGCTAATTAGACGGTAAAATGGGGCATCATTTTGTGGTCTACCGGGTTTGGCGAATAGGACAATAATGGAATGTTTCCAGAGGAGAGGAAAGTGCGTCGTTCGGATAATGCAATTATATATGTAGGTTAGGAAGATTATGGCTTTATGAGGAAGTTGTTTGAGAATTTGAGGTCTAAGGAGATCAAATCCAGGGGATTTTCGGTAAAGCAAGTTTTTCAGAAGGTATTTGACCTCAGAGGGGTTAACGACTTTTAGTGGAAGAAAGAGAGAGGAATGCGTGAAGTAAGGAAATTTTCAACAGTTGTGTTGTGAGTATGGCTTTGATGAGAAAGGTGAGGTGTGACAGTATGGGTAAGATGCAGAGCAAATTCTTCCAACCTATCCCCATCCGAAGCCACCCAGGACCCATCATCACGACGGAGTGGGTGTGAAACAGCTTGATACTTTAGGATTTTTTTGGTTACATTCCACAGGGAGTTATCCCTGGTAGACAGAGAGGAGAGGTGAGAATCGGAGAAATCGGAACGGAAGGAGGCCAATAGCCGCTTTACCAATCGGCAGTACTGATTGTAAGAGCGGCGATCAGCAGGATGCCGGGATCTTTGCCACACTGTTCTGGAGTGGCGTTTGGATTGGATTAGGTCTTTGAGATGCTGAGGTAAACTATTTTGATTGTGAACTTTTGGGTGACAATGGGGAGAAGATGCCTCCCAAGCCGACCTCTGGACCAGAGTAGTGAAAGAATGCATCGTCAAGGTCTTGGAATGTTTACAGGGATATTTTGAGGTCTACGGAATCTGTAAGATGCTGGCGGAATTGATCCCAGTCAACTGGGCCCCTAATAAATGAAGGAGGAGGGAGTTTGTGAATTGGTCTTAGGGAAATGGTTAATAATAAAGGACTATGATTGGAATAGAGGTCATCGAAGAGCGTGAATGAATAGTTTAGTGTTCCTGACCTATTGTAGAAGAAGATGTCAAGGAGATCAGGATTTCGGTTGGGATCTGATGGCCAATAGGTGGCTGTGTCAGGTACATAGGAGCAATGTTTCCGTTTGTGTGCAGACAGCAAGCATGTCCTCGTGTATTCATGAATCTTCACCCCCAATGTTGGTGCTTTTCGTTAAAGTCCCCACCCACAAGGAAACGGAATCGGGAATCGGAATTGGATTTATCGGGAGGGCAGTACACTGATGCTAGGGTAAGGGGAAAAGTGAATGTGCTGATTGACACTGCAGTGGATTGAAGAAAATCATGTGCTACCAATGGAACTATGTGATGGGATATGGAGTTATAGACAGTCACAGCGATGCCTGGTAAGTCTGGTACTGTCGAACTGTAAAAGGTCGTTTACTCGTAAGTTTTGTTTCAGTAATAAGTACGTGGATGTTCTTGTAGTGGAGTAGTGCTGTCAGTTCGTTAGTGTGGGAGTCGGAAGGATCTATTTATGGATTTTGTTTAACGGGGATAAGGTAGGAGAAAAGATTTGTAAGAAGGAAATGAGAGGGGTAATTAGGGTACTGAACTCTGTAAGGAATGAGGTTAAAAGGCTGGTGAGATCTGAAGAGCTTAAAGATGGCGGGATATGCGTGATGTGTGGTTGAGGATGGGATTGAGTTTGCTGGTTGACGGGATGAGCGGAATGCTGGGGAAGAGATACTTGCGGACGAGTAGTGGGCAGTGCCTGTGTCTGCTCTCTGTTCCGAACGGCATCAGCAAAAGAGACTGAAGGCCTCAAAGTTCTGTCGGGGGCGCTTCTGGAGCTACTTGTGGCTGGCTTCTCTTCTTCTGGCCGACGACGTTGTTCACTCCTGGACTTCAGAATTCTGTAAGCCTCACACCCCTTGTAGCCCCGGACGGGCTTGCTGGCAGGGCACGCATACAGCAGGCGATTACAGGGGCTTTTTGCACAATTCACTTTTGTGCTGCCCACTACACTTTACACACCTGGGAGGGTGGTGGAAGTAAGATTTTGTGTGCCCATATGCCTGGCAATTATGGCATTGGACGATGTCTCGTTTGGGGTAAGGTTTTTCGACCTGTATTCTAGTGTAGTAATACAGGTGTGTTAAGTCGTATATTTTCTCCACGCCAGATGTTCGCTTGAGATCTACAAAGAACAATGGTAACGCCGTTTTGATGGATTCATCTTGTTGCCTGTCCTCACGTAGAACGTTCTTTATTTGGCGAACTTTGAATCCGAGAGCTGAGAGTTCGTCTACAATTTCAGCAGCTGGTGTGGTCGGGTGCAGATTTCTTATCACTGCTCGTAGCGATCTTTCCTGCTTTAACTGGTAAGTATGAAGTCGGCATAAGTTTCTTTTGAATACTTGATAATGGCCCGATAAGTACCGGGAGTGTCCGGAGAAATTTTCGTATCCCGAAACCGATTGAGGCACGTGTATTTTCCCGTACCTACAATTTTGCTCATTTGTGAGCATAACAATTTGATATTGCTAATATTCCTTACGAATATAGCAGGCGGCTTGGGCTGTGTTGGTGTTTTGATGACTTCCATGTCTTCAGGTTGGCTATCTTAGTGCTTCGAAGCTGTTAGGCGTGAAGAACGGAGATTCATCAACTGTTCCTTCTTTTGAAGTGCTGGCCTGTGGTGTTAGTTGTTCCGTCGAGCTAGCGGCAGATGAGTTTACAATCTGTGTGTTCTTGTTGAGTGTACAATCCAAAACACACACTGAGGGAGTATGTTAAGTTAACACTCACTTATTGGGGGCTCCCTCGTGAACAGCTCGCACAAGTTGCCAGTTGAGACAGTTTTGAAAAGTAATAAGAGTCTATGAACTGTTGTAATTGTAGTTAATATGAAGAGCAGAAATAGATAGGTTTATAATGATGGCCCATGCGCTAAAAACAATCTTCAGAACTAAAATTTAGAAATGATAACTATACAGGGTGCAAGGTATCTGGATAGGTAAGATTGAGTATATAGCATATCTAGAAGGTCGTGCAATCCAATTATCTGGAGTGTGTAACATATCTGGAGAGCTTAGAGCAAATATACAAGATATCTAGCGAAAGAAGGTGGAGTATACAAGGTATCTGGAGGGAAAAGACGGGAGCATACAAGATACCTGGAAAGAGATGATGTAATGTACAAGGTATCTGGACAAGTAAGATTGAGTATATAATATATCTAGAAGGAGAATATCGTGTAACCAAAGTATCTGGGGTATGTAACATATCTAGAGAGCTTAGAGGAAGTATACAAGATATCTAGGGAAAGAAGGTGGAGTATACAAGGTATCTGGAGGGAAAAGACGGGAGCATACAAGATACCTGGAAAGAGATGATGTAATGTACAAGATATCTGGATAAGTAAGATTGAGTATATAATATATCTAGAAGGAGAATATCGTGCAATCAAATTATCTGCGGTATGTGACATATCTGGAGACCTTAGAGCAAATATACAAGATATCTAGCGAAAGAAGGTGGAGTATACAAGGTATCTGGAGGGAAAAGACAGGAGCATACAAGATACCTGGAAAGAGATGATGTAATGTACAAGATATCTGGATAAGTAAGATTGAGTATATAATATATCTAGAAGGAGAATATCGTGTAACCAAAGTATCTGGGGTATGTAACATATCTAGAGAGCTTAGATGAAGTATACAAGATATCTAGGGAAAGAAGGTGGAGTATACAAGATATCTAGAGGGAAAAGACGGCAGCATACAAGATACCTGGAAAGAGATGATGTAATGTACAAGATATTTGGATAAGTAAGATTGAGTATATAATATATCTAGAAGGAGAATATCGTGTAACCAAAGTATCTGGGGTATGTAACATATCTAGAGAGCTTAGATGAAGTATACAAGATATCTAGGGAAAGAAGGTGGAGTATACAAGATATCTAGAGGGAAAAGACGGCAGCATACAAGATACCTGGAAAAAGAAGATGTAATATACAAGATATCTAGCGAAAGAAGGTGGAGCTTCTGGAGAGAGACGATAAAAGAAATGTAATATAAGAAATAGATTTGACTAATTGAAAAATCATCTACTTTTGTTGTTAGAACAATGAAGGAGCTTGGTCCTAGGTGGATATATATTATATCGATATATTAGGGAGGGGGTGTATAAATGTATGGAATAAACGGGAAATGTTAGCCATTTTGAAATAAACAGGATTTTTGATTAGGTTTTTGCTTTGATGGTAATTTTGTAAATCTTTGCAACCTACAGATCATTTAATGGCCAGTTTTAAACGAACATGAGGTGATCTCTTAAATTCTTAATTGATACAAAAATATAAAAGATATGGCGATGCAGTGAACGTGATGAATTAAAACAAAATTTTTGGAAACTTATTTTGTTAAAAATTTGTTAACTTTATAGTATATATTCTCATTTGGGACTGAAAGACGGGCTACCTCATTGGTAACAGCCTACTTGTATTATATTACACAATAATAATACTTAAAAAGATAGATTTGTGTATGTTTATTTGTACTTTGTGACTTATTTATTGACAATTGTATGCGATATTGCAATCAATGTTTAGCCTGTTAAGGCATCCTCATAACTACAATTTAGAAATGATAAATATACAGAGTTCAAGGTAAATATTGTCCAAAACTTAAGTAAATTATAGTAGACCTCAAATGAAGCAGAATACCGTGTTTTGGATCTAAGAGTGTAAATTTAAAATTTGTCACGTTTCTTGATGAATAGGAGGCTATAAATAAAAAAACATTCAAGTTAGGTAATTGCCAATAAAAGCACAATAAAGCAAAAGAAATTGTCTTAAAAAAAAGTGTAGAATTTGTCTTTGTAACCACCATCTTCAAGCGGTTAAATTACGCAAAGTTCTGTTTAAAAAAAAATCATGGATTATTCTAGAAATTGATTTTTTTAGAAATACTTTCTCCAATAGTCTGTGTTAGTAAAGTTTAGTCCTGTTACAGAATGATATGATATTTGCCTCCACTTTTGTAAAATAATTATGTCATGTGAAATTCTACAAATTAATACAAAGCTTTCATTTATTGTTGTACTGTGGTCTGCGATGTGTGGTAATGAACAAATCACTAAAGTACACTTTTTATTTCTAAGAAATATGTAAAATAAAATATATAATAATAATTTAAAAAAATGCAGCGAAATGAGAATTAAGAAAACAGGTCGTTGAAGCAAGCGATGCAGCGCTGTAATGGACGAGGGTCTGCTGTGCCCATTGAATTTTATTTTACATAAATAAAAAGTTTATTTTAGTAATTAATTTATTACCATACATCGCAGGTCCTGAAAAATTAAATAAATAAAAGCTTTGTAATAATTTATTGTACAAAGTTCTTGATTGAGAGTTTCACATCACATAAGTATTTCTAAAACTAACATAATATACACCTAAAATATATTAACTCAAAAGCCCACGTCCAATGGTCACAGAAGAGAAATTCTAATTAATTTTGGGAACCTCAAAAAACACATAATTTAGATTTGCTTATGTTCCTATAACTAACCAGACTAACCATTTCATTACAGTTCAATAGTTCATTTATACCAGGAATTTTTGAATCAAGAATCTTTTATTAATTGAAAAATATTTATGTACAATATTATATGTAAGTGTACAAGCCTACAAGTGAGAGAAAACCAGCCAATTAAAATCATGGGCCTAATTTCAATGTCGCTTTTTTTGCATGAGTTTGTTTGTTTGTTGAGAGTCGACCTCAGACAGAGGTGCATGGCAGACACCCCTCGCTGTTAACGGTTCAAGCAATATATGTTTTTATGGCTGTCTCATTTGGAGAAAACAGAATCCCTTGGGAGCCGAACCCCCGACACGCGGCTGTTAAAAGGTCCTACTGTAAAACCCTTAAACTTTCTCCGGCTTCGCTAAAAGGTAGTACCGGTGTACGACGGGCAAGTGAGAACGACAAAAACGAGAGGGGGGGGGGTAACTGTGAAAGGCAATGGAAAAAATAATGCCAGCCACGTGGTATCTCGTCGATATCTGAACTCTTAAATATTCCGAAGACAATACCTGTTAATGCTTCAGTTTAACCGATCCATGAAAATAACCAACATTTTATTCTTTTTAAAATATGTGCAAACGAACACTGTATCTTTACCCGTTGACCTAAAGAGTGTAACGCAATTTCGGTTCTTTACTGCTCTCTAAGTGATCATAAACCATAAACAAGTTGATTGATCCAACGACTCTAGGGACAAACTTCGTGATGACAATGTAAAGATGCTCTCAAGTCTTTGATCTTTGCCAATCAGTTAAGAATTAGAGCAGTCAGTGACTAGCCGTAATGGCGTTCAAAAAAAGCAGATTAGTTTAGGAAAACGATTTGCTATAATAATTCATAAAAACTAAATAAATTGATACTAACATTTACTAGAAAGTTTTAAAGCTGGCAATAGAATTACTTAGATCCATCCTTCGAACCGATTTTAATTACCAAATCTACTTACGAACAAAATAATATACGACATTGCATAAAGGTAATATTAGTAATTATGGTCAATAAAAATAGAAGGAAATGCAGGTAGGCTGCTTCTTGGCAGAAAGAGACTGAATATTAGACAACAGGTGATCTGAGGATAATTCAGATTGACTTTATTCCTGAAGTTTTGTTTTCAAACTGGCTTCTAATCTTCTTCCTAAGTTTCAGCTAAGTCTAACATGATTACTAATAAGTTATTCTTGATGCGATGGTGTGTTTGATGGCCAATTCAACTTGCATCTCAGCTCAACATAAGAATACAGGCGAAAGGTGATGGCATAGAATGCTAATAAAAGAGATTAAAGACCAGTTCACTTATGCTTCTACAAATATCTTATGTCTGATATGATTGATAAAACATAACGACAGCCAAAAACTCATGCTGCTAATAATAAATTAAATATAATAGTTTGTGAAGCGTTGGAAATATCAGTTTTCGAAAGCAGTAGGTATTGCATAGTATGACAAAAAATAAATTACCAAGACAAATTAAAACATTTCTTTGAATCGCTCTATCGAAGTACACTAGCTGTCCCTCAAAGAGTCCAAAAGCATGAAATTTTGGATTACAATTTTTAAAAAAACTCGTACCTGCCCGGTGCGACAACGGTACCCTTTTTACGCTACAAAAATTAGCAGGTACCGAAATAGTATCGATATATCTATCGATTGGTTTAAAAGTTTTCTTTTTTGATCGTTCAGGTGCTTTTGGCATTATCGTTTTGGAAACGGCAGCAGGCAGATCTCCGAGCAGGACACTACTGTTATATAGAAAGAACACTTTAGTCTTGAGGTTAGTGTTGTATATAATATATTACTTATAGTTTTTAAACATTAATTATTAAGTTTGAAGTGTACATGGGGAGTATATAGTATAATAAGGGTTAGTGGTATGACACAAAGAAGTTTTGAAGTTGGATGTTGGTCTTGTTAGCGTATCCGTAAATTTGGGTTCCATATATCCGAATCGCTTTCAGTTTAAGTTTGCCTGTTAATGTTTTCTGTGAGAAGGCTGTGGGTGCTCATTTTCATTTGCGGTTTCTTTAAATCGAATTTGTAGAGTTCATATTAATAAATAAAGATATTAGGTTACTTGAGCTATTGTTAGTATGAATATTCCATATTTATAATTACACGATCTTCTAAAAAATATTGTATTAGATCTCTTTGTAAAACTTTTTTATAAATTCTTATTCCTTTTAAACGGGGTCATTAAATCCTTTTAATTTTACTAAAGTGGTATTTTTTTGGATCGGTTCGGTTCTTAGTTGTAATTGTTGTTATTTACAGTTTTAAATCATTAGTGTATTCTATGGTAATTGCAACTTATGAATTGGTTCAGACTGCTCAAAAAACGTGTCTTTTATTTAATTATTGTCATTTTTAGGTAAAAAGTGTTATTAAATTCAAAATCTAGGATGAACTACTCAAATATTAGCTTACTCGCTTTGTTAGAAAATGCTTACATTAGATCGCTTTGTTCTTTTGTTTAATTTATATTTACATATCAATCACACTATCATATTGTTTATTTCACCGAAAATGCCTATGTTTGTTTGTTTAAATAGCTTTGCACATTCCAACCCCGTCAAGTACAAACCAATATCATTTTCAAGTCTGAATTTGAATTATTGTTAGCGGTCTTTGGCATGTGTTTAATTTTTGCATCTAATAACTTCTCAGGGTTAATTAGCCCTACCTACCATCCGCAATTGGCAATGTATTAACTTGTATAGGTATTAGTACCTGATTTGCAGGTACCTTAATACCTGTTGTGATACAGGTCTAAAGGAATGGGAGTGTACTTACCTGATCTTTGGCCCCGTATACTTTAGTTTCGATACATCATCAAGTTCTTTAAATATGAGGTACGGATCTATGTTGTACTTGTGTAGGTGTGTGACTGTTCCTACTAAAAGGTGTATTCATTCGCTATTTGGGTTTGAATGTGTTGTGGAGTTTTGAGTTCACGGGGTGTTTAGAGCATGGGGTCTGTAAGTCACTTTAATCCATTTCTGATATTTTAATCCATCGAAATTCTATCGTCTTTTTGCTCTTAGGTTTGTGTATAATATATTGTATCTTTGCCGGGTTCTTATGAAGCTGGAATCACGAAACAGTGTATTATTGATACACTCAATACGGATTACTGAAATCAATTACATTGAAATTTCGCTTCACTTTCGTGGTTCATGCCCCGTTGGCATAATTCTTACTGCACTAAACCTCCTAAAAGAATAACAACCTCAGTAAAGTAAATAACCCCTTTACCTTCCCTTGAACTAATTTCTTCAGTTGTGTCCAGAGGATGGGGCCCAGGACACTGCCCTGTTGAACTCCTGCTGTTATGGGATAGTAGTTAGTATATTCTAAACCACAGTGGACTTGGAAGAAGCGGTTTGAAAGGTAGAGCTGTAGGATCAGGGAAAGGGTCTGTGGTAAATATCTTTTGAGCTTAGAAAGCAAACCTGCGTGCCAGACCCTGTCAAAAGCTTGAGCTATGTCCAGAAATGCAGCAGTGCTATACTGATTGGATCTAGGGCTGAGGAAATGTGATCGACAATGCGAAGGCCTTGTTGAGCAGTGGAATTTCGTTGACGGAAACCAAACTGGTGTATAGGAAAAAGGTTTTTGGATTTAACAATTGAAAATAGACGTTATAATAATAGAAAAAAAAAATTGCTTATTTATGTTCTACTTGTAAAATTTAATTTATTCGGTTTTTGTTACAGGCTGCTTTCAGACGCTAGTGAAAATTTTGCTGAAGAGGTGGATAGGGAGCAGGAAAATGACGAAGATGAAGGTGTGGAGGACGAGAAAGAGGTGGAGGACGAGGACGAGGAAGAGGTGGAGGACGAGGAAGATGAAGAGGTGGAGGACGAAGAAGAGGAGGTTGTGGTGAAGAAGTCACCCTCTCCATTCCGCCCCATAGTCGAAGATGACTGAACAGGGGAATGGAGATTCTCCCAGAAGATGGAATTACTTCTCTTGGTAAGTATTTTTTAAACCTCGCAAATTTATATCGTGAGCATTTAATTCTTATAATTAACGAGAAAGTACATTAGAGTGTCAATAGATCTACAAGACATTGTTTGCTTTTTACAAATTTTGTCTCTTACAATAATTTACATTAATTGTTACTAACTTAAGCACAAATAAGGTGAAAATAATTAAACAATGCATTATTACAGTTGACAATGAAAGGTTTCTTTTGAAGTGCGGCTTAATCGGATTTCATACTTTTTATTGTTTCTACTAAATAAAAAGGATTTTTTAAAACAAATTACTAATTTATATTTACACACATTTTCTTAGATTATGAAATTTTTGTAATATTTGAAAATTGATAGGCTTTTAATTTATTTTTAAAACTGATTGGCTTCTATTGTGCTGTAATAAAGGAATGTTTTGAAGCGATATAATTGATTGAAGATCTTTTAAACAGAGATATTAATTTCGTCATTCCAAGAAGAGTTTGTGTAATGATAACATCATAAATATTTAAATTTTTCACTATTGATTATTATTTGATTGATAGTCATTTTAGACTTTTTTTTTTTTTTTGAGTAATTTTGAATGACCTACCTACTAAGTAGGAGTGGTTAAAGAGAATATGTATGTCAACTGAAACGGGGGTTAGAAATATTTAGTAATCTATAAATACCAAATGCTTTGATAAAAAAAACAGGTCAAGTAAAAGTTATAAAGAAGATTTTTATAATGTCTCATACTTTAAAAAAAGTAAATAATTTATGACAAGCAATTTTTATTAATAATGACTGTATTTATTATGTCTTTCCAATGTCAAATGGCACTTGCAAGAAACATTTCAAGTCTCCATCTTGATTAGATGACGAACAAAGCATAGATACCAACATACTTCTAATGAACAGTAATTTAACCAATCCACCACCGTGTTTAGAAACTGCTAATATTCTTCTATTTATCAATAACTATAACATATAAATAATTCACTATTTTTCCTAAACTTTATCTTGAAATTAATTGGTGAATTTTTTGTTGTTTGTTTCAGACTCATCAAGACACGGAGGGCGTTAGACATGGTCATCCATCTCTTCTTGTTCCGTGGTGAATTCAACCTCTGGCCTATTACCGCAGGATTTGAATTCGCCATGAGGACAGAAGAGTGGAGCATGGAAGTCCTACGTTGCAGCAGACCACGTTCTGTTACTGGTGAGACGCAACGTGAGCCACCAATGTGGCTTGTACATTGTATATATATATATTAGTAAATAAAATTTTATGTTTATCAAAATGATTCTATTTTTAATTTTTAACAACCCTTTCTCCTATATTTATTATCAATTGAACAAGATTGTTTATTATTGATTATATTTAGTAGTTTTGAAGTCATAGTGAGAAATTCAAGAATTAACTACTCCATTTAAACTAATAAAATCAATTTATATTAAATATTGGCACAGGGTTAATTACATTAATACTGCTATGTTACATGATCTACCATTACACATAGTCTATGCACCAGCTAATGCTATTTGACTGCTGGCTTTTACATCGCAGAGTTTCACATCATGTAATTGTTTCACAATACTAATAGGCCAATCTAATCTTATTCTGTAACAGTCCTCGACTTAATCAACATGGACTTGAAGCTTATTAAACAAAGAAGTATTTCTATAAGTGAGGAGGGGGGTTGTGTAAAAAAATGGTGAATAATCCATTAGTTTACAAAAACAAAAAATGGCTTTTACAAAGACAATTTCCACTTTTTTTTGTAAGACAATTTCTTTATTTTACGATGCCGATATTGGAGATATCCAAACTTAATTATTTCTTTAGTTATTGCTACCTATTCAACAAAGACCGTTACAATCCTAAAATAATATAAAATTAAAATTTACTTATTTTCTGTTTAGAATTCGACCACATTCCTAATGAACTTTTCTATTCCATTTGAGGTCTGCTATCACTTTTTTAAGTTTTCGACATTATTTATGTTAAGCTTTGTTCATGTAATAACATTTAAGAACAAGATGCTTACAAATTTTGTTTGTTCGAAAGTAACATGGTACTCAAATAACATAATAGCAACTTCAAATAAAGAGAGATCAATATGATTTTAGAGTTTCTTGTAAAAGAAAAGTCTTCACTGCCAATGTAATATTAGCTACGACACTTTGTTTGAAAATGTAAAAAGATGACGTACAAACGTAAATATAAAACATTTGGATTAATTTTTTTTTTTTCAAAATAGATTTAGGCCACATTGAAATGTAGTGGCTCATTGAAATAAATATTTGAGCAAATATAGACTGCATTTTAGAGTTTTGAACTGAATAAAGATTTGGAAGATTATTTATGATTAAAGTGGTCTAAATATTCCACTTTATAAAGATTAGAGGAAGAAAAATGTCACACTTTATTTAACTTATAGATGCTTTATTTATTTTACTTCTGCTACACCGGTAGTGCATTAAACCCACTTAAATTAGCGCTTAACCACCATGTTTATAAGGATTAGGAAATGTTTCTGTTTAATGAAAACTTAATATTCAAAAACACTAACTACGGTAGCAATTGACAATTGAGGGAAGGTATCTACGATAAACTCGGCAGGGCCAAACACTTATGTGCGTAAACACATGTGATAATTATATTTAAATTAATTATCAAGGTCCCCTAATGTCTTGATATTTTTAACTCTCCCCAGCAAGTGCTCTTAGCAATCTTGATGAAGTATACTAGATATCTGGAGAGAGAAGATAAAATATAGGAAATATGTGGTGGGAGAAGATGGAGTTTAATATGATGACTGGAGATATAAGAAGGAGTATTAAGTATATCTGGAGATAGAAGGTGGGAGCACAGAGGGTATCTGGTAAGATAATATAAAATATACAAGTTGTTTGGGGAGGGAATATGGAGTACCTAAGGAATCTGGAGATAGAAGATGGGAGCAAACTCACACAGGCTGTCTGGAGAGGTAAGATGGAGTATATTACATATCTGGGGGGGGGGTAAGATGAGGTTTAAGGGATATCAGGAGAGAGAAGAGGTAATGCACAATAAATGTGAATGGAGAAGATGAAACATAATAATATGTCAAGCTAAAGAAGGTCGAGTATACAAGGTATCTGGAGGGAAAAGATGGGAGCATACAAGATATCTGGAGTTAGAAGATGGGAGTATACAATTATCTGCGGAATGTAACATATCTGTAGAGCTTAGAGCAAATATACAAGATATCTAAGGAAAGAAGGTGGAGTATACAAGATATCTGGAGGGAAAATAAGGGAGCATACAAGATACTTGGAAACAGAAGATGTAATGAACAAGATATCTGGATAGGTAAGATTTAGTATATAACATATCTAGAAGGAGACTATCGTGTTACCAAAGTATCTGGGGTATGTAACATATCTAGAGAGCTTAGAGGAAGTATACAAGATATCTAGCGAAAGAAGGTGGAGTATACAAGATATCTGGAGGGAAAAGACGGGATCATACAAGATACCTGGAAAGAGAAGATGTAATGTAAAGTTATGTGGATAGGTAAGATTGAGGATATAGCATATCTAGAAGGAGACTATCGTGTAACCAAAGTATCTGGGGTATGTAACATATCTAGAGAGCTTAGAGGAAGTATACAAGATATCTAGCGAAAGAAGGTGGAGTATACAAGATATCTGGAGGGAAAAGACGGGAGCATACAAGATACCTGGAAAGAGAAGATGTAATGTACAAGATATCTAGCGAAAGAAGGTGGAGTATACAAGGTATCTGGAGGGAAAAGACGTTAGCATACAAGATACCTGGAAAGAGAAGATGTAATGTACAAGATATCTGGATAGGTAAGATTGAGTATATAGCATATCTAGAAGAAGAAGATCGTGTAACCAAAGTATCTGAGGTATGTAACATATCTGGAGAGCTTAGAACGAATATACAAGATATCTAGCGAAAGAAGGTGGATCATACAAGGTATTTGGAGGGAAAAGACGGGAACATACAAGATACCTGGAAAGAGAAGATGTAATGTACAAGATATCTGGATAGGTAAGATTGAGTATATAGCATATCTAGAAGGAGAAGATCGTGTAACCAAAGTATCTGGGGTATGTCACATATCTGGAGAGCTTAGAGGAGATATACAAGATATCTAGGGAAAGAAGGTGGAGTATACAAGATATCTAGAGGGAAAAGACGGGAACATACAAGATACCTGGAAGGAGATGATGTAATGCCCAAGATATCTGGATAGGTAAGATTGACTATATAGGATATCTAGAAGGAGAAGATCGTGTAACCAAAGTATCTGGGGTATGTAACATATCTGGAGAGCTTAGAGGAAATATACAAGATATCTAGCGATTGAAGGTGGAGTATACAAGGTATCTGGAGGGAAAAGACGGCAGCATAGAAGATACCTGGAAAGAGAAGATGTAATGTACAAGATATCTACCAAAAGAAGGTGGAGTATACAAGGTATCTGGAGGGAAAAGACGGGATCATACAAGATACCTGGAAAGAGAAGATGCAATGTAAAGATATGTGGATAGGTAAGATTGAGTATATAGCATATCTAGAAGGAGAAGATCGTGTAACCAAAGTATCTGAGGTATGTAACATATCTGGAGAGCTTAGAACGAATATACAAGATATCTAGGGAAAGAAGGTGGAGTATACAAGGTATCTGGAGAGAAAATAAGGGAGCATACAAGATACCTGGAAACAGAAGATGTAATGTAAAGATATCTGGATAGGTAAGATTGAGTATATAGCATATCTAGAAGTAGAAGATCGTGTAACCAAAGTATCTGGGGTATGTAACTTATCTAGAGAGCTAAGAGGAAGTATGCAAGATATCTAGGGAAAGAAGGTGGAGTATACAAGGTATCTGGAGGGAAAATAAGGGAGCATACAAGATACCTGGAAACAGAAGATGTAATGAACAAGATATCTGGATAGGTAAGATTTAGTATATAACATATCTAGAAGGAGACTATCGTGTAACCAAAGTATCTGAGGTATGTAACATATCTGAAGAGCTAAGAGGAAGTATGCAAGATATCTAGCGAAAGAAGGTGGATCATACAAGATATCTGAAGGGAAAAGACGGGAGCATACAAGATACCTGGAAAGAGAAGATGTAATGTAAAGATATGTGGATAGGTAAGATTGAGTATATAGCATATCTAGAAGGAGAAGATCGTGTAACCAAAGTATCTGGGGTATGTAACTTATCTAGAGAGCTATGAGGAAGTATGCAAGATATCTAGGGAAAGAAGGTGGAGTATACAAGGTATCTGGAGGGAAAATAAGGGAGCATACAAGAAACCTGGAAACAGAAGATGTAATGAACAAGATATCTGGATGGGTAAGATTTAGTATATAACATATCTAGAAGGAGACTATCGTGTAACCAAAGTATCTGAGGTATGTAACATATCTGAAGAGCTAAGAGGAAGTATGCAAGATATCTAGCGAAAGAAGGTGGATCATACAAGATATCTGGAGGGAAAAGACGGGAGCATACAAGATACCTGGAAAGAGAAGATGTAATGTAAAGATATCTGGATAGGTAAGATTGAGTATATAGCATATCTAGAAGGAGAAGATCGTGTAACCAAAGTATCTGGGGTATGTAACTTATCTAGAGAGCTAAGAGGAAGTATGCAAGATATCTAGGGAAAGAAGGTGGAGTATACAAGGTATCTGGAGAGAAAATAAGGGAGCATACAAGATACCTGGAAACAGAAGATGTAATGAACAAGATATCTGGATAGGTAAGATTTAGTATATAACATATCTAGAAGGAGACTATCGTGTAACCAAAGTATCTGAGGTATGTAACATATCTGAAGAGCTAAGAGGAAGTATGCAAGATATCTAGCGAAAGAAGGTGGATCATACAAGATATCTGGAGGGAAAAGACGGGAGCATACAAGATACCTGGAAAGAGAAGATGTAATGTAAAGATATGTGGATAGGTAAGATTGAGTATATAGCATATCTAGTAGGAGAAGATCGTATAACCAAAGTATCTGAGGTATGTAACATATCTGGAGAGCTTAGAACGAATATACAAGATATCTAGCGAAAGAAGGTGGATCATACAAGGTATTTGGAGGGAAAAGACGGGAACATACAAGATACCTGGAAAGAGAAGATGTAATGTACAAGATATCTGGATAGGTAAGATTGAGTATATAGCATATCTAGAAGGAGAAGATCGTGTAACCAAAGTATCTGAGGTATGTAACATATCTGGAGAGCTTAGAACGAATATACAAGATATCTAGCGAAAGAAGGTGGATCATACAAGGTATTTGGAGAGAAAAGACGGGAACATACAAGATACCTGGAAAGAGAAGATGTAATGTAAAGATATCTGGATAGGTAAGATTGAGTATATAGCATATCTAGTAGGAGAAGATCGTATAACCAAAGTATCTGAGGTATGTAACATATCTGGAGAGCTTAGAACGAATATACAAGATATCTAGCGAAAGAAGGTGGATCATACAAGGTATTTGGAGGGAAAAGACGGGAACATACAAGATACCTGGAAAGAGAAGATGTAATGTACAAGATATCTGGATAGGTAAGATTGAGTATATAGCATATCTAGTAGGAGAAGATCGTATAACCAAAGTATCTGAGGTATGTAACATATCTGGAGAGCTTAGAACGAATATACAAGATATCTAGCGAAAGAAGGTGGATCATACAAGGTATTTGGAGGGAAAAGACGGGAACATACAAGATACCTGGAAAGAGAAGATGTAATGTACAAGATATCTAGCGAAAGAAGGTGGAGTATACAAGGTATCTGGAGGGAAAAGACGTTAGCATACAAGATACCTGGAAAGAGAAGATGTAATGTACAAGATATCTGGATAGGTAAGATTGAGTATATAGCATATCTAGAAGGAGAAGATCGTGTAACCAAAGTATCTGGGGTATGTGACATATCTGGAGAGCTTAGAGGAGATATACAAGATATCTAGGGAAAGAAGGTGGAGTATACAAGATATCTAGAGGGAAAAGACGGGAACATACAAGATACCTGGAAGGAGATGATGTAATGCCCAAGATATCTGGATAGGTAAGATTGACTATATAGGATATCTAGAAGGAGAAGATCGTGTAACCAAAGTATCTGGGGTATGTAACATATCTGGAGAGCTTAGAGGAAATATACAAGATATCTACCAAAAGAAGGTGGAGTATACAAGATATCTAGAGGGAAAAGACGGGAACATACAAGATACCTGGAAAGAGAAGATGTAATGTACAAGATATCTGGATAGGTAAGATTGAGTATATAGCATATCTAGTAGGAGAAGATCGTATAACCAAAGTATCTGAGGTATGTAACATATCTGGAGAGCTTAGAACGAATATACAAGATATCTAGCGAAAGAAGGTGGATCATACAAGGTATTTGGAGGGAAAAGACGGGAACATACAAGATACCTGGAAAGAGAAGATGTAATGTACAAGATATCTAGCGAAAGAAGGTGGAGTATACAAGGTATCTGGAGGGAAAAGACGGGAACATACAAGATACCTGGAAAGAGAAGATGTAATGTACAAGATATCTAGCGAAAGAAGGTGGAGTATACAAGGTATCTGGAGGGAAAAGACGTTAGCATACAAGATACCTGGAAAGAGAAGATGTAATGTACAAGATATCTGGATAGGTAAGATTGAGTATATAGCATATCTAGAAGGAGAAGATCGTGTAACCAAAGTATCTGGGGTATGTGACATATCTGGAGAGCTTAGAGGAGATATACAAGATATCTAGGGAAAGAAGGTGGAGTATACAAGATATCTAGAGGGAAAAGACGGGAACATACAAGATACCTGGAAGGAGATGATGTAATGCCCAAGATATCTGGATAGGTAAGATTGACTATATAGGATATCTAGAAGGAGAAGATCGTGTAACCAAAGTATCTGGGGTATGTAACATATCTGGAGAGCTTAGAGGAAATATACAAGATATCTACCAAAAGAAGGTGGAGTATACAAGATATCTAGAGGGAAAAGACGGGAACATACAAGATACCTGGAAAGAGAAGATGTAATGTACAAGATATCTGGATAGGTAAGATTGAGTATATAGCATATCTAGTAGGAGAAGATCGTATAACCAAAGTATCTGAGGTATGTAACATATCTGGAGAGCTTAGAACGAATATACAAGATATCTAGCGAAAGAAGGTGGATCATACAAGGTATTTGGAGGGAAAAGACGGGAACATACAAGATACCTGGAAAGAGAAGATGTAATGTACAAGATATCTAGCGAAAGAAGGTGGAGTATACAAGGTATCTGGAGGGAAAAGACGTTAGCATACAAGATACCTGGAAAGAGAAGATGTAATGTACAAGATATCTGGATAGGTAAGATTGAGTATATAGCATATCTAGAAGGAGAAGATCGTGTAACCAAAGTATCTGGGGTATGTGACATATCTGGAGAGCTTAGAGGAGATATACAAGATATCTAGGGAAAGAAGGTGGAGTATACAAGATATCTAGAGGGAAAAGACGGGAACATACAAGATACCTGGAAGGAGATGATGTAATGCCCAAGATATCTGGATAGGTAAGATTGACTATATAGGATATCTAGAAGGAGAAGATCGTGTAACCAAAGTATCTGGGGTATGTAACATATCTGGAGAGCTTAGAGGAAATATACAAGATATCTACCAAAAGAAGGTGGAGTATACAAGGTATCTGGAGGGAAAAGACGGGATCATACAAGATACCTGGAAAGAGAAGATGCAATGTAAAGATATGTGGATAGGTAAGATTGAGTATATAGCATATCTAGAAGGAGAAGATCGTGTAACCAAAGTATCTGAGGTATGTAACATATCTGGAGAGCTTAGAACGAATACACAAGATATCTAGGGAAAGAAGGTGGAGTATACAAGGTATCTGGAGAGAAAATAAGGGAGCATACAAGATACCTGGAAAGAGAAGATGTAATGTACAAGATATCTGGATAGGTAAGATTGAGTATATAGCATATCTAGAAGGAGAAGATCGTGTAACCAAATTATCTGGGGTATGTAACTTATCTAGAGAGCTTAGAGGAAGTATACAAGATATCTAGGGAAAGAAGGTGGAGTATACAAGGTATCTGGAGGGAAAATAAGGGAGCATACAAGATACCTGGAAACAGAAGATGTAATGAACAAGATATCTGGATAGGTAAGATTTAGTATATAACATATCTAGAAGGAGACTATCGTGTAACCAAAGTATCTGGGGTATGTAACATATCTAGAGAGCTTAGAGGAAGTATACAAGATATCTAGCGAAAGAAGGTGGATCATACAAGGTATCTGGAGGGAAAAGACGGCAGCATACAAGATACCTGGAAAGAGAAGATGTAATGTAAAGATATCTGGATAGGTAAGATTGAGGATATAGCATATCTAGAAGGAGACTATCGTGTAACCAAAGTATCTGGGGTATGTAACATATCTAGAGAGCTTAGAGGAAGTATACAAGATATCTAGCGAAAGAAGGTGGAGTATACAAGATATCTGGAGGGAAAAGACGGGAGCATACAAGATACCTGGAAAGAGAAGATGTAATGTACAAGATATCTGGATAGGTAAGATTGAGTATATAGCATATCTAGAAGAAGAAGATCGTGTAACCAAAGTATCTGAGGTATGTAACATATCTGGAGAGCTTAGAACGAATATACAAGATATCTAGCGAAAGAAGGTGGATCATACAAGGTATTTGGAGGGAAAAGACGGGAACATACAAGATACCTGGAAAGAGAAGATGTAATGTACAAGATATCTGGATAGGTAAGATTGAGTATATAGCATATCTAGAAGGAGAAGATCGTGTAACCAAAGTATCTGGGGTATGTCACATATCTGGAGAGCTTAGAGGAGATATACAAGATATCTAGGGAAAGAAGGTGGAGTATACAAGATATCTAGAGGGAAAAGACGGGAACATACAAGATACCTGGAAGGAGATGATGTAATGCCCAAGATATCTGGATAGGTAAGATTGACTATATAGGATATCTAGAAGGAGAAGATCGTGTAACCAAAGTATCTGGGGTATGTAACATATCTGGAGAGCTTAGAGGAAATATACAAGATATCTAGCGATTGAAGGTGGAGTATACAAGGTATCTGGAGGGAAAAGACGGCAGCATAGAAGATACCTGGAAAGAGAAGATGTAATGTACAAGATATCTACCAAAAGAAGGTGGAGTATACAAGGTATCTGGAGGGAAAAGACGGGATCATACAAGATACCTGGAAAGAGAAGATGCAATGTAAAGATATGTGGATAGGTAAGATTGAGTATATAGCATATCTAGAAGGAGAAGATCGTGTAACCAAAGTATCTGAGGTATGTAACATATCTGGAGAGCTTAGAACGAATATACAAGATATCTAGGGAAAGAAGGTGGAGTATACAAGGTATCTGGAGAGAAAATAAGGGAGCATACAAGATACCTGGAAACAGAAGATGTAATGTAAAGATATCTGGATAGGTAAGATTGAGTATATAGCATATCTAGAAGTAGAAGATCGTGTAACCAAAGTATCTGGGGTATGTAACTTATCTAGAGAGCTAAGAGGAAGTATGCAAGATATCTAGGGAAAGAAGGTGGAGTATACAAGGTATCTGGAGGGAAAATAAGGGAGCATACAAGATACCTGGAAACAGAAGATGTAATGAACAAGATATCTGGATAGGTAAGATTTAGTATATAACATATCTAGAAGGAGACTATCGTGTAACCAAAGTATCTGAGGTATGTAACATATCTGAAGAGCTAAGAGGAAGTATGCAAGATATCTAGCGAAAGAAGGTGGATCATACAAGATATCTGAAGGGAAAAGACGGGAGCATACAAGATACCTGGAAAGAGAAGATGTAATGTAAAGATATGTGGATAGGTAAGATTGAGTATATAGCATATCTAGAAGGAGAAGATCGTGTAACCAAAGTATCTGGGGTATGTAACTTATCTAGAGAGCTATGAGGAAGTATGCAAGATATCTAGGGAAAGAAGGTGGAGTATACAAGGTATCTGGAGGGAAAATAAGGGAGCATACAAGAAACCTGGAAACAGAAGATGTAATGAACAAGATATCTGGATAGGTAAGATTTAGTATATAACATATCTAGAAGGAGACTATCGTGTAACCAAAGTATCTGAGGTATGTAACATATCTGAAGAGCTAAGAGGAAGTATGCAAGATATCTAGCGAAAGAAGGTGGATCATACAAGATATCTGGAGGGAAAAGACGGGAGCATACAAGATACCTGGAAAGAGAAGATGTAATGTAAAGATATCTGGATAGGTAAGATTGAGTATATAGCATATCTAGAAGGAGAAGATCGTGTAACCAAAGTATCTGGGGTATGTAACTTATCTAGAGAGCTAAGAGGAAGTATGCAAGATATCTAGGGAAAGAAGGTGGAGTATACAAGGTATCTGGAGGGAAAATAAGGGAGCATACAAGATACCTGGAAACAGAAGATGTAATGAACAAGATATCTGGATAGGTAAGATTTAGTATATAACATATCTAGAAGGAGACTATCGTGTAACCAAAGTATCTGAGGTATGTAACATATCTGAAGAGCTAAGAGGAAGTATGCAAGATATCTAGCGAAAGAAGGTGGATCATACAAGATATCTGGAGGGAAAAGACGGGAGCATACAAGATACCTGGAAAGAGAAGATGTAATGTAAAGATATGTGGATAGGTAAGATTGAGTATATAGCATATCTAGTAGGAGAAGATCGTATAACCAAAGTATCTGAGGTATGTAACATATCTGGAGAGCTTAGAACGAATATACAAGATATCTAGCGAAAGAAGGTGGATCATACAAGGTATTTGGAGGGAAAAGACGGGAACATACAAGATACCTGGAAAGAGAAGATGTAATGTACAAGATATCTGGATAGGTAAGATTGAGTATATAGCATATCTAGAAGGAGAAGATCGTGTAACCAAAGTATCTGAGGTATGTAACATATCTGGAGAGCTTAGAACGAATATACAAGATATCTAGCGAAAGAAGGTGGATCATACAAGGTATTTGGAGAGAAAAGACGGGAACATACAAGATACCTGGAAAGAGAAGATGTAATGTAAAGATATCTGGATAGGTAAGATTGAGTATATAGCATATCTAGTAGGAGAAGATCGTATAACCAAAGTATCTGAGGTATGTAACATATCTGGAGAGCTTAGAACGAATATACAAGATATCTAGCGAAAGAAGGTGGATCATACAAGGTATTTGGAGGGAAAAGACGGGAACATACAAGATACCTGGAAAGAGAAGATGTAATGTACAAGATATCTGGATAGGTAAGATTGAGTATATAGCATATCTAGTAGGAGAAGATCGTATAACCAAAGTATCTGAGGTATGTAACATATCTGGAGAGCTTAGAACGAATATACAAGATATCTAGCGAAAGAAGGTGGATCATACAAGGTATTTGGAGGGAAAAGACGGGAACATACAAGATACCTGGAAAGAGAAGATGTAATGTACAAGATATCTAGCGAAAGAAGGTGGAGTATACAAGGTATCTGGAGGGAAAAGACGTTAGCATACAAGATACCTGGAAAGAGAAGATGTAATGTACAAGATATCTGGATAGGTAAGATTGAGTATATAGCATATCTAGAAGGAGAAGATCGTGTAACCAAAGTATCTGGGGTATGTGACATATCTGGAGAGCTTAGAGGAGATATACAAGATATCTAGGGAAAGAAGGTGGAGTATACAAGATATCTAGAGGGAAAAGACGGGAACATACAAGATACCTGGAAGGAGATGATGTAATGCCCAAGATATCTGGATAGGTAAGATTGACTATATAGGATATCTAGAA
This sequence comes from Acanthosoma haemorrhoidale, assembly GCA_930367205.1. Lineage (NCBI taxonomy): Eukaryota > Metazoa > Arthropoda > Insecta > Hemiptera > Acanthosomatidae > Acanthosoma > Acanthosoma haemorrhoidale. The sequence goes on from OV884012.1 coordinate 1,057,935, forward strand.
GGAGAAGATCGTGTAACCAAAGTATCTGGGGTATGTAACATATCTGGAGAGCTTAGAGGAAATATACAAGATATCTACCAAAAGAAGGTGGAGTATACAAGGTATCTGGAGGGAAAAGACGGGATCATACAAGATACCTGGAAAGAGAAGATGCAATGTAAAGATATGTGGATAGGTAAGATTGAGTATATAGCATATCTAGAAGGAGAAGATCGTGTAACCAAAGTATCTGAGGTATGTAACATATCTGGAGAGCTTAGAACGAATACACAAGATATCTAGGGAAAGAAGGTGGAGTATACAAGGTATCTGGAGAGAAAATAAGGGAGCATACAAGATACCTGGAAAGAGAAGATGTAATGTACAAGATATCTGGATAGGTAAGATTGAGTATATAGCATATCTAGAAGGAGAAGATCGTGTAACCAAATTATCTGGGGTATGTAACTTATCTAGAGAGCTTAGAGGAAGTATACAAGATATCTAGGGAAAGAAGGTGGAGTATACAAGGTATCTGGAGGGAAAATAAGGGAGCATACAAGATACCTGGAAACAGAAGATGTAATGAACAAGATATCTGGATAGGTAAGATTTAGTATATAACATATCTAGAAGGAGACTATCGTGTAACCAAAGTATCTGGGGTATGTAACATATCTAGAGAGCTTAGAGGAAGTATACAAGATATCTAGCGAAAGAAGGTGGATCATACAAGGTATCTGGAGGGAAAAGACGGCAGCATACAAGATACCTGGAAAGAGAAGATGTAATGTAAAGATATCTGGATAGGTAAGATTGAGTATATAGCATATCTAGTAGGAGAAGATCGTATAACCAAAGTATCTGGGGTATGTCACATATCTGGAGAGCTTAGAGGAAGTATACAAGATATCTAGGGAAAGAAGGTGGAGTATACAAGATATCTGGAGGGAAAAGACTGCAGCATACAAGATACCTGGAAAGAGAAGATGTAATGTACAAGATATCTAGCGAAAGAAGGTGGAACTTCTGGAAAGAGACGATAAAAAAAATGTAATATAAATAAAAGTTTTGACTAATTGAAAAATCATCTAATTCTGTTGTTAGACCAATGAAGGAGCTTGGTCTGAGGTGGATATATATTATATCGATATATTAGGGAGGGGGTGTATAAATGTATGGAATAAACGGGAAATGTTAGCCATTTTGAAATAAACAGGATTTTTGATTAGGATTTTGCTTTGATGGTAATTTTGTAAGTCTCTGCAACCTACAGATCATTTAATGGCCAGTTTTAAACGAACATGAGGTGAGGACTTAAATTCTTAATTGATACAAAAATATAAAAGATATGGCGATGCAGTGAACGTGATGAATTAAAACCAAATTTTTGGAAACTTATTTTGTTAAAAATTGGTTTACTTTATAGTATATATTCTCATTTGGGACTGAAAGACGGGCTATCTCATTGGTAACAGCCTACTTGTATTATATTACACAATATTAATACTTAAAAAGATAGATTTGTGTATGTTTATTTGTAATTTGTGACTTATTTATTGACAATTGTATGCGATATTGCAATCAATGTTCCGCCTGTTAAGGCATCCTCATAACTACAATTTAGAAATGATAAATATACAGGGTTCAAGGTAAATATTGTCCAAAACTTAAGTAAATTATAGTAGACCTCAAATGCAGCAGAAAACCTTGTTTTGGATCTAAGAGTGTAAATTTAAAATTTGGCACGTTTTTTGTAGAATAGGAGGCTATAATTAAAAAAAACATTCAAGTTAGGTAATTGCCAATATAAGCACAATAAAGTAAAAGAAATTGTCTTAAAAAAAAGTGTAGAATCCGTCTTTGTAACCACCATGTTCAAGCGGTTAAATTACGCAATGTTCTGTTTAAAAAAAAATCATGGATTATTCTAGAAATGGATTTTTTTAGAAATACTTACTCCAATAGTCTGTGTTAGTAAAGTTTGGTCCTGTTACAGAATGAGATGATATTTGCCTCCATTTGTAAAATAATTATGTCATGTGAAATTCTACAAATTAATACAAAGCATTCATTTATTGTTGTACTGTGGTCTGCGATGTGTGATAATGAACAAATCTACTAAAGTACACTTTTCATTTTTAAGAAATATGTAAAATAAAATAAATAATAATAATTTTAAAAAATGCAGCGAAATGAGAATTAAGAAAACGGGTCGTTGAAGCAAGCGATGCAGCGTTGTAATGGACGAGGGCCTGCTGTGCCCATGTTGAGTTTCACATCACATAATTGTTTGACAAAACTAATAGGCCAATCTGATCTTATTCTGTAACAGACCTCAACTTAATTAACGTGTACTTAAAGCTTATTGAACAAAGAAGTATTTCTAAAACTAATATATTATACACCTAAAATATATTAACTCAAAAGCCCACTACCAATGGTCACAGAAGAGAAATTCTAATTAATTTTGGAATCAAAACTCAACACATGAATTAGATTCGCTTATTTCCCAGGAATTTGACCACATTTCTAATGATTTTTCTTTTCAGTTGTATTTGTGGCATACTATCACTTTTTTAAGTTTTCTACATCATTTAAGTTAAGTGTTGTTTATATAATTACATTTAAGAATAAGATGCTTACAAATTTGTCTGTTTCAAAGTAACACAATACCAATCTCGGAATGTGATGAGATATAATTTACTAAATAAAAAGATTAGGACAATACAACATATATTTTGTACCATGTGACTAACCAGACTAACCATTTATTATAGTTCAATAGTTATTTATACCAGGAATTGTTGAATCAAGTATCTTCTGTTGATATTTTCTTTAGCTAATAATCAGTATATTATTAGCGTAGGCTTGCGGATAACAGATCACAAGCAATAATAATTATTATATTATCTGTTTAAATACAGTTTAAGAAAAAATATAAAATCGTTACATTGTAGTGGGCTCTAATTAATATCCCATTAAGGACGAGGTCTTCTGATGTATAATATTTAACGCTATGCATGGTAAGGGCCTCGACTTGGCATCCAGGTTATGTCCATCACAATTTTTTCTCTTTAACCAATAATTATCACATTTATCTACGTACGGATTATGTTTTAAAGAGAATTATAAAAAAAAAATTATTACTACACCCTGTCAAATGTTAAATTTTCATCAATTCTTCTACGAAGGCTGCAAAGTCTATGACGTCGTCAGTCAACTCAAATTCATTATTCCCATTTAATGACGGATTCATTAAACGAACGGTGTTCTTATTTTCTCCTGGGCAGTTTCCTTCCACCCAGACTACGTTGTCGCTTGAGTCGGAGCAAAACTGCTTGACCATGTTTGTTGACGAGCCTTTCACTCGTTTTTCAGGCATGACCTCAGAATATCATTTAAAAAAGGAAACTTAATAAAGGTGTCTAAAATGCAATGATGAGAAGCAATAAACCAACCTGCGAAAAGTCAGACTCGTTTCACTGCCTAGTAAGACTTCTCAAGTCACAGCTCAGAACCTATGTAAAATTTAAAATTCTATTTGTTTATCCTTGTCTAAGTGACTAATAAATTCGGTAATATAAAAATAATTTCAAGTGTATTCAAAATAGAATTTGGGAACCATATCCAATATATACATGTACAATATTAAACGATATTAAATATAAGTGTACAAGCCTACAAGTGTGAGAAAACTCAACATTGAATCAGCCAATTAAGATCATGGGCCTAATTTCATTGTCGCTTTGAATGCATGAGTTTGTTTGTTTGTTGTGAGTCGACCTCAGACAGAGGTGCATGGCAGACACCCCTCGCTGTTAACGGTTAAAGCAATATATGTTTTTATGGCTGTCTCATTTGGAGAAAACAGGATCCCTTGGGAGCCGAACCCCCGACACGCGGCTGTTAAAAGGTCCTACTGTAAAGCCCTTAAACTTTCTCCTGGTTCGCTAAAAGGTAGTACCGGTGTACGACGGGTAAGTGAGAACGACAAAAACGAGGGGGGGGGGGGTAACTGTGAAAGGCGATGGAAAAAATAATGCCAGCCACGTGGTATGTCGTCGATATCTGAACTCTTAAATATTCCGAAGACTATACTTGTTAATGCTTCAGTTTAACCGATCTATGAAAATAATTATTTATTTTTAAAATATGTGCAAACGAACACTGTATCTTTACCCACTGGCCTAAAGAGTGTAACGCAATTTCGGTTCTTTACTGCTCTCTAAGTGAACATAAACCATAAACAAGTTGATTGATCCAACGACTCTAGGGACAAACTTCGTGATGACAATGTAACGATGCTCTCAAGTCTTTGATCTTTGCCAATCAGTTAAGAATTAGAGCAGTCAGTGACTAGCCGTAATGGCGTTCAAAAAAAGCAGATTAGTTTAGGAAAACGATTTGCTATAATAATTCATAAAAACTAAATAAATTGATACTAACATTTACTAGAAAGTTTTAAAGCTGGCAATAGAATTACTTAGATCCATCCTTCGAACCGATTTTAATTACCAAATCTACTTACGAACAAAATAATATACGACATTGCATAAAGGTAATATTAGTAATTATGGTCAATAAAAATAGAAGGAAATGCAGGTAGGCTGCTTCTTGGCAGAAAGAGACTGAATATTAGACAACAGGTGATCTGAGGATAATTCAGATTGACTTTATTCCTGAAGTTTTGTTTTCAAACTGGCTTCTAATCTTCTTCCTAAGTTTCAGCTAAGTCTAACATGATTACTAATAAGTTATTCTTGATGCGATGGTGTGTTTGATGGCCAATTCAACTTGCATCTCAGCTCAACATAAGAATACAGGCGAAAGGTGATGGCATAGAATGCTAATAAAAGAGATTAAAGACCAGTTCACTTATGCTTCTACAAATATCTTATGTCTGATATGATTGATAAAACATAACGACAGCCAAAAACTCATGCTGCTAATAATAAATTAAATATAATAGTTTGTGAAGCGTTGGAAATATCAGTTTTCGAAAGCAGTAGGTATTGCATAGTATGACAAAAAATAAATTTCCAAGACAAATTAAAACATTTCTTTGAATCGCTCTATCGAAGTACACTAGCTGTCCCTCAAAGAGTCCAAAAGCATGAAATTTTGGATTACAATTTTTAAAAAAACTCGTACCTGCCCGGTGCGACAACGGTACCCTTTTTACGCTACAAAAATTAGCAGGTACCGAAATAGTATCGATCTATCTATCGATTGGTTTAAAAGTTTTCTTTTTTGATCGTTCAGGTGCTTTTGACATTATCGTTTTGGAAACGGCAGCAGGCAGATCTCCGAGCAGGACACTATTATTATATAGAAAGAACACTCTAGTCTTGAGGTTAGTGTTGTATATAATATATTACTTATAGTTTTTAAACATTAATTATTAAGTTTGAAGTGTACACGGGGAGTATATAGTATAATAAGGGTTAGTGGTGTGACACAAAGAAGTTTTGAAGTTGGGTGTTGGTCTTGTTAGCGTATCCGTACATTTGGGTTCCATATATCCGAATCGCTTTCAGTTTAAGTTTGCCTGTTAATGTTTTCTGTGAGAAGGCTGGGAGTGCTCATTTTCATTTGCGGTTTCTTTAAATCGAATTTGTAGAGTTCATATTAATAAATAAAGATATTAGGTTACTTGAGCTATTGTTAGTATGAATATTCCATATTTATAATTACACGATCTTCTAAAAAATATTGTATTAGATCTCTTTGTAAAACTTTTTTATAAATTCTTATTCCTTTTAAACGGGTTTATTAAATTTATTTACTAAAGTGGTCTTTTTTTGGATCGGTTCGGTTCTTAGTTGTAATTGTTGTTATTTACAGTTTTAAATCAATCAAACCAATATCATGTTAAAATCTGAATTATTATTATTGTTATCGGTCTGTGGCATGTGTTTAATTTTTGCATCCAATAACTCCTAGGGTTAATTGGCCCTACTTATTACCTTGTATAGGTAATAGTACCTGATTGGCAGGTACCTTAATACCAGTTGTGACACAGGTATAAAGGAATGGGAGTGTACTTACCTGACTAATCGTTGGCCCCGTATAATTTAGTTACGATACATCATCAAGTTCTTTAAATATGAGGTAAGGATCTATATTGTACTTGTGTAGGTGTGTGTATGTTCCTACTAAAAAGTGTATTCATTCGCTATTTGGGTTTGAATGTGTTGTGGAGTTTTGAGTTCATGGGGTGTTTAGAGCATGGGGTCTGTAAGTGACTGAAATACATTTCTGATATTTTAATCCATCGTTTTTTTCTTGAATTTGTGAATCCGTTGTTGAGGGTTAGATTTTTATTTTGAAAAGACACCAAGTATGAACTTGAGAAACAATTTTTGGATTTGATTTTAAGAATGTTTGTAAAGGTGCTTACCTTAGGATCCCAAAAATTAAATTTCTTTTTGTTATATTTTAGAATGTCACTCGACGAAAAGAGGAAGATGTCCGTGGACGATAGCCTGGAAGAAGAGGAACGTAGTACCAAGAGGGTCCGTCTAGAACGGTCGGAATCTTATGAGATCCTCTTGGCGGACCAAGAGGTCCACCAAATAATGTTCGGGGCTGATGGGGAGACATCAGAAACAGAGAGTGGGTGCACATCCGGCTCTACGTGGTATGTGGAAATTTTATCGTCTTTTTGCGCTTTTGTTTGTGTATAATATATTGTATCTTTACAGGGTTCCCATGAGGATGGAATCACGAAAGAGAGTATTATTGATACACTTAATACGGATTACAGAAATCAATTACATTAAAATTTCACTTCACTTCCGTGGTTCATGTCCCGTTTGAACCCGGCATATTCCTCACTATACAATACAATTGTTATAGTAATATAAAAATAAAAAAAAATGGTTAATTATGAGCTAGTAGTAAATCAAATTTGACTTTTATTCTGTTTTTGTTCTAGGCTTCTTTCAGATGTGGAAGAAGAAGAGGTCGCGGATGTGGACGTAGGAGAGGTTGAGGACGAGGAAGAAGTAAAGTCATCACCCTCTCCTTTAAGTCCTGTGGTGGAAGCCGTGTCTGAACTGACGCGGTATGAGATCCTCTTGGCGGACCAAGAGGTCCACCGAATAATGTTCGGGTCTGATGGGGTGACATCAGAAACAGAGAGCGGGTGCACATCCGGCTCTTCGTGGTAAGTGGAAATTCTATTGTCTTTTTGCTCTTTGGTTTGTGTATAATATATTGTATCTTTGCCGGGTTCTTATGAGGATGGAATCAGGAAAGAGAGTATTATTGATACACTTAATACGGATTACAGAAATCAATTACATTAAAATTTCACTTCACTTCCGGGGTTCATGTCCCGTTGGAACCCGGCATATTCCTCACTATACAATACAATTGTTATAATAACAAAAAAAAACCACAAAAACAATGGTTATTTGTGATCTAGTAGTAAATCAAATTTGACTTTTATTCTGTTTTTGTTCCAGGCTTCTTTCAGATGTGGAGGAAGAAGAGGTCGCGGAAGAGGTGGGTGTGGACGAGGAAGAGGATCGCAGTGCCAAAAGGGTCCTTCACGAACGGTCGCTGTCCTTTGATACCCTCTTGGCGGACCGGGAAGTGGAGGAGATTATGTGTGGATGTCACGGGGAGGCATCTGACACAGCGAGCGGGTGCACCTCGGGCTCTTCGTGGTAAGTGAAAATTCTATCGTCTTTTTGCTCTTTGGTTTGTGTATAATATATTGTATCTTTGCCAGGTTCCTATGAAGCTGGAATCTCGAAAGAGAGTATTATTGATATACTTAGTATGGATTACAGAAATCAATCACATTGAAATTTCACTTCACTTTCGTGGTTCATGCCCCGTTGGAACTTGGCATAATTCTCATTGAACTAAACCTCCTAAAAGAATAACAACCTCAGTAAAGTAAATAACCCCTTTACCTTTCCTTGAACTAATTTCTTCAGTTGGGTCCAGAGGATGGGCCCAGGACACTGCCCTGTGGAACTCCTGCTTTTATGGGATAGTAGTTAGTATATTCTAAACCACAGCGGACTTGGAAGAAGCGGTTTGAAAGGTAGGACTGTAGGATCAGGGAAAGGGTCTGTGGTAAATATCTTTTAAGCTTATAAAGCAATTCTGCTTGCCAGACCCTGTCAAAAGCTTGAGCTATGTCCAGAAAGGCAGCAGTGCTATACTGTTTGGATCTAGGGCTGAGGAAATGTGATCGACAATGCGAAGGCCTTGTTGATCAGTGGAATTTCGTTGACGGAAACCAAACTGGTGTATAGGAAAAAGGTTTTTGGATTCAACAATTGGAAGTAGACGTTATAATAATAGAAAAAAAAAAATTGCTTATTTATGATCTACTTGTAAAATTTACATTTATTCTGTTTTTGTTACAGGCTGCTTTCAGATGCAAGCGAAAACTTTGCTGAAGAGGTGGATACGGACGTCGAAGAGGTGCGAAATGCCGAAGAGGAAGATGTGGAGGACGAAGAAGAGGAGGTTGTGGTGAAGAAGTCACCCTCTCCATTCCGCCCCATAGTCGAAGATGACTGAACAGGGGAATGGAGAGCGAACCTTGCCCATCACACAGAAGATGGTTGTACTTCTCTTGGTAAGTATTTTTTAAACCTCGCAAATTTATATCGTGAGCATTTAATTCTTATAATTAACGAGAAAGTACATTAGAGTGTCAATAGATCTACAAGACATTGTTTGCTTTTTACAAATTTTGTCTCTTACAATAATTTACATTAATTGTTACTAACTTAAGCACAAATAAGGTGAGAATAATTAAACAATGGATTATTACAGTTGACAATGAAGGGTGTCTATTGAAGTGCGGCTTAATCGGACTTCATACTTTTTATTGTTTCTACTAATAAAGGATTTTTTAAAACAAATTCCTAATTTATACTTACACACATTTTCTTAGATTATGAAATTTTTGTCATATTTGAAAATTGATAGGCTTTTAATTTATTTTTAAAACTGATTGGCTTCTATTGTGCTGTAATAAAGGAATTTCTTAAAGCAATATAATTGATTGAAGATCTTTTAAACAGAGATATTAATTTCGTCATTCCAAGAAGAGTTTGAGTAATGATAACATCATAAATATTTAAATTGGTCACTATTTATTATTATTTGACTGATTGTCATTTTAGACTTTTTTTTTTTTTGAGTAATTTTGAATGACCTACCTACTAAGCAGAAGTGGTTAAAGAGAATATGTATTTCAAATATAACAGGGGTTAGAAGTATTTAGTAAACTATAACGTCTCATACTTTTAAAAAAGTAAATAATTTATGGCAAGCAATTTTTATTAATAATGACTGTATTTATTATGTCTTTCCAATGTCAAATGGCACTTGCAAGAAACATTTCAATTCTCCATCTTGATTAGATGATGAACAAAACCTAGATACCAACATACTTCTAATGAACAGTAATTTAACCAATCCCCAACCGTGTTTAGAAACTGCTAATATTCTTCTATTTATCAATAACTATAACATATAAATAATTCACTATTTTTCCTAAACTTTATCTTGAAATTAATTGGTTAATTTTTTGTTGGTTGTTTCAGACTAGTCAAGACACGGAGGGCGTTAGACATGGTCGTCCATCTCTTCTCGTTCCGTGGCGAATTCAACCTCTGGCCTATTACCGCAGGATTTGAATTCGCCATGAGGACAGAAGAGTGGAGCATGGAAGTCCTACGTTGCAGCGGACCACGTCCTGTAACTGGTGAGACGCAACGTGAGCCACCAATGTGGCTTGTACATTTTGTATATATCTGTACCTCGGAGGGATACAACACATACAACATTTTTGGGATACAACATTTTTTTCATTTTATAACAACTGCATGATGTAAATAACAATAAATAGAATATTTTACCAGAACATTCTATTTATTGTTATTACATCATGCAGTTGTTATAAAATGAAAAAAATGTTTTATCCCAAAAATGTTGTATGTGTTGTATCCCTCCGAGGTACAGATATATATATTAGTAAATAAAATTTTATGTTTATCAAAATGATTCTATTTTTTATTTTTAACAACCCTTTCTCCTATATTTATTATCAATTGAACAAAATTGTTTATTATTGATTATATTTAGTAGTTTTGAAGTCATAGTGAGAAATTCAAGAATTAACAACTGCATTTAAACTAATAAAATGAATTTATATTAAATATTGGCACAGGGTTAATTACATTAATACTGCTATGTTACATGACCTACCATTATACATAGTCTATGCACCAGCTAATGCTATTCGACTGTTGGCTTTAACATCGCAGAGTTTCACATCATGCAATAGTTTCACAATACTAATAGGCCAATCTAATCTTATTCTGTAACAGTCCTCGACTTAATCGACAAAGACTTCAAGCTTATTAAACAGAGAAGTATTTCTAAAAGTGAGGAGGGGCTGAATAAAAATATCCATCAGTTTACAAAAAACAATAAACCGCCTTGAAGCCTCCAATTTTTTTCATAAAATTCGATTGTAATTTCAATCAACTGCTGTCACATTTCTCATTATGCCAACGTTTTTCTAGATCACTTTATTCCAGGTCCGATAAAAGTATTCCAGGTTGGCACCTTTTTTTTTTTTCTTTCTACATAGCCCCTTTAAATTGTTTTTAAAAAAATTTAAAAAAGATTTGTACCCTCCCCACGACCTCCGCTTAAAGGGTAGGGGGTACAAAAAAATAGAAATTTTCGGCTTTCACCACCTATATATCACTAGTCGAAACTCCCTAGTTAAAAAAAAACAACGCTTAAATAGCATTAAATTCTACGTTTAATGATTGAAGTTCGATCCAGTTGAACAGTCGAAATCAATTACTAAAAAATAGGGACTTTTACTCACAAATTCAATATCAAATATCGAAAGTTACTAGACTTTCAACCGTTTGTAGAGTGAAACCAACGTATCTCCATGTAAGAACTCCTTGAACAAATATGGCATAAGATTAAGTCAGATTTAAACTTTTAAAACTTGGTCAGGTGTACTTGTAGAAAATTTGAATTTTCTATTTAACGCCAAACATTCCATCATTTAATAATATATCTGAAATTTTAAATACAATATTCACCACCGTTTGAAAATGTACCCTCTGCTTCAAGTGCTGCCCACTAGTTTTTTTTTTTTAAATCCAGTTCTATTATATATTATATATTATATTATTATATATATAATATACTTGTATCCGATACGGTATTTAACCTTCCATCTAGACAGGAGGCTGACATGGTAGCCAACACACGAGGCTAAAAAGACAAGAACTAAACCGACACATAGGGCAACTGTACAGACTACTTGGAAGGACATCCCATTTCTCAATAGATAGATAGATAGATAAACAACTTTATTATGATGAAATTCCAATCTGCCTTATAAGGCAATAAGTAACTAACATAAATGTTCTCATTCATACCGTATTTACAATTCATCATTCACTTGCTCATTCGTACAATATTAGCAGCCCAAAGGCCTCCCAAATCCACATAGTTGTCACCTTCCTCGCATGCGAAAGAGGAAGCTGAGTCTTGGGTATTCCCTCACGTTCCTTCGTCAGCCGCGTCACCAGATACGAGGCTGACGAAGAGCGCGAGAGCCACAGACGCTCAGGACATGATTGGAGAGACTGGCCGTTGCCAGGACTCCCACTGTCACGCATTTATAGCAAGTCACGAGGCCACTGCCGCTTTAGTCTCCGATGAGGATTATAGGGATGAGTGGTGCGGTGCAATAACTGTGCTAGGAGATCAGGGTGGTTGGATAGGTTACTATGGAATTTCATGAACTTGCAAAGGATGAGTTCAAGAATGCAGTGTAATATTAAGACCTTTATGAAGGGTTTTGTTGCTGACGTAATAAGGGGCATTTACTATTGTTCTCAGGATTGGGTACGCTTGATGTTCGACTTTTTTGCTGTCCCCTATAGCTGCTCTATCCTGTATGTCCAGATTGGCTTAGGTATAACCTTTGTAGATTAGTAATTTATTTTCTATTGAGAGATGGGATGTCCTTTGAAGTAGTCTGTACAGTTGTCCAAAGCGTTTGTTTAGTTCTTGTCTTTTTAGCCTCGTGTGTGGGTTCCAGGTCAGCCGTTTGTCGAGATGGAAGCCTAAGTACCGTACTGTCTTGGATGCAAGGAGAAAAATAAAATTTAAAAAAACCTGTGGACGAGACTTGCGACAGAGGGTGAAGGTAATGTGGGAACATTTTGCTTCATTAACTTTGATCCACCATTGGTTGCACCAATACTCGATCTCTTCAAGGTGTTTTTAAAAGGTTATTGGATCCTATATCGGGGTCTGAGTGGGATGACAAGACTGCAGTGTCATCTGCAAATGTGGCCAAGAAGGTATTGGGGTAGAGGGGACATCAGCGGTGTATAGGTTATAGAGGATGGGACCCAGGACATTGCCCAGTGGAACTCCTGCTTTTATGGGATAGTAGTCAGAGTATTCTAAAGCACAGTGGACTTGGAAGTAGCGGTTTGAAAGGTAGGACTGTAGGATTAGGAAAAGGGTCTGTGGTAAATGTCTTTTGAGCTTGTAGAGCAAACCTGTGTGCCAAACCCTATCAAAAGATTGAGCTATGTCCAGAAATACAGCAGCGCAATACTGTTTGGATTCAGGGCTGAGGAGATGTGATCAAGAACGCTAAGGCCTTGTTGAGTAGTGTAATGCCATTGACGGAAACCAAAGTGGTGTATGGGAAAAAGTTTTTTGGATTCAAGAATTGGAAGTAGCCGTTTTAATAGGAGTTTTTCAAATATTTTCGAGAGGGTAGGGAATAGGCTAACTGGACGGTAAGATGAGAGGTCATTGGGTAGTTAACCGAGTTTGGCGAATAGGACAATAGAGGAGAGGAAAGTGCGTCGTTCGGATAATGCAATTATATATATAGGTTAGGAAGATTATGGCTTTAGGAGGAAGTTGTTTAAGAATTTGAGGAGTAAGGAGATCATATCCAGGGGATTTTCGGTAAGGTAAGTTTTTCAGAAGGCATTTGGCCTCAGAGGGATTAACGGCTTTTGGTGGAAGAGAGAGAGGAATAGGTGAAGTGAGGAAATCTTCACCAGTAGTGATGAGTATAGTTTTGATGAGAAAGGTGTGGTGTGGAAGTATGGAAAAGATGCAGAGCGAATTCTCCCGACCTATCCCCATCCGAAGCCACCCTGGACCCATCATCACGACGGAGTGGGTGAGAAACAGGATGATAATTTAGGATTTTTTTAGTTACATTCCACAAGGAGTTATCCCTGGTAGACAGAGAGGAGAGGTGAGAATCGGAGAAATCGGAACGGAAGGAGGGCGTTTGGATTGGATTAGGTCTTTGAGATGTTGAGGTAAACGATTTTGATTGTGAATTTTGGATGACGGCGGGGTGACGATGCCTCCCAAGCTGACCTCTGGATCAGAGTAGTGAAAGAATGCATTGCATCATCTAGGACTTGGGATGTTTACAGAGGTACTTTGAGGTCTACGGAATCTGTAAGAAGCTAGCGGAAGTGGTCCCAGTCAACTGGGCCCCTAATAAATGAAGGAGGAGGCAGTTTGTGAATTGGTCTTAGGTAAATGGTTAATAATAATCAGCTATGATCGGAGAAGAGGTCATCGAGTCGCGTGAGTGAGTAGTTTAGTGTTCCTAAACTATTGTAGAAGATGAAGTCAAAGAGATCTGGATTTCGGTTGGGATCTGATGGCCAATAGGTGGCTGTGTCAGGAGAGATAGTGGAGCAATGTCTCCGTGTGAGTGCAGACAGCAAAGCATGCCCTCGAGTATTCGTGGATCTTGACCCCAGTGTTGGTGCTTCGCATTAAAGTACCTACACACAAGGAAACGATGTTCGATGGAATCTAGAAATTGGGAATCGGAAATGGATTTATTGGGAGGGCAGTACACTGATGCTATAGTAAGGGGAAAAGTGAATGTGCTGATTGACATGGCAGTGGACTAAAGGAAATCATGTGCTACCAAAGGAACTATGTGATGGGAAATGGAGTTATGGACAATGACAGCGGTACCTGCATGAGCTGTTCCATCTGGGTGATCAGTTCGGTAAGTCTGGTACTGTCGAACTGTAAAAGGTCGTTTGCTAGTAAGTCTTGTTTTAGTAATGAGAGCTACGTGGCTGTTCTTGTCATGAAGTAGTGCTGTCAGTTCGTTAGTGTGGGTGCGAACACCATTCGCATTCCGAAGGAGAATGGTTAAGGAGTCTAGAAAGAAGATGAATTGGGAATCAGAAATGGATTTATTGGGAGGGCAGTACATTGATGATAAGGTAAGGGGAAAACTGAATGTGCTGATTGACACTGCATTATATTGTAGTTTTAGTTTAGATAGCGTCTGGAATCATATGTATTGTAGTTTCTGTTTAGATAGCGTCTGGAATTATATGTATTGTAGTTTTAGTTTAGATAGCATATGGAATTATATGTATTGTAGTTTTAGTTTGGATAGTGTCTGGAATTATATGTATTGTAGTTTTAGTTCAGATAGCGTCTGGAATTATAGGTATTGTAGTTTTAGTTTAGATAGCGTCTGGAATCATATGTATTGCAGTTTTAGTTTAGATTGCGTCTGGAATCATATGTATTGCAGTTTTAGTTTAGATAGCGTCTGGAATCATATGTATTGCAGTTTTAGTTTAGATAGCGTCTGGAATCATATGTATTGTAGTTTTAGTTTAGATAGCGTCTGGAATCATATGTGTTGTAGTTTTAGTTTAGCTAGCGTCTGGAATCATATGTATTGCAGTTTTAGTTTAGATAGCGTCTGGAATCATATGTATTGTAGTTTTTGTTTAGATAGCGTCTAGAATCATAAGTATTGTAGTTTTAGTTTAGATAGCGTCTGGAATCATATGTATTGCAGTTTTAGTTTAGATAGCGTCTGGAATCATATGTATTGTAGTTTTAGTTTAGATAGCGTCTGGAATCATATGTATTGTAGTTTTAGTTTAGATAGCGTCTGGAATCATATGTATTGTAGTTTTAGTTTAGATAGCGTCTGGAATCATATGTATTGTAGTTTTAGTTTAGATAGCGTCTGGAATCATATGTATTGCAGTTTTAGTTTAGATAGCGTCTGGAATCATATGTATTGCAGTTTTAGTTTAGATAGCGTCTGGAATCATATGTATTGTAGTTTTTGTTTAGATAGCGTCTAGAATCATAAGTATTGTAGTTTTAGTTTAGATAGCGTCTGGAATCATATGTATTGCAGTTTTAGTTTAGATAGCGTCTGGAATCATATGTGTTGTAGTTTTAGTTTAGCTAGCGTCTGGAATCATATGTATTGCAGTTTTAGTTTAGATAGCGTCTGGAATCATATGTATTGCAGTTTTAGTTTAGATAGCGTCTGGAATCATATGTATTGTAGTTTTTGTTTAGATAGCGTCTAGAATCATAAGTATTGTAGTTTTAGTTTAGATAGCGTCTGGAATGATATGTATTGTAGTTTTAGTTTAGCTAGCGTCTGGAATCATATGTATTGTAGTTTCTGTTTAGATAGCGTCTGGAATTATATGTATTGTAGTTTTAGTTTAGATAGCATATGGAATTATATGTATTGTAGTTTTAGTTTGGATAGTGTCTGGAATTATATGTATTGTAGTTTTAGTTCAGATAGCGTCTGGAATTATAGGTATTGTAGTTTTAGTTTAGATAGCGTCTGGAATCATATGTATTGTAGTTTTAGTTTAGATTGCGTCTGGAATCATATGTATTGCAGTTTTAGTTTAGATAGCGTCTGGAATCATATGTATTGCAGTTTTAGTTTAGATAGCGTCTGGAATCATATGTATTGTAGTTTTAGTTTAGATAGCGTCTGGAATCATATGTGTTGTAGTTTTAGTTTAGCTAGCGTCTGGAATCATATGTATTGCAGTTTTAGTTTAGATAGCGTCTGGAATCATATGTATTGTAGTTTTAGTTTAGATAGCGTCTGGAATCATATGTATTGTAGTTTTAGTTTAGATAGCGTCTGGAATCATATGTATTGCAGTTTTAGTTTAGATAGCGTCTGGAATCATATGTATTGCAGTTTTAGTTTAGATAGCGTCTGGAATCATATGTATTGCAGTTTTAGTTTAGATAGCGTCTGGAATCATATGTATTGTAGTTTTAGTTTAGATAGCGTCTGGAATCATATGTATTGCAGTTTTAGTTTAGATAGCGTCTGGAATCATATGTATTGTAGTTTTAGTTTAGATAGCGTCTGGAATCATATGTATTGTAGTTTTAGTTTAGATGGCGTCTGGAATCATATGTATTGTAGTTTTAGTTTAGATAGCGTCTGGAATCATATGTATTGTAGTTTTAGTTTAGATGGCGTCTGGAATCATATGTATTGTAGTTTTAGTTTAGATAGCGTCTGGAAATATATGTATTGTAGTTTTAGTTTAGATGGCGTCTGGAATCATATGTATTGTAGTTTTAGTTTAGATGGCGTCTGGAATCATATGTATTGTAGTTTTAGTTTAGATGGCGTCTGGAATCATATGTATTGTAGTTTTAGTTTAGATAGCGTCTGGAATCATATGTATTGTAGTTTTAGTTTAGATGGCGTCTGGAATCATATGTATTGCAGTTTTAGTTTAGATAGCGTCTGGAATCATATGTATTGCAGTTTTAGTTTAGATAGCGTCTGGAATCATATGTATTGTAGTTTTAGTTTAGATAGCGTCTGGAATCATATGTGTTGTAGTTTTAGTTTAGCTAGCGTCTGGAATCATATGTATTGCAGTTTTAGTTTAGATAGCGTCTGGAAATATATGTATTGTAGTTTTAGTTTAGATGGCGTCTGGAATCATATGTATTGTAGTTTAAGTTTAGATGGCGTCTGGAATCATATGTATTGTAGTTTTAGTTTAGATGGCGTCTGGAATCATATGTATTGTAGTTTTAGTTTAGATGGCGTCTGGAATCATATGTATTGTAGTTTTAGTTTAGATGGCGTCTGGAATCATATGTATTGTAGTTTTAGTTTAGATAGCGTCTGGAATCATAAGTATTGTAGTTTTAGTTTAGATAGCGTCTGGAATCATATGTATTGTAGTTTTAGTTTAGATGGCGTCTGGAATCATATGTATTGTAGTTTTAGTTTAGATGGCGTCTGGAATCATATGTATTGTAGTTTTAGTTTAGATGGCGTCTGGAATCATATGTATTGTAGTTTTAGTTTAGATAGCGTCTGGAATTATATGTATTGTAGTTTTAGTTTAGATAGCGTCTGGAATCATATGTATTGCAGTTTTAGTTTAGCTAGCGTCTGGAATCATATGTATTGCAGTTTTAGTTTAGCTAGCGTCTGGAATCATATGTATTGCAGTTTTAGTTTAGATAGCGTCTGGAATCATATGTATTGTAGTTTTAGTTTAGCTAGCGTCTGGAATCATATGTATTGCAGTTTTAGTTTAGATAGCGTCTGGAATCATATGTATTGTAGTTTTAGTTTAGATGGCGTCTGGAATCATATGTATTGTAGTTTTAGTTTAGCTAGCGTCTGGAATCATATGTATTGCAGTTTTAGTTTAGATAGCGTCTGGAATCATATGTATTGTAGTTTTAGTTTAGATGGCGTCTGGAATCATATGTATTGTAGTTTTAGTTTAGATAGCGTCTGGAATCATATGTATTGTAGTTTTAGTTTAGATGGCGTCTGGAATCATATGTATTGTAGTTTTAGTTTAGATAGCGTCTGGAAATATATGTATTGTAGTTTTAGTTTAGATGGCGTCTGGAATCATATGTATTGTAGTTTTAGTTTAGATGGCGTCTGGAATCATATGTATTGTAGTTTTAGTTTAGATGGCGTCTGGAATCATATGTATTGTAGTTTTAGTTTAGATGGCGTCTGGAATCATAAGTATTGTAGTTTTAGTTTAGATAGCGTCTGGAATCATATGTATTGTAGTTTTAGTTTAGATGGCGTCTGGAATCATATGTATTGTAGTTTTAGTTTAGATGGCGTCTGGAATCATATGTATTGTAGTTTTAGTTTAGATGGCGTCTGGAATCATATGTATTGTAGTTTTAGTTTAGATAGCGTCTGGAATCATATGTATTGTAGTTTTAGTTTAGATAGCGTCTGGAATCATATGTATTGTAGTTTTAGTTTAGATAGCGTCTGGAATCATATGTATTGTAGTTTTAGTTTAGATAGCGTCTGGAATCATATGTATTGCAGTTTTAGTTTAGCTAGCGTCTGGAATCATATGTATTGCAGTTTTAGTTTAGCTAGCGTCTGGAATCATATGTATTGCAGTTTTAGTTTAGATAGCGTCTGGAATCATATGTATTGTAGTTTTAGTTTAGCTAGCGTCTGGAATCATATGTATTGCAGTTTTAGTTTAGATAGCGTCTGGAATCATATGTATTGTAGTTTTAGTTTAGATAGCGTCTGGAATCATATGTATTGTAGTTTTAGTTTAGCTAGCGTCTGGAATCATATGTATTGCAGTTTTAGTTTAGATAGCGTCTGGAATCATATGTATTGTAGTTTTAGTTTAGATAGCGTCTGGAATCATATGTATTGTAGTTTTAGTTTAGCTAGCGTCTGGAATCATATGTATTGCAGTTTTAGTTTAGATAGCGTCTGGAATCATATGTATTGCAGTTTTAGTTTAGCTAGCGTCTGGAATCATATGTATTGCAGTTTTAGTTTAGATAGCGTCTGGAATCATATGTATTGTAGATTTAGTTTAGATAGCGTCTGGAATCATATGTATTGCAGTTTTAGTTTAGATAGCGTCTGGAATCATATGTATTGCAGTTTTAGTTTAGATAGCGTCTGGAATCATATGTATTGTAGTTTTTGTTTAGATAGCGTCTAGAATCATAAGTATTGTAGTTTTAGTTTAGATAGCGTCTGGAATGATATGTATTGTAGTTTTAGTTTAGATAGCGTCTGGAATCATATGTATTGTCGTTTTAGTTTAGATAGCGTCTGGAATCATATGTATTGCGGTTTTAGTTTAGATAGCGTCTGGAATCATATGTATTGTGGTTTTAGTTTAGATAGCGTCTGGAATCATATGTATTGCAGTTTTAGTTTAGATAGCGTCTGGAATCATAAGTATTGTAGTTTTAGTTTAGATAGCGTCTGGAATCATATGTATTGTAGTTTTAGTTTAGATAGCGTCTGGAATCATATGTATTGCGGTTTTAGTTTAGATAGCGTCTGGAATCATATGTATTGCAGTTTTAGTTTAGATAGCGTCTGGAATCATATGTATTGCAGTTTTAGTTTAGATAGCGTCTGGAATCATATGTATTGCAGTTTTAGTTTAGATAGCGTCTGGAATCATATGTATTGCAGTTTTAGTTTAGATAGCGTCTGGAATTATATGTATTGTAGTTTTAGTTTAGATAGCGTCTGGAATTATATGTGTTGTAGTTTTAGTTTAGATAGCGTCTGGGATTATATGTGTTGTAGTTTTAGTTTAGATAGCGTCTGGGATTATATGTGTTGTAGTTTTAGTTTAGATAGCGTCTGGGATTATATGTATTGCAGTTTTAGTTTAGATAGCGTCTGGAATCATATGTATTGCAGTTTTAGTTTAGATAGCGTCTGGAATCATATGTATTGTAGTTTTAGTTTAGATAGCGTCTGGAATCATATGTATTGCAGTTTTAGTTTAGATAGCGTCTGGAATCATATGTATTGTAGTTTTAGTTTAGATAGCGTCTGGAATCATATGTATTGTAGTTTTAGTTTAGATGGCGTCTGGAATCATATGTATTGTAGTTTTAGTTTAGATAGCGTCTGGAATCATATGTATTGTAGTTTTAGTTTAGATGGCGTCTGGAATCATATGTATTGTAGTTTTAGTTTAGATAGCGTCTGGAAATATATGTATTGTAGTTTTAGTTTAGATGGCGTCTGGAATCATATGTATTGTAGTTTTAGTTTAGATGGCGTCTGGAATCATATGTATTGTAGTTTTAGTTTAGATAGCGTCTGGAATCATATGTATTGTAGTTTTAGTTTAGATGGCGTCTGGAATCATAAGTATTGTAGTTTTAGTTTAGATAGCGTCTGGAATCATATGTATTGTAGTTTTAGTTTAGATGGCGTCTGGAATCATATGTATTGTAGTTTTAGTTTAGATGGCGTCTGGAATCATATGTATTGTAGTTTTAGTTTAGATGGCGTCTGGAATCATATGTATTGTAGTTTTAGTTTAGATAGCGTCTGGAATCATATGTATTGTAGTTTTAGTTTAGATAGCGTCTGGAATCATATGTATTGTAGTTTTAGTTTAGATAGCGTCTGGAATCATATGTATTGTAGTTTTAGTTTAGATAGCGTCTGGAATCATATGTATTGCAGTTTTAGTTTAGCTAGCGTCTGGAATCATATGTATTGCAGTTTTAGTTTAGATAGCGTCTGGAATCATATGTATTGTAGTTTTAGTTTAGCTAGCGTCTGGAATCATATGTATTGCAGTTTTAGTTTAGATAGCGTCTGGAATCATATGTATTGTAGTTTTAGTTTAGATAGCGTCTGGAATCATATGTATTGTAGTTTTAGTTTAGCTAGCGTCTGGAATCATATGTATTGCAGTTTTAGTTTAGATAGCGTCTGGAATCATATGTATTGTAGTTTTAGTTTAGATAGCGTCTGGAATCATATGTATTGTAGTTTTAGTTTAGCTAGCGTCTGGAATCATATGTATTGCAGTTTTAGT
Source organism: Acanthosoma haemorrhoidale (assembly GCA_930367205.1). NCBI lineage: Eukaryota > Metazoa > Arthropoda > Insecta > Hemiptera > Acanthosomatidae > Acanthosoma > Acanthosoma haemorrhoidale. The sequence goes on from OV884012.1 coordinate 1,078,631, forward strand.
TTAGATAGCGTCTGGAATCATATGTATTGCAGTTTTAGTTTAGCTAGCGTCTGGAATCATATGTATTGCAGTTTTAGTTTAGATAGCGTCTGGAATCATATGTATTGTAGATTTAGTTTAGATAGCGTCTGGAATCATATGTATTGCAGTTTTAGTTTAGATAGCGTCTGGAATCATATGTATTGTAGATTTAGTTTAGATAGCGTCTGGAATCATATGTATTGTAGTTTTTGTTTAGATAGCGTCTAGAATCATAAGTATTGTAGTTTTAGTTTAGATAGCGTCTGGAATGATATGTATTGTAGTTTTAGTTTAGATAGCGTCTGGAATCATATGTATTGTCGTTTTAGTTTAGATAGCGTCTGGAATCATATGTATTGCGGTTTTAGTTTAGATAGCGTCTGGAATCATATGTATTGTGGTTTTAGTTTAGATAGCGTCTGGAATCATATGTATTGCAGTTTTAGTTTAGATAGCGTCTGGAATCATAAGTATTGCGGTTTTAGTTTAGATAGCGTCTGGAATCATAAGTATTGTAGTTTTAGTTTAGATAGCGTCTGGAATCATATGTATTGTAGTTTTAGTTTAGATAGCGTCTGGAATCATATGTATTGCGGTTTTAGTTTAGATAGCGTCTGGAATCATATGTATTGCAGTTTTAGTTTAGATAGCGTCTGGAATCATATGTATTGCAGTTTTAGTTTAGATAGCGTCTGGAATCATATGTATTGCAGTTTTAGTTTAGATAGCGTCTGGAATCATATGTATTGCAGTTTTAGTTTAGATAGCGTCTGGAATTATATGTATTGCAGTTTTAGTTTAGATAGCGTCTGGAATTATATGTGTTGTAGTTTTAGTTTAGATAGCGTCTGGGATTATATGTGTTGTAGTTTTAGTTTAGATAGCGTCTGGGATTATATGTATTGTAGTTTTAGTTTAGATAGCGTCTGGGATTATATGTATTGTAGTTTTAGTTTAGATAGCGTCTGGGATTATATGTATTGTAGTTTTAGTTTAGATAGCGTCTGGGATTATATGTATTGTAGTTTTAGTTTAGATAGCGTCTGGAATCATATGTATTGCAGTTTTAGTTTAGATAGCGTCTGGAATCATATGTATTGCAGTTTTAGTTTAGATAGCGTCTGGAATCATATGTATTGCAGTTTTAGTTTAGATAGCGTCTGGAATCATATGTATTGCAGTTTTAGTTTAGATAGCGTCTGGAATCATATGTATTGCAGTTTTAGTTTAGATAGCGTCTGGAATCATATGTATTGCAGTTTTAGTTTAGATAGCGTCTGGAATCATATGTATTGCAGTTTTAGTTTAGATAGCGTCTGGAATCATATGTATTGCAGTTTTAGTTTAGATAGCGTCTGGAATCATATGTATTGTAGTTTTAGTTTAGATAGCGTCTGGAATCATATGTATTGCAGTTTTAGTTTAGATAGCGTCTGGAATCATATGTATTGTAGTTTTAGTTTAGATAGCGTCTGGAATCATATGTATTGCAGTTTTAGTTTAGATAGCGTCTGGAATCATATGTATTGCAGTTTTAGTTTAGATAGCGTCTGGAATCATATGTATTGCAGTTTTAGTTTAGCTAGCGTCTGGAATCATATGTATTGTAGTTTTAGTTTAGATAGCGTCTGGAATCATATGTATTGCAGTTTTAGTTTAGATAGCGTCTGGAATCATATGTATTGTAGTTTTAGTTTAGATAGCGTCTGGAATCATATGTATTGCAGTTTTAGTTTAGATAGCGTCTGGAATCATATGTATTGTAGTTTTAGTTTAGATAGCGTCTGGAATCATATGTATTGTAGTTTTAGTTTAGATAGCGTCTGGAATCATATGTATTGCAGTTTTAGTTTAGATAGCGTCTGGAATCATATGTATTGCAGTTTTAGTTTAGATAGCGTCTGGAATCATATGTATTGCAGTTTTAGTTTAGATGGCGTCTGGAATCATATGTATTGCAGTTTTAGTTTAGATGGCGTCTGGAATCATATGTATTGTAGTTTTAGTTTAGATGGCGTCTGGAATCATATGTATTGCAGTTTTAGTTTAGATAGCGTCTGGAATCATATGTATTGCAGTTTTAGTTTAGATAGCGTCTGGAATCATATGTATTGTAGTTTTAGTTTAGCTAGCGTCTGGAATCATATGTATTGCAGTTTTAGTTTAGCTAGCGTCTGGAATCATATGTATTGCAGTTTTAGTTTAGATAGCGTCTGGAATCATATGTATTGCAGTTTTAGTTTAGATAGCGTCTGGAATCATATGTATTGCAGTTTTAGTTTAGATAGCGTCTGGAATCATATGTATTGCAGTTTTAGTTTAGATAGCGTCTGGAATCATATGTATTGCAGTTTTAGTTTAGATAGCGTCTGGAATCATATGTATTGCAGTTTTAGTTTAGATAGCGTCTGGAATCATATGTATTGTAGTTTTAGTTTAGATAGCGTCTGGAATCATATGTATTGTAGTTTTAGTTTAGATAGCGTCTGGAATCATATGTATTGCAGTTTTAGTTTAGATAGCGTCTGGAATCATATGTATTGCAGTTTTAGTTTAGATAGCGTCTGGAATCATATGTATTGCAGTTTTAGTTTAGATAGCGTCTGGAATCATATGTATTGCAGTTTTAGTTTAGATAGCGTCTGGAATCATATGTATTGCAGTTTTAGTTTAGATAGCGTCTGGAATCATATGTATTGTAGTTTTAGTTTAGATAGCGTCTGGAATCATATGTATTGTAGTTTTAGTTTAGATAGCGTCTGGAATCATATGTATTGTAGTTTTAGTTTAGATAGCGTCTGGAATCATATGTATTGCAGTTTTAGTTTAGATAGCGTCTGGAATCATATGTATTGTAGTTTTAGTTTAGATAGCGTCTGGAATCATATGTATTATAGTTTTAGTTTAGATAGCGTCTGGAATCATATGTATTGCAGTTTTAGTTTAGATAGCGTCTGGAATCATATGTATTGCAGTTTTAGTTTAGATAGCGTCTGGAATCATATGTATTGCAGTTTTAGTTTAGATAGCGTCTGGAATCATATGTATTGCAGTTTTAGTTTAGATAGCGTCTGGAATCATATGTATTGCAGTTTTAGTTTAGATAGCGTCTGGAATCATATGTATTGTAGTTTTAGTTTAGATAGCGTCTGGAATCATATGTATTGTAGTTTTAGTTTAGATAGCGTCTGGAATCATATGTATTGTCGTTTTAGTTTAGATAGCGTCTGGAATCATATGTATTGTCGTTTTAGTTTAGATAGCGTCTGGAATCATATGTATTGCAGTTTTAGTTTAGATAGCGTCTGGAATCATATGTATTGCAGTTTTAGTTTAGATAGCGTCTGGAATCATATGTATTGCAGTTTTAGTTTAGATAGCGTCTGGAATCATATGTATTGCAGTTTTAGTTTAGATGGCGTCTGGAATCATATGTATTGCAGTTTTAGTTTAGATAGCGTCTGGAATCATATGTATTGCAGTTTTAGTTTAGATAGCGTCTGGAATCATATGTATTGCAGTTTTAGTTTAGATAGCGTCTGGAATCATATGTATTGCAGTTTTAGTTTAGATAGCGTCTGGAATCATATGTATTGCAGTTTTAGTTTAGATAGCGTCTGGAATCATATGTATTGTAGTTTTAGTTTAGATGGCGTCTGGAATCATATGTATTGTAGTTTTAGTTTAGATGGCGTCTGGAATCATATGTATTGTAGTTTTAGTTTAGATAGCGTCTGGAATCATATGTATTGTAGTTTTAGTTTAGATAGCGTCTGGAATCATAAGTATTGTAGTTTTAGTTTAGATAGCGTCTGGAATCATATGTATTGTAGTTTTAGTTTAGATAGCGTCTGGAATCATATGTATTGTAGTTTTAGTTTAGATAGCGTCTGGAATCATATGTATTGTAGTTTTAGTTTAGATGGCGTCTGGAATCATATGTATTGTAGTTTTAGTTTAGATGGCGTCTGGAATCATATGTATTGTAGTTTTAGTTTAGATAGCGTCTGGAATCATATGTATTGCAGTTTTAGTTTAGATAGCGTCTGGAATCATATGTATTGTAGTTTTAGTTTAGATAGCGTCTGGAATCATATGTATTGCAGTTTTAGTTTAGATAGCGTCTGGAATCATATGTATTGTAGTTTTAGTTTAGATAGCGTCTGGAATCATATGTATTGCAGTTTTAGTTTAGATAGCGTCTGGAATCATATGTATTGTAGTTTTTGTTTAGATAGCGTCTGGAATTATATGTATTGAGCGTATTGTTGATGTTAATATTTTTTAATTGTCAATAATGCTATTTCCAGTGTACACGATGAACAATGAAACGCCTGAAACTGTCATCTTAAATCATAATGTTGGATGTGTTTTAATCTAATAAATGAAATTCAATGAGTATCACTGAAGAAACTAACCTAGATCCAACAACATGTTTCTTTTTTGTTTCTGCATTTTTAAATACTACCACGTACACTGATAATTCACTCTGTATTCGCACAAACAATTCCGTTCTGATCACGCAATACGCAATACTTCTTTAAGTAGAATATCTCAGTGAAATCTCAAAGTATTTGGTGCGTGAGCGATGGGGTAGTCGGCGGAAGGTCTAATGTCAAATGCCTGCTCGATCTAAAGGCGAGATATTCTGCGATTTAAACGGCATTGGAAAAATTATTACAGATTAATCTTTTTTTTGTATTGTTCTTTATTAGTGAAATTACAATTGGGAGTGATTCACATCAACAGACTAAAATATTTTTCCCACACTGTTGTACTGAAAACAATAAAAGGGGAAAAATTAAGGTTATAATTTTCAGCCACTACATTGCCCCAATAGATATCACGTATTTAACATGCAAAAGTGATTTAATGTGATGAAGAAATTAAAGTATACAATAGTAAATGAAAGCCAAAAATACTACACAAGTATATAGTTGAATGAAAATTTAGTACAAAGTACACTAGGCAATAGTACACAGACATTAATAACAAGATGAGTAACTCGATGAATGCCATCCATGCTCTACGTTGCCTTCTAAAAATAACCTTGGATAATGATTCTTTCAAAGGTATTTCCTAATCTCAAGTCGGTTGTACGTACGTCACTTGGCGTTGACACATCGCTGTGTCATAGTTAATCTACAGTACTACACTTCATAGCAAGGAGCGATCTTCATTGTACAAGTCTAAAACTTATTAGGCATCAAATGAAACAAAGATCATTCCACTGCAATTCCAAAGAGGTAGGAGTAAATTCGTCGTTTTTTGTTTAATAGGAAGCGATAAGAAAATAATTATTTAAGTTAGGTTATTTCCAATGGCAGCATCGTAAACTAGGAAAAATTCCCTTCAAAAACAAGTAGATTTTGTCTTTGTAACAACCATTTTCAAGCGGCTAAGTTACGCAAAGTTTTAAAATTAATACATTTAAAATCAGGGATTATTCCAGATTTTTTTGATCGCCCTCCTACAGGACTACAGATTTCCTACTTTTTGATAAACTTCCTTGTTTAATAAGCTTTACTTTACATTTACCATGAAACTTTGGATTACAATACATTTTATAATACCATTACAAGAATAATAAGTATTATTATAAAATTTTATTATTTTAAATCAATAAGTAATTTTTTTTTATAAATGAAAGAGTATTTTAGCCATTTATTACAATACATCCCAGGTCACAGAAAAATACAAGAATACATCAACTGCTATGATCTCGTTGGACTGCTCGCCGGCTTTCGACTCAGTGTCCCACGGGATGCTGTGCCGACAGCTTTGTGACTGGGAATGCCCAGAGCAGCTATATACCATGTTGGTTTCGTTCTTGAAGAACAGATCGGTGAGGGTACGGGTGGGTGATTGCCTCTCTAACCCATTCCCTCTGACTTTGGTTTGTCTCCGGTTATGTTCAGCATGTACTCATCTGAAATTGTTTGGACGAACTATCAGGAAGCTACTGTAATCGCTTTCGCCGACGACATTGCGGTTTACAGCAGCAGCATGAGTGCACAAAGAGCTCTTACACAGTTTGTTAGTTTGTAACGTTATCAGTGACAGACTGGGCATGTTAAACATCATTGTAAACGCCGGGAAAACCGACTGCGTAATGTTCTCCCTGCAAAAGGGAAAAAATCCTTGCCAAAATCGTATAGCATAGGAGGGCAAGATAACTCACCAGCTTTCTCAATGCACTATTTTGGTATAAAAATGGATAGGCATCTCCATTTCTCTACTCATTTTAGTAATAAAATAGAAAAAGTACGACACAGGTCTTACCGGCTATCGCACTCGCTAACTTCACCTAACCTGTCACTGCGTCTCAAACTGATGATCTATAAATGTATCCTCTAGCCAGCTCTGCTGTACGGTGCCCCGCTATTTACCCACTTGTCTGGCAATACAGCTGTAAATGTCTCCAACAATTCCAGAATGGGATCATGAAAAAAGTGGTCCGACATACCTCTCTCAAGAGGTTGAAGAACGCTGACCTGCACCCGTCGCTTGTTGTGCCGTCGGTGGGTGAGTTCATCCGCCGGAGACACATCAAGTTTTTTGACTCGTGTGCAGCACCTAACACACCCAGTGTTTACCACTATGACCCCACCACTCCCCCTGCATCGATGGCAACGGACTGTCGGGGAAAAATTAGGTTAAGAATTAGTATGTAAGTTAGTTTTAAGGTTGATCAAAAAGGTGAGCCCCATTACCTTTATTAGTTAGTTCAGTCCAGTCACGTATAATGTATATCATTATACTTGTTTATTCATTATATAATTTTTACAAAATAACAAAACCTGTATATAATGTAGTGATGCTACAGGAAATACAAAAATAATTTGTAAATAGATTCACCTGAGGGTCTATAATTATATATAATTATCTGTAAATTTAAAGGGGCTATGAAAAAAAAAAAAAATGAGCTTAATTCAGTGTAAACACAGCACAGTACAGGTATAATATATGACCATTAGCTAGATTGACCAAGGCTGACAACCAGTTGGTTTGATACATAGTTCCTTCCTCTTAAAGATTAAGGTCCCTGTTCAGGCGCCAATTATAATTCTCGCTATATTTATTCAATATAAACACAATAAGCTACAAATACAATTCATGGCAACAAGCCAACTAGACTGAATGACAATAAGTGAGCCAGCGGTTATCGTTACATAAATAGAATGTATGTTTTTAATAGAGATTAGAAGAGCGGGGAAAGGATTAGGAAAGTTTATTTTCACACGAGGTTATTTTGAGACAATATGACGTGAACTTCCATCAACTTCATATTTAATTCCATCAAGTCCGTTGAAGGTATGCTTGGAACACATTCGTTCAAAAGTTGTGCTGGTAAAGCATCAAGTCGAGCGTGATCCATGACACTGTTTAGGGTTTGGCTACTGATGGGTTATTCTTCAGGTCGAAGAAAGCTATAATTTGGTAGCCCGCTCAATATGGTTCGATTATATGAATAATAATTTTTACATTACTTTTTTACAAAGCTAGTTTTATTTTCACCCTCATAAATGTAATTAGTATGGAAAATTAAAAGTTAAAAAAAGCGATGTTATTGTTACATTTAATGTCTTTTTGACATTACAGTATATTAAAAATATGTCTTAAATTGCATATTCGGAATGAGGGTCTTTAATGGGATAGCAGATGCAATATTATAGTAAAATTGTTGAAACTATCGATCCACGCAGATCGACTATTAGTTAAAGTGCTGCTCAGTATATAGTGAGCCGTGGAAGGATGGTTGGTGGAGGGGGAAGGAAGTGGTAGGCCGCGACGATACTATCAAGCAGGCTGTGCACATCCGCCCGTTTAGCACGCATCACTGTCTCGTATCTGTTCCGGCGAATCGATCTTATACAACCGCTGGAAGAAAAAAAAAAGTCTAACACAAACATGTTCTGGCCTATATAAGTCTCTCTGTTCTAGCTACAAACATGAAATTGTACATTTGATTTGATATGAAGAAAATATGAAAAAAAAGTTAAAATGAAATTAAAAAAAAACACTTATATAACATTTCCCATATTTGCTTAATAATTAATTATTATTTATTTATTAATAAATGTTTATTAATTAATTAATTATTTAATTAAACTAAAAACAATAAATAAGCTGAGATGAAAAAAAACATGAATTATTACAAGAGTAAAAATAGCGTAGAAGTTGAATTTTTTTTTTCTAGTTTTAGTAGGGTATTAAAATAATGATTTCGATGCTCCAATGTACAGTGTTTTTGTTTTTTTATGACTGTAAGTCATAAGTCATTTAAGGTCGTCGTTACAACTTTCAATTTTGGATGTTAGTTCCAGTTTGATGACCCGATGGTGCTTAAAAGTAAAATGTCCGTCATTAAAAATAATTATTATCTTCCTATTATATCGATTAGGTGATCGATTATCATTTTAAAGATCTGGGTGTCCTGGTTAGTATGATGATGAAACCGTTGATTTGGCAAAAGTGAAGTGATTTTGATTTTCAGACATGTACTTATGGCTCCCTTGTAAAAAACCTCCCCCCTCCTTGTCCGCACCAAGAAAAGGTACTTTCTTCAGTAAATACCTTCCAGTGCATTTTAAGGAAAAATATGCTAATACTAATATCAAAGGTAATCAAAAGTCCTGTAATGTTGGAAAATTCCTAACAGGGCCGTGAAAATCAGCAAAAATTAAAAAAAAAAAAAAAAAGAAGAAAAAAGCAAATAGTTAGGAATGTTAAATATAAAGTTTAATGTTTAACAACAGGAAATTTAATGTTCTTTAAAATTGATAACGATATCGTTTTGCCTAAAACGCATTGGGAGGGAGTTATCGAGGAAAAACTGAAAAAAAGTCCCTTTTCTTAGTTTTTTTTAAGATGGTGAACACCAGTTACGACCTAATAGTTATAATTAATCTCCAATGAAATATTTAGTGAAACTATGTCCAATTTCGGGCACCCCCCCTCCCACATCCAGCAACCTCGTTATGACTGAATAGTAGTAAATTGGCCAAACCAAAATAATAACCTATAGATTATTAGGTTTAGTTCAACAACACAAAACATGCCATTGAAATATACACACCTATAGTCGTAATAATTAGAAATGATATTAGCTACAGACGCCTCCTGGATTTGAAAAAAAAGTTTCTGATTTCCGGTGAAATTAGAGTCAGCTGTTTCTTTCATATTCAGCTGTTTGTTTATTATTCATACACACCTTCTGTTATATTTTCTCAACAATTATCAATGTTACTTTTATACAATTGTTTTGTTTTTTTTAATTTCTTACGTAACAGCTAATTTTAATTTTAAAATCGGAATATTTTCAGTTTTTTTCTTTTGTTTTTTTCACAATTATAATTTGAGTTGGCTAGAATCATTTACGGTTGTAACATTGAAAGAGATTATTGCTTTTTTGAAATAAAATGCTCTTCATTCGGGCCTTCCAATGGCACACACACTACGGCCCATATTTAGCCTTCAATGACAGTCACGCTTGAATCACACTTGTCAGTCTTTTTTTTCCCCGTTCAGTACGCCCACTCTGTACTCTTCCTTCTTTGTGACTAGATTCGCGTATATTTAATGAATTTCGTTTCTATAGAAATCGGATTCAAATCGTCAAATGATTATACACAAATTTTGCATTTACATAGAATGTCTGTGCTCTAAATGATCAATATTTTGTAATCCGTCCCACAAACCTTTGTATTGATATTCGTCGTTCATGAACTCTCCCGATGCTTCAATAAAGGCTCATCTCAACTAACTAACTTTCACTCTGTTTTCTCACTTGGAATTGTTCAGTTAAGAGTGTCACTCGCCGTTGTTAATTTATAATATTATGCTGTTATTTCATTGTAATTACCAAATATTTACATATGTAAAATTATTATTTATAGGCTAAACACATAAGAGTAATTTTTGCTATTTCTTTTTCCCAGCTAGTTGTTCTTTCATGGACAGATGTCTGGTTGGCAGATTTTTAATGTTTTATTTATCTGGTACGTTACTTCGTGTTATTGTTTCACGCCCTGGTAGCATCGAAGTACAAGTCTCCACTTAGGGATGGAAGTCTTGAATATTACTTACAAGCAGAGACATCTTCATAACCTTTTAAACTATGAACCAACGGCCAGGTGAAGTTCTGTGGTAAAGGAAACATTGATTTTGACATTTATAAAGATCATAAAGCATTTTTTATGCTATGCAAACGTTTGTTTTTATTATTATTATTACCACTCATCCCTATAATCCTCCTCGGAGACTAAAACGTCAGTGGCCTCGTGACCTGCTATAAATGCGTGACAGGAGTCCTGGCAATGGCCAGTTTCTCCAATCATTTGCTGAGCGTATGTGGCTCTCACGCTCTTGGCCAGCCTCCACTGGCTCGTATCTGGTGACGTGGCTGACGGAGGAGCGTGGGGGACTTTCCAAGACTCCGCTTCCTCTTTCTCATGCAAAGGAGGTGACAACCATATGGATTTGGGAGGTCTCTGGGCTTTTTGTAAATATAATATGAATGAGCAAGTGAATGAAAATTATAAATATTGTATGAATAAGAACATTTATCACAATTACTTATTTCCCAATTAGGCAGATTGTAATTTTATGACAACAAAGAGTTTCAATTATAATTATTATATAATTATTAATTTTACACAAAAATATAAACAATAATTTTTGATGATGAAAGTTATACGTTTGGAATTATATGCTAATTTTTGTATATATAGTGATTTTTAAGTAGGTCCAACTATAAATTTATCTTGAAAAAATAAATGTTGCCCGATATTTTAGAATTTTTGTTTTGTCCAAGTCGTACGGCCCAGCCCCAAGCAGGCATTGTCTTCTAAAACCGTTCAGAGGCCAAAACGATTGTCTCTGTCTTTGGGGGATCTTAACGTAGCGGTACTTTTCCGTAAGAGTGAAATCATAAAACAGTTTCAAGATTTTTGAAAAATAAAGAATAATGTTCTCAGGTACACCTGCAATAACCGAAGCAGAAAATTTCCATATTGAAGAAGTATTGGCAGTATTATTGAAGGTAATATCAAGGTCCAACCCACACGGGCTAATACTAATTCTAAGAAAATATTAACTGTAGCCTTCTCATTATTATTGTCAACGTTGTTGTGAAATGACAGGATTATTGAAGATAACTATTGAACCTTGCGCGTGTCAATATTATTATCTGTACTGTTGTCAAGAGGTGAGGATATTGGTGGCATAATATTGATATGGGTATGTCACGTCTACGTGTGTATATATATATATATATGGTGCAAACCTTTTGAAACTCTATACCCATCCATATTAGTCGTTCACGAACTCTATAAATCTTATTTTATTCTATATATCTCTATAAAACTTATTCGTGGTGCAAACCTTTTGAAACTCTATACCCATCCATATTAGTCGTTCACGAACTCTATAAATCTTTAAATCTATACGTTACCATTTCCTTTCTATACCATTTCTCATTATCATTTATAAGATAATCAATCAGAGTAATTACATGCAATGTTACATACTATGTCAGCTAGACATACTTATATGTACCTTTGTGTTGTTCTTAGGGGACAATTTATCAGAATTAAGTGTTTTTCTTTCGTTCCATTTTATATCAATAACCTTAGATATATGTGAAAGGGGATAAAGGGCATGCTCTGGAATAATAATATCATATATATGTGACATTTGTATGTAAACTTAATAATCAACAGGACTGGAGTCTACAGTACTCATAGGAACATTAAATATATTGACGAAAATTCGGAACTTAATAGTTAACATCATGAACTTATGCGTAGAGTATTTACAAACAGCCTAGAGACCTCCCAAATCAACTGCGTCACCGGATACGAGCCAGTGGAGTCTGACCAAGAGCGCGAGAGCCACATACGCTCAGGACATGATTGGAGAAACTGGACATTGCCAGAACTCCCACTGTCACGCATTTATAGCAGGTCACGAAGCCACTGCCGCTTTAGTCTCCATGGAGGATTATAGGGATGAGTGGCGCAGTGTAATGACTGTGCTACAGGATTATTATTAAATATGGCCCTTAGATAGCCATGAGCTCACAGTTAAAGATACTTAAAGCTCTTTACCTCGGTGTACCATTTCTCTGCTGTGTTTATAGAAATGCGTTGAGCCATTGTTGTTGAGTATAGAAAACTGTTTTCTGTAAAATATAAAGATAGATATTTACGACAACCTCTTCAGTTTTACATCTCTGATTGTTGTTTTACATTTCATATTAGGAACACTAAATAACCCACCATTAGTGAGTGTCAATAATTAATTGGTTGTTTTGGCTATTTTTCATTACAATTTTGGACAAGGTATGGAATTTACGTCGTGAAACCTACCCACAGCTGACGATTCACATTGAGAGTTGAAATTTAAGTTTTGTAACGAAGTATAAGCTTGTTTTTGTACGGGCGATGAGGGCATACTTAAATGGCTCATGTTAATTGCGCTAGAAGAGAAAAGAACAGGCCTTTTACATTCGCCGGTCACGCGAAACGTCAATTAATTTCGAAAATACGACGGCCTAGCGTGTCGTCGAGTCGAGCGGTCGGTTCTGTGTGGTCTTATCTCGCCCTTCTAAAAGGTACAGAGGGAAGAGATAAGCAGAAAGTGGGAATCAATCCAGGGTTCAATTCCCAAGTCGCAAGTAGGGGGCAGGACGATGTTGGGTCTGTCTGCCTGTTCGCTTCTACATCAACAAGAACTTTACGATGACGCAGTCGGTCCTGAGTTTTGGACTATAATCCAGGGAGGACTGTGGCTCTGGAGGATTAGGGATGTTGACGTCAGTCTAGGCTGGAGGCTGGAACGAGAAGGTACTTTCTGCTCAAGTGAGTATTGCACGTTTTTCACTTATCTCTGATCGTCATGTTTCCATTTCTGGTTCGTTTATTCGTTGTTCTTGCTGTTACTTTTTTATATGTAACAATTTATCAGATGTATCTTCATCGCCTAGAAAGTTATAAACATATTGACTCATGAGGAGAAAAATGTGAACGAATGAAAGTAATTATGGAACGTTCCTCCGAGCGAGTCAGTTTAAAAACGAATGGTTCGAATTTTTCAATATATTTATTTAAATAAAAATGTTTACATGCATTCTTTAGCGTTGCTTAGATCAGCTCTTAATGTATTTTATCTTCAAGTTGCTATGGAATTTTATTCCTTTAAAAAACAAAAACAAAAAAACAAACGAAAAAGCCTTTTATCAATGAAAAAAACATGAAATGATTCAACCGATTTCAAATAATGACAAATATGTTTATTATACATTGTGATTTGGCCTTAACATTGAGTGCCCATCGGGTATATTGGGAACGTTGTCTGATGTCTGTCACACCCCGCGCCGAAGGAACGTACAGACTCGTCACTGCTCGAGACGATTCGGGACGGCTCGCCCATTTCCGTGAATGCTTCGGACCAAACAAAGGTTTGTGTACCCAATTGAGTTTTTGTACGACCTAAAGGTAGGAGCCAAGTGTAAAATGCTCGGAAACGTATTCAAAATAATATTAGTATGAAGTATTCTTTAAAACAACTTTAAAAAAACAAAAAAAAAAACACACTTCTGGAGATTCACCAAACCACACGCCTTTGGAACCAGGCTCCAGCAATTTCATACTAATGGTGCTAAAAATACAACCAGCCATGTGGCTAATAATGACAGGTAATTACACGATTAATTAGTAATAACAAAAATAAATTATTTATCATTATCATATTTAGAAGGGATTCGAATGAAAGCTCTTGACTCCTCTCGAGATAAATAATACCATGGACTCTGAACATTCGCGAAGGTCATGTTCCAGGAAAACCCCGCGCGATTGCTGAGGCAATTTTCCTGTGTAAAAGTGGGGGGGGGACGCTTTATGACGGCCTGTTATGACAAAAAACATGCGACTTGTTTTAATTGTAAGTTTTTTTTTTTAATTACAGTATGTACATAATTTACATAGGTATGTATGTACATTTAAAGGCTTAAATATTAATTTTTGCTAGTAGATGTTAATAAAAATAATATTATACTAATATCAAAAAATTTCTCTATAATATACTTTGCCCAATTTGCCACAAGGAAATTATGTCTGGATAATTTATTTATGTTAGCAATATTTGGTAATAATGGATTCTTTCTATGTTTATTTTTATTTAGCTACTTATTTCTTAGGCTAACACTTTTGGGATACCTAGAATTTACATAAGTCGAGTCAGTGACAGACTGGGTAAGTTAAACATCACTGTATGACCGACTGCGTAATCTTCTCCCTCCAAAAGGGGAAAAAAGTCTTGCCAGAATCCTATACTATATATAGGAGGGCAAGAGAACTCACCAGCATGGATAGGCATCTCCATTTCTCTACTCATTTTAGTAATAAAATAGAAAAAATACGACACAGGTCTTACCGGCTTCACCTAACCTGTCGCTACGTCTCAAAATGATGATATATAAATGTGTCATCCGGCTAGCTCTGCTGTACGGTGTTCGCTATTTACCCACTTGACTGACAATACAGCCACAAGTCTCCAACATTTCCAGAATGGGATCATGAGAAAAGTGGTCAGACAGGTTTAAGAACGCGTGTGTGATTTCATCCAATGGAGACGCATCAAGTTATTCGACTCGTTGCAGCACCTGACAAACCCAGTGTTTAGCACTATGACCCCATCACCCCCTTCCCACATCGATGGCAACAGGCTGTCCGTTAGTTTTAAGTCCATGATTAATAAGGTGAGCCCCATTACTTTTAAACATGTTTAATATTAAAAATTGTATAAAATGTAGCCAAGCTACATGACATATAATAACCTGCTGTAAATAGATTAATTTATGTAGAATCAATATTGATTTCAATAATTTATAATAACAAGGGGATATGAAGTGAAAACCCCCCAAAAAATCAGAATTTAAAATCTTAAATAGTTAAAAAATTTATGGTTTCAGCTAGAAAACTGTTTATTAATAAATTACATATAAGTGGGGGTACGTTTTTTTTGTTATTTATTCATACTTTTATTTGACATAAATACCATTAGTTATTAATGGTGGAAAATCATCATAAAAAAGCAATGCTCATTTTAGTGTAATTAACGCACCTTTAAATTGAAGGTTAATAAAACAAAAATGACTGGGATTCAGCAAATGAGTTAGGCGAATTGCCCTTACAAAGTTTTTCTATCGTGCTTGCCAATTACAATTGACAATTTATTGTAATGGGCACTTTTATGGATGCGAGTAAATATTAAATTTAATTTTCTTATCAAAATATGATTATATTTACAAATGAGTCTTTCTTTTGACAGGGATCGGTTTGGGTAGCTGCAAAAAAAAAAAGCTGTTTGATATTTATCAAATTTATTAATACAGTTATTATTATGTATTTATAGACTAATAGGTCCTGATAGAAATAGAATTAAAATGAATTATTATAAAGAGTGTAAGCATTGACATAGCATCTCCATTTTGTAACAATCACTTGTATGTTTTAACAACTAACTAATAGAATTAGGAAATGACTGTATAGCAGATAATGTTTGTTCTCCGCTATTATTTTATGGAAAGGCAAAGATATTTAGTTAATAAAATAATGGCGGAATGTGAATGTGTAAAACGGTGGTTGGTTCGGGACTGTTCGGTGCTATTCACCACAGTTCGCAAGTGTCCGGTTTCGCATTGTCTGGGAATTTTCTCTATCACTCTCTCTCTCTCTCTCTCTCTCTCTCTCTCTCTCTCTCTCTCTCTCTCTCTCTCTCTCTCTGACCTACTACATGCTATTTTGACTTTTTCCCCATAATCCCTGTTTCGGCCTCCGTTTCTGGAACGTCGTCATTCGGGTGTAGCATTCAGGGAAATAGGCCTGACGTCAAAGGCCGTACTCCAGCCTGTACAGGGTTTCCCTGTCCGATTGCGATGACAAAACATTACGGGATTTCCCCTGGAGGAAATGTGATGAGAAATGACTCGTTCTAAAGATTAAAAAAAAAAAAAGCTCCTAGAAATTCCTCGAGGAACCGGAAGTGACTGGCTTTACTTTCGAACACATGTCTTAGGCATTGCACTGCTTAATGAATTATTGCATTATAAAAATAATATTATGCTAATATGCAAAGTTACATCATAGGTAAGAAAGTAATTTCCGTTTTTTTGTCTGAAATTAATTTTTTCTACACAAAAAATGAACTTAAATCAGTCAAATATCTTCCGTTATGTTCGATGACTTTTTGCCATCTTTCTGGTAACTTCATGATCCCGCGCTCACAGATCTTCTGGTCCTTATCAGCAAAAAAATCAACCAAGTGCGATTTGAGGTCATCGTCATTACTGAATTTTGTACCATTTAAGAGGTTTTGTAAACATCGAAATAAATGATAATCCGATGGTGCAAGGTCGGGGCTGTATTGGGGATAAGACATCACTTCCCAACCAAGCTCCAATAGTTTCGTACGTGTTGCTAAAGATGTGTGAGGCCTCGCATTGCCAAATATCAAGCTTCTTAACAAGTACAAGACAAATCAACGCCATAAACTTCACGTATCTCTTTGTGAGCCTCAGTCGCTTTCTTGCCTTTATGAAAATAAAAAAGTAAAATGTGTCGAAAATGCTTATTTTTGCACTCCATGTTAAAACTGACAGTAAAGAAAATTAAATGGAATTTGTTTCTATAGCAACCTAAAGGAATCGACTACCAAATCTCAAAGGGAAAAAATTCTAACATTGACAAAAGAATAAGGAAACAAACATAACGCTATCTACTGGTGCAAACCGAAATCACTTTCTTGCCAACCCAGTAGTATTTTTGGTATATAATACCCAACTATTTATGTTTTTTTATTAACGTCTATTAAAATGTATTGGCAGATCCTTGAGGCCAAAATTTCTATTGCGAAACATGAGAAAAATACTGAACGAGATCGGGTTTCAAGTTCATACTTTTAATGGCCGATTCTGGTTCCAATACGAGTTTCATCTTTACCTAACCATTTCCAGCAGAATTATTCTGCCATGTTTAGTAGGTATTAGTTCTGTAATGGGACATTACTCTATTTAAAAGTGAATATTGTTTGATTTATTAACCTAGAAACAGTACACAAGGCATTAATTTCTACTTTATCTTATCTTCTTGAAGGACTTGACCACCTTTGCCGAGGTAGGAAGCAGGAGTTGAATGCTTACTACACACCTCTTTGAAACTTAACGAAACTTACAGTCCACTTTCAGTCGTCTCTCGTTTATTTGTTGTCTTTACTGTAGTGAGGAGGTTATGGTCCATGCCGCACTTAAAGGTTCAAGTGCAGACAAAGCTTCCCGGCGTCGTTCCATCTTGCGGTCGTTTTTTCCCGAGCATTCACCACACGATGCCCCACCAATTCAGTTCATTGTCGCATATTGAAGTGGCACTAAGGGCCTCGTTTATTCACAAATGATTTAACATTCATCCGGAAGTAAATGAAAAAAAAAAAAACAATTCATCTTCATTCTCTCGCGAATCTGTAAAATACGTATAAAACGTTACTCTTGATATTCTACAGCACTGCACAGTCTGCTTCGGGCCTAAGTGATAGAATCATTTTCAGCAATCCCCATCACAGACCGACCTCAGCCTTCTGGTTGGCCGCCCCTTTATTCCTTCGCCACCCGCAATGTCTCTAACTTCGGCAGAAGTACGCCTTCGAGTCCTGCCACACGAGCGACCTCTATTAAGTGCGACCTCCAATTTCCTATCTCGATCTTGCCTGCCTCACGAACCTGACTGAGTTTCCTTTTAGTAGTACAGCGCCAAAGAGAAGCCATATCCAGGGCGAGGTCACGAATCGGGTAATTGTCGCTTTAGCTCTGAGTGATCGTCTGTCTGTCTGTCGGTGTTTTTTAAATAAATCATAGCCAGTGTAAATGGTTCACATTGGATAAAATTATTGTTAGAGGAAAAATAACCGGAACTATGAGGAAAAAAAAAACAAAAAATAATCCATATATTTAGATGAGACAGTACATTAATGTTTTATATAAATTTTTAACAAGGAAATAAAATTGATATTAAATTCCATGATACTACAATAAAGCACTTCTGAAGATAATTGCATACATTACTAGTATTTATTCGTATTTTTTCCAATTATTCAGCAATGTCAATTCTATATGAAACCAGGAAATTTCTAACGAACCAGGACGATCCCAGCCGGTGTGAAGACAATTATAAAAAATGAAGTCTGCTGGATAAATTACTTCGTTTAATTGTTTAAACATTTTTTATTTTTTGTTTGCTAAAAACCGAAAAATATGTGGGCAGGGGTACCTTCTGATTTTTTGTTTGAATATATATGTTTGTGTTATCAAGTGCTCTCATCCCCTGATCTATCAACCAGTGTTACCAATTAACAAACCACTCAACTTTACATTATCGAAATATAATAAGATAATCGATAGTTTTTCTAATGCTCACTTCGACGTTGCTATATATCTCCCCCCCCCCCCCCCCTATGGCTAGGAATTAAATGTAGGCTTATCTAGTGTCCATTGGAAAACAATTGATAGCCACAACATTCTCTCTATGAGTGAGTATCTAGTTTAGCATATTCTTTATTGTAATAATAATTATTACGTTTGAGCGACACTGTTCCCTGCGTGCTAGGAATCGATATTAAATACTGTTAAGGCTACCTTATTAGTAAGTGAGCACTTAGCATTTCGTTTTTGTTATTTTTGTAATTAGTTAATGGCTTGTTTTGGGCCAAGAAGAATGAGACGAATGTGTTTTTTAAAAAGGGCCGTATCGAACCACTTGATCTAAGGATGGTGTATTGGTGAGTTATATTTAAATAATCAATACTTTCGATATAACAAGGCCTCCCTCAGCTAAGACATTTCTCATATTTGTGTTTATGTGTATATACATCGTTATGTACACAGGTATGTTTGTATGCTTCTGGTCTTGACATGCGAGTCCCAGGGACATGAAACTGTACGCTGAGTACTAATTTGAAATAAGACATGAAACAGCTACCAAGAAAAGTCTTTCTGTACCATATTTTTAAACTTGCTATCAGAGCTTGATCCATGGAGTGAATTAACGAAGTTACACTAGGTGTTAGACAGTAAAAAGTAGTCCCTTTTCGCACTGATATTGGTGGACATCTGAAGCACATTTTTTAAAAAACAAAATCTTTAGCGCGTACTTTGATTTATTCAAAAAAACACAGCTGGTTGTGAAGACGATTTTATTGACAGTTTTAAAGACAATGTAATATATACAGTCCACTAAAGCCATAATATACAAATAATACGTGTTCTTAGTCAAGAGCATATGATAATTCATGTTTTAAGCATGTCGAACGAATATTTTATGCGAGCTATTTATATAAACCCTATTCACGACAGTAGGGTTGTCAAACGGTGGGGGGGGGGACGACGACAGTGCAACAAAATAACAAAATTTAAACAAATTAAAAGCGCTAAAATGTTGACATTTTAGTCATTGTTGGTAAAAATTCTGTCGTCACAGTTATCGTGTGCTTGTAGTAAAATACATTTTTTGAGTTCCTATGAAAATCGTGTAGTTTTCTGACAAAGGGACAACTCACGACTCCACAACACAACTCACGACGAAGAAACAAACGGACGAATTCGTACTTTCCCGGTTCACCTCAGATCGCTGTAATTGAAAAAAAAAAATTAAAGGTTTGAAAAAAGCAGATTTCTTTTGTACTCTTTTTTTTACTAATATTTTTTCTCTTCTTAAATTTCTTTTGAATAATTTTTTTAATAAACATAATAATAAAAACACTAGGTTTTTTTTTTTTGTAGTTGGAATCCTGTTCTTTTCTGGCAATGCTCACTTATGTACTAAATGTATGCATTGTCTATTTCAACTCGACCTGTAATTTGCTTTTAAAAATAATTTATGTATTTATAACTTATGGATTGACTGCTTTGTGGTGATTATATATTTATATACATACGGGAATAGTATTAGTATTAGTATTAGTATTAGTATTAGTATTAGTATTAGGTTTTATTATTAACAGTATTATCGCTAGATCCTTTGGATCGCTAAGCCTTAGTGAGGCTTACAGTCCGATGTACCAGTCCTCTCAGAGTCCACACCAGGCAGTCGTTGGAAAAGCATTGTCCACCTCTCAGGGTAAATAAGGTGATATCATTTATTAATCATTAATATTATGTATTATTATAGAATTAATTCTAAATCTAATTTTATTTTTCGAGATCTCGTTCTTCTTTGTGATCCCTAATTAAAATATATTAGAGAATTTCGAAGGTTTAAAAGAGTAATACGTAATTTAATTTATATGGAACAAATATAAATTATATTTGTCAAATATAGAATTTAATTCAGAAGATAAATAAAAGTGACTGTGTCAGAAAAAAAAAATTAGCTGAGGCTTTCGGCTTGAAGACGAAACAATCCATAATTAATTATCAATATATTAATTAATTAATTATTATACTCGGGTATTTAGTATGGTTCTGGAAATTAATTCAAATTAGTTTGCTACAATTCAATTTTACCAGATCAAATTCTATATAAAACTGAAATAATTTCTCTTTAAAGGACGTCAGAGGGTTTCAATAGCTCGAAAAAAATTTAATAGTTTCTAAAACATGTTATTCGTTCAATTCCTTTGCTTTTTCGTTTATAAATGTAATTTTTTTTTTATAAATAGGGCAATTTAAAAAATCTTACGTGATACACCAGTAGGTATTTTCGTACTGGAAATTGGACATCGCTCTCAACTTGTGTTCATTTTAACAATTGTACTGGAGAAAAATAAGGAACAGTGGTTATTGGTGTTGTGAAATATGTCTTAAACCAAAAGCTGAAGTAAGTAATATTTATCAAATATGTACATTTCAATTTTTGGGTAATTGATTCCAGATTTTAATTTTTAGATGTGTAATGTGAATGATTGTTACATTATTATTTCTTATATATATATATTATAATTTTATATATAATAATAACATATTGCGTGCTCTACTATTTTTTTCTTTTTTAGGGGGCAATAATTTACATTTTATTCTGCATTGCAGTGATTCCACCGACTAGCAGACTTTCTGCCAAAGTTAGCAAAATTAGAACAACAAAAATTCTCGATGAAATTAACTTGTTCTTGCAAGTTTTGCCTACTTAAAAAAAAAGAAGTTATTCAAGTTATTCTGACGACATTTACATGTCCATGCCCACGGAACCCCGGGGTTTTGATAGTATCAAATACGCGGTGGCAGGTCATATTTACATCATCCGATCAAGGACTATCACAAGTCGGATTAGCGAGGTTCTACTGTCCAAAAAAGTTTGATAATCAGATAATGACTTGTCTTTTATAAATAATTGTACCAGTTTTATTTGCGTTATAATGAAATATATATTCAATATTACTGGTCAAATATGGTTAGACTCACTGGAACAGTTGAGCTTCCGGACTTGAAACAATTAAAAACATACTGAATAGTTCTAAGCGTGAACACAAATGAGGTCATAAGTAGATTCGTAGATTCATTACGCTAATATTACGTACTTCCATGACAAATATCATGACCTTTTTAGGTAATAAAAAATGAAACATTTTTAATGGCTTTCCCCAATAAGTATTAATAATTAATTATTATGTAATGTAATTTAAATTGATTACATTAGCAAATAAGTCCCTTCGTTTTTGTTTTTTTTGCAGATTACGGATTTGAAGTGAATTCCCCCCCCCCCCCCGATTTATATTCAATAAAATCGATTCTTCTATTATTAATGTATCAATTGAACTTTAAATTAGTAAATAAGAAAGATAAATCGCCCAAATTGGGTACTGGGTGGTTTTCAAATTTTTGTCGTACGTAAATTTCCACTTATTTGGTGAATTAATGGACATGGTGTTATCCAAAGGTCTCTCCTAAAACTCCTTATAATTTGAATGTAATTATAACAAAACATATGAACAATTTTTGTATGGAGGTTTTTTTTTTTTTTTGATAAAGTTTCTTCATTTCCGGAAGGATAGACGTGGGATCGAATTAAACAGGACTATTATTATTGAATAATATTGAAAATATGGACATCATTTCTTATCGGATTGATTTTGTAGTCTGTGATTTTCTTTGACAAGGGGACATAGTTTTCGCTCTTGTAAAAAATTGGTTCGTTTTCGGTATTGTGAACGTCGGTCTATCAAAGTCACACTTGACATTTTTATAATTAATAAGTATTCAAACAAACTATCTTCAAAATCGCGTGGACACCTCCGCGTTAGGGGTCACTGGGTCGCCGACGATCGGGTATAAAACTGAAATAAAGTGTATTGTGTTAGGGCACTGAAGAGAGATGGGAATATTCCTTATTCAAAGAAGATTTTAGAAAGCTGAAGATTTTCTTGAAAGCTACTGCAGTGTTGAAGGAAAATGTTTAGGTGTGATCGAAAAATATGTTTAGTATTGATGTTGTTTGCGTATCCGTAAATTTGTATATGTACTTCTATAACAATTTTAAAATTAGAATTATCAAAATATGCAGACATATGAATATATATATTTTTCAATTTACTTAGTTTTAACTATACATGCGTGTTATGGTTAAGTCAGAAACTTTTGATAAACAATATTCTTGTTTTTTTATTAAGAAATATAAATTCTAACATTGACAGAAGAATAACGAAACAAACATAACGCTACCTACTGGCGCAAACCGAAAGCATTTCCTTGCAATACAACAAATAAAAGTAACCTAATATTTCGTAATTTTAGTAGGTTGTACAGAACTGGTTTCTTTATCAACCTAAATGTATCAACAACCAAAACTTAAAAGAAATAAAAATTCTAACATTGACAAAAGAATAACGAAACAAACTTAACGCTACCTACTGGCGCAAACCGAAAGCATTTCCTTGCAATACAACAAATAAAAGTAACCTAATATTTCGTAATTTTAGTAGGGTGTACAGAACTGGTTTCTTTATCAACCTAAATGTATCGACAACCAAAACTTAAAAGAAATAAAAATTCTAACATTGACAAAAGAATAACGAAACAAACATAACGCTACCTACTGGCGCAAACCGAAAGCATTTCCTTGCAATACAACAAATAAAAGTAACCTAATATTTCGTAATTTTAGTAGGTTGTACAGAACTGGTTTCTTTATCAACCTAAATGTATCAACAACCAAAACTTAAAAGAAATAAAAATTCTAACATTGACAAAAGAATAACGAAACAAACTTAACGCTACCTACTGGCGCAAACCGAAAGCATTTCCTTGCAATACAACAAATAAAAGTAACCTAATATTTCGTAATTTTAGTAGGTTGTACAGAACTGGGTTCTTTATCAACCTAAATGTATCGACAACCAAAACTTAAAAGAAATATAAATTCTAACATTGACAAAAGAATAACGAAACAAACATAGCGCTACCTACTGGCGCAAACCGAAAGCATTTCCTTGCAATACAACAAATAAAAGTAACCTAATATTTCGTAATTTTAGTAGGGTGTACAGAACTGGTTTCTTTATCAACCTAAATGTATCGACAACCAAAACTTAAAAGAAATATAAATTCTAACATTGACAAAAGAATAACGAAACAAACATAGCGCTACCTACTGGCGCAAACCGAAAGCATTTCCTTGCAATACAACAAATAAAAGTAACCTAATATTTCGTAATTTTAGTAGGGTGTACAGAACTGGTTTCTTTATCAACCTAAATGTATCGACAACCAAAACTTAAAAGAAATAAAAATTCTAACATTGACAAAAGAATAACGAAGCAAACATAACGCTACCTACTGGCGCAAACCGAAAGCATTTCCTTGCAATACAACAAATAAAAGTAACCTAATATTTCGTACTTTTAGTAGGGTGTAAACAAACGGCTAATGTAAACAGCAATATATATCCATGTAGACAAATAACCTTACAAGTGAAAGACATGCAAAACCAATTAATTTTTACCTACGAAAAATGTGTCCATATTTAAAGCATTCAGTTATTATCCTATTAGCATAATATCTAGAGGGGTGGATTCTAGCATAGACCCATCATCTCTCTGAACTAAATTAAAACGAATTTTAGTTTTATTATAATTAGTTATTTATTATTAGTCTAGAAATAAACCATATAGCCAAATAGAATATTTATATATTGGGAATAAGTCTGACTATAAAAGGACTAATAAACAAGGGTGTGTACAAAATACTAACAAAAGTTGACAATCCTTTTATTTATTCTGTCGTGCTAGAGAAGTCGTAATAATGAAAAAGACCTCTTTTACTTTTAATGAGCATTTTAATGTTGTTGCGATCGCTTGCCATAAAAAAAAAACAAAAATGCATAAACCGGATACAGAAGGTCTTAGGTGACGAGGAGGATTGTAATTTTTCATGGGATTTTGCAAATCTTGAGGACAATTGGAACATTGAGATCTACGTGAAGGGATGAGTTTGTAACGTAAAATGGCGAATTTGTAGTTTCGTTAATAATTACCGAATGTAGACGTTTAGTAGATAACATTATTTTTGAATTTTATGATATGACAAAACAATACAAAAGTCTTCAAAGATTGGTATATTTTTTTTTATTTCTGTCACCCTTCTTGTCCAAAATTATGTGATTAGACTGTACTCTTGCTCCTAAAGCCTCCTGTGGTGTGACCAGTTATTTACTAAACATGTCCATTAATATCGCTCAAAATGAAAGTCGAGTCCACTCACTCACTGTGGTGAGCACCCACAATCATGGATACTTTGAATTCGTTTGGATGTACCCCACAGTTCTATTCCGCGAGTTCAAATCGTTTTAACAAATGTACGTATATGCGAAGTTTATTGTATATGTTAATGTCAAACCGTCTATTCAATTCTTGGCTGACGGTTTGAAGTCTTATCGTGTATACGGAATACCACCTGCTTATATTGTATTGTTATTGCATTTATTTATAGTTAGCAAAAAACAATAATAAAATTACTTCATAATTGCCGAGAGGCTGAGGATTGAGGCTTTGCTTTGTAACAGGTAGTTTCTGAATGTTTCCTTTTGTTATGATGTCTTGATAACCCCTAACGGGTAGATGTATATTAACGATATTTATTTATTTTTTTATAAAATGTTGTTCATGAAAACAAGGAGTTTGTTTGTTGTTTGACAATGTTTACATACATTTGATTTCCCAAATCAAGTCCCCCTTCAGTTGTTGATGATGATGAGTGCAAACTAGGGATTAGTATGTGACGACCACTCTGCGATTAGCGGGTACACGAAAAAGTCAAACGCTTCTTTTTAATTTATTATTATTAATTTAAGCACTAAAAAGATATAAATAAATAGAAATGAAATAAATACACTAAACAAAAATGTTTATATTATAACTGTATCTATCTGTATGATGGCAGTACATTACAAACAAACAAACGAGAGTAATGTGACATTTTTTCCCGTTCCCACCACCGCAGTTGTGACTCCCGCCGGCGGGAAACCTGCGCGCAAAGCACCGCCCTGCAGTCATTGCGCAAGAGTGCACCACGCGCAGGGCCGCAGGGTGCCGCAGGCCCACCTGTAGCTGTGGCGCGATCAATAGTGCGCTGATTCGTGGTGGGGGGGGGGGGGTCTGTCAACTGTCTGTTGTGAGCCATTTCGTCATCGATCATGATCATGGCAGTCACTGTTTACGTTTTTATCGATCGTATCATATTGGCAGTTAGTCCATTACTTCACTTCATTTCGAAACATTGTCGCTTTTTCATTGAAATCCCTAATACCTTTTTTTGCCCATACTATGGCATTCGGTACAATCCGGGGTACAGTACAACCTCGATCATCCGGCGTCATAACACGGATATTCGAAAAATACACTTTCATACCCAAACTTTGATGTAAATAAAAAAAAAAAAACACCAATTTTCAACTCACAAATATTTTTTTATTTTCAAAAATTCTGTTAACATTTCTTTTTTTTTTTTACCTCAGATTTGATTTTTTTACCCTATGTTCTTATGGATCTTAAAGCTATAATTTTTTCCATATTCTACATTTCCACGTTAAAAATAGTCGTGTGGGTCGTCGCGAAGGGGGCCTAGTTACCCTAGCCCTGGTGACAGAGAGAGAGTTGAATAGTCTGGGCGATTGCCAGGTCACATGTCTGATAGGTATGTGCCCCCACAGTGCACTATGTTCAGGAGAAGAGGTACAGGGTAGGTATTATAGGTAGTTTACATGGTCTTGCAATGACCACGAATTCACACTAGGCATCTAAAGGTAGGCGACAACCGTCCAGATCCAAAAGACTGCGAACCGGAGAGAGGCCGACTGGTTCGCTGAGGTAGACGCTAATAGGTAAAGTTTGTAGGCCCCAAGAGACCGCCGTACCCATGGAAGAGATCTCTGCCAAGGTTGTGCTAGTTTTAGCGAGACGAAGGCAGAGAATCCCACTAGGAAGGTGTGGGCAGCTGCAAGTCTAGAAGCCGTAGCTTGAAGGAACAATCGGCTAAAACTAGGGGGTATATATAGCCCAAAGCAAACAATGTGCTGGTAATTTATTTTGGCCAATCGGATTTCAGCCAATGAGCTGGTATTTTATTTTGGCCTATCGGGTAGGCAATGCGATTGGAAAGGCTCGGAAGAGGCCAGCTAAGGTTCCCTTGGCTGCCTCTGAAGTCTTCTGCAGCTACGTCATTTATTGTTTACAATATTTTCACTGATATAACTTTGTGGTTTGTTAATATTATTTACATTTGTTTAATTTCATTTACAACTTATTACAACCAATTTACAATATATATACAATATAGTAGAGGGTGGTATATCTTATGTAGTTAGCGGTCGCTGCTAGGCGTGAACTGTTCAACTACCTCCAGTCACTTTTTCAAACCTCAATGTCCAAAATATTGCTTTGCTAATAAACGTCAACTATTTTGTCATCAGTCAGCTGTTTGTACCCTTTATCATTCTTATCATTTTCCATCAGCTGTTCCATATCATCAAAGCCTACTTTATTTAAATCACACTTTGTTTGTACTACCTCGCAACATATTTCGATGGAGTTTTGTTCATCATCGTGTTGTGGACCTCGCTCTCCAAATTCCTCATATAATGCTAAAATGTTTCTCCATGTATGTGAGTGTTTATGAAGCCAATCTTTCTGTTCCGTTCAAGAATTAAAAACCAATAGAAATTTTTCTGTAATTTCTTTTTAAATTGGCCTTCATCCATAGGCTGAATTAACGAAGTTACACTAGGTGTTAGATAATAGACAAAAATTTCTACATTACAGCCATAACCAACTCTTAGTTCATACTATTTTTCCATCCATATATTCCAGATATTCCAAATAAACAATAAACTCTCTTTTATCCCCGTCCAGTGTGTCTATTCGGTTGGGAACCAAACCTTAATCGCCTGACATTGCAGACTCGCCCATGGTTAACTTATCAGCCAAGAATCACCTCCGAAACCTCGCAAAATGTAACTTAGTTAACGTTCATTCATATATTCAAGGAATGTCATTTCTACAGATACATTTCAAAAATCCAAAAGTTCTACCAAAATGGCCAGCAGCATTAGGACTGCTATTATCGTAATTATTTTTCTCTCTAAATCCGATCTGCTAAGCAATATTCATACGGTTTTCATGCCTAGCTCTTTCAGAGAAACCCGGTAGTAGCCATATGGGAGAGCAATGTAATAATTTGTGAGTCCGGGATGGCTGGAATGGTCGGTGTCATGGACGCCCTGGTGCCGTTCCTGGAGCCGTGGGGGCATCGCTGGTCTCACAGAGCGCGTTAGCTCCGAGGTGCCTGGAGGATTTGGACTTTTCCATGATGTGATGAAAATGTAAACATTAGTGGATTGTACTAATGTATTTATGTAAGGTAGTTTAAATGGTTTTTATCCACATCCTCCGATCGGACCTTGTGTCTCATAAAACGCTATATATAAGCACTGCCTGACTTGTGGGACTGGGGTGCCTCCTGAGCTCTGGTCGGTCCTGGGTCCTCGGTTCTGCTCATGTCCTAGTGCACTCTCGGACTCACTCGGGGGACTGTACAAATTAGATTTAATCCACGAAACATCCTGGTTTAACGCCGAAATAAACCCAACCATCAATCACAAAATTAATCAGAACACGTCATTGATTGATGACTCGGCTATCTTGTTGATGAGCATTCCCGCTTTTACGCCTGCTCATCTTGCATCGCCATCCTGGAGATGGTTTAGTATCTCGGCCCTAGTAGTTCCTTCCACTTCTGAACAAAGATAGGGAACGCCCTGAAATTCTCCTCCTTGTCCAGGATATCTTGCCCAATCAAACGGAAAATTCGCGCTATTGCCTGTTATTGGATTTGTCGGCGTTAGTCAGCGCTTGGGTGTAAAACATGGTCGGAACAGCAAAATGTCGTCCCACCCCCCCACTACTCCTTGTGGTTCCTCTAGTTCTAATTTAGAGAAGGGAGCTTGTCCTCCTAAACTTGGAGAGCTGGATACACAGTCCACTTTTGCTTGTTCCAATGTCACGTATCTAAACCTATTTGTCCAATCACTCCGCCAACTGACCAGCACCAATCTCCTACCTTCCCATGACTCTTCTCAGAAATGGCTTAATCTTCTCAATGCTTTCCTCCTTAAAGCACCCTGTCATGGTGGCCAGGTTTTCTTCGAGTACATCATGGAGTTCTTCCCTTCTGAGGTCGCTGTGCACATCGTAAACTGTAGCTCTCACTCCATCCAGACGTGTTGTGCAACTTCCTATCCTATTTCGCAATCCAAATCCTGGAACTCTCCCCAGCCAGTTAACACATGGCTCTTGAATTGGAAGCACTATGGTGCTCTGTTGCGAAGCCACCATCCGTAGTACCTGAGCCGCAACCTGTCCAACATCCTTGTGGCCGGTCCTTGCATACTAGAACAAACGATTGCACGCCGCCATGTGATATCCAACTTCTCCTCGGGGTCAGCGGGTAACATCTTCCTTGCTTATGTTGCCGACGTGCTCTATGTGACATTTGTAAAGCCAGGCAGTGGACTTGTCTTCTCTGAACTGACAAGAACCGAGTCCGCCTTACAATCGACTCTTCTCCATGATGCTTCATGTAAACTTGTGGATGCACCTCGACCACCCACTTGACCCACGAAGCCGACCTCGGCCTCAACATTCCAAACTGTGGAGCGAAGTGTTTGGCAATTTCATCTTCTGGGACTTCGTCACTGAACTAGTCGTAGTCTCCTCGACACCTCAGTTGCAAACACTTCTTCGTCCTCCACTTATTCCTCTTCGTCATTTTCCACCTCTTCGAGGACCCTATCCACCTCTTCAGCAAAATTTTCACTCGCATCTGAAAGCAGCCTGTAACAAAAACAGAATAAAAGTCAAATTTAATTTACTACTAGCTCATAAATAACCATTATTTTTTTTTGTTATATTATTATAACAATTGCAAACTGCTCCACAGTCATCTGTGTAACAACTTTTGCCTAGACCATAGACTAGATCATGTAATCGGGATGGAGACATGATATATTTCTTAAAAGTACCATTTAGGATTGGAAGTCATAAATACAGTCAAAATACATCCAGTCTCAATAAACTATTTATTTTTCATAAAAGTAAAAATACAAAAACTCAAAAAGAA